>PVKZ01000058.1:1200000-1800000 GCA_004027375.1 Macroglossus sobrinus | reverse complement strand
ATTGTCCCATTTCAGTATATGGGACACACCTGAGGTTGTTATGGTGATAATGGATTTTCTTTTTTTGAGAGGACAAAAAAATTTGATTGTAAAATAAAATCTAGCACAATGTGGCTTGTACCTGTTTATTTTCTGTGCAAGTCATAAACCATTATTACACATGTGCTCTATTCCTTTGTGTGGCAGTAATATGGAGCAGAAAGCATACAAATGATTTTGTTTTACTCTTTAAAAGGCTTATGTTCAGAAGATAATTTTCAAAAAATCATAATTTTATATAAATATAAAAGAATATATCAAAGATTCTATTTAACTTATTAATCAGGGAACCAGTAAGAATGTTACAAAAAAGTTTATAAGCAGGAGACCTCTAAGGCCCTAGTCATCTGGGAAATTTTTATTTTCTAATTATTAGGGTCCTAAAAATCATTGATCATTGACTTTATTCATTGTTAAAGCATGGCTCTGAGAGAATCTAGAAAATGGAAATATTTTCAACATTGTTAGGAAGATCTGACATATTCATTTGACATATTCAGGTGACTGCAATGAAGACCCTGAAAGCAAATACTAAACATCCTTTGAGCATTGTTAAAATATGGTATAATATCCCCAAGGCACTACTTTATATTAATCAATATAGTTTTTAAAATCACACTTACCCTCCTGTCAAGTACAGTCAACTTGGTATTATTTTAGAATGAACTTCTTATCCCTGTTGTGCTTTCATTCTACATTCAGATGATCTTTGGGAATAGTCATTCATTCATTCTATTTGAACCATGGCTGTTTATTAGACATGTTCAGGATGCTAAAGAACCAGTAAAAAGATTCAGTTTCTGCATTCAGGCACCTCTTCATTGAACAATTATGCTTATTATGATTAATGATGAAAATTTTGCAGAATATAGATCTTAATGACATGCGGGACTATGCCAGAGAAGCAGTTTAGAAAAGTCTCATCTGTATGTGATGGTTTAAGAAAACTGCTTGGATACTGAGGAATAAAATAGGACTATTTTTCAAATGAGTTTTTTTAAGTATTTATAGATTGACCTCTTGCCGCAGTTAAGAATAACTTTTAGTATTCTAGTTGTTTGTATTTTGGCTTTATTTCTTTATAATATATTTTAGTGGTTGCTCTGGAGTTTCCAATATACATGCCTAATCTTTCACAGACTATTTAACAGTAACATTTTATCACTTCAAGGAAAATATGAAAGCTTTACAATCATATAGATTTCTTTACCCTTCCTCACCTCTGTTATAATTGTCATATATACTACTTCTGCATATTTTGAAAACCCTATCAGATAAGATTTTGATATTTGTTTCAAGAATCTTACATATTTCAAAGAACTAAAGAGGAGGAAACTAGTATGTTTTGTTTCCAAGGTATATTTTAACCCTATCAGATAAGATTTTGATACTTGTTTCAAGAATCTTACATATTTCAAAGAACTAAAGAGGAGGAAACTAGTATGTTTTGTTTCCAAGGTATATTTTATATTTACCATATCCAGAGCTCTTCCTTCATTCCTCAAGTCCTAAGTTTTCCTCTGGTACATTTTCCTTCAGCATTAAGTACATCCTTTAGCATTTCTTTTAGAGCAGGCCTGCTGACAACCAGTTATGTTAGTTTTTCATCATCTGAGAGTATTTCTCTCTCTCTCTCGCTCACTCGCTCGCTCGCTCGCTCGCTCTCTCTCTCTCGCTCTCTCTCTCTCTGTCTCTCTCTCTCTCTGTCTCTCTCTCTCTCTCTTTCTCCCTTTTTCCCTCCCTCCCTCCCTCTCTCCCTATTCCTGAAGGATACTTTTGCTGGATATATAATTTCGAGTTTACATGTCTTTCAGCACTTCAGAGATATTGTTGCACTGTCTTCTGTCCTCTGTGATTTCTGAAGAGAAATTCATGTTAATTCTCCTATTGTTGTTTCTATATATGTAATGTGTTGTTTTTTCTCTAGCTGCTTTCAATTTTTTTTTCTTTATCTTTGATTTTCTGTAATTTGATTATGATGTGCCTGGGCTTGATTTTTTGGAATTTTTCCTGTTTGAGGTTCTGCAATATTCTCAACTCTGTAAATATATGTTTTTAAATTAAATTTAGGTACTTTTTGTCTATTTTTTTAAATATTTTTCTGCACCAATCTTTCTTTACTTTTGAGACTCCAGTGTTCAACTATTTTATATTATTTCATAGATTAGTGGGACTCCTTCTTTTCCTTTTTTTCTCTCTGTTCTTTATATTGGATAATTTCTTTTGAACTTTTCAGTTCTAAAACTTCTTCTGGTTATTTTTTGTAGTTTCTGTTTCTTTTATAAGAACTATATTTCCATTCATTTCAAATGTGTTTACCTTTACCTCATGAAACATAATTATAACATCTGCTAAAGTCTTAAATGCTTGTGTCATTGACAGCATAGCACAGCCACTGCACTACCTGTTCCATGCGCGCGCGCGCACACACATACACTCACACACACTCTCTCACACACACACACACGCACACACACACACACACAGCCCACCCTTGGGGAAAAACCAGTAGAGAAAAAACAACTGGTCTCTGCTACGCTCATGAGAACACAGGGGCATGATTTCTCATAGCTTTCTGGCTGTTCTTGCCTCTGCTGTGCAACACAACTCAGGACTCACTCTCAAGTTGGTGATCAGAGAAAAGATAAAAACAAAACAAAACGGGAAACTCACAATTGTCTGAGTCATATCTGCAAATTTGACTCCCTTCCCCAACCTGCATGCATTGTTCTTGTTCTTGTTTACTTTTTAGAGCCCTCATTTTTTCAAAATTTTAATTGTAAATACCATGAGACTTAGGCTGCAGTGAGGTTATTCCAGTTTCAGCTGGCACCAGAAATCCTACAATTTAAAATAATAAAAATATTTTCTGGTCCATGAGCCAAGACATGGTTTTCTGAGAAATTTAATACAGGATTTCCCCCAAAAAATGATACTTTAATATCTTTACATCTATGAGCACAGATCAGTTAAATGTATTGTAATGAATAATTACTGCTCTCAGGGAGTTGTCAGCATTAACTTGATTCTACCCATGTCACCATGAAGCAAAGAACATGCCCAAATACTCAAAGAGTGCTAATAGTGTTTTCCCCTTGTGTTCCTTAGGGATATCCTTTCACATATTATAAAATTGAGTTAGTAAAAGAAATGCTATGAAACTCATTGTCCTTCATGTCAGTTTGCCTTCTCAGCACATGTCTGATGTATACACACACACACACACACACACACACACACACACACGTGTGTATTATATATACCATTTATACACATATATATTAAAAATCCTAAATACATTGCAAGATGCTACCTAGAGTAGATGATAAATGGATTCTGTTTTTATACCTATACCATCTATTTTAGAAACCTGAAGTGATATAAAAATGATGATAATTGCTTATAATTTTGAAAGTGATTAAGTATAATCCCCAGTCGCATAATTTAGTGATCTAAAATTATACTAGTTATACCTGTAAGTGTATATATAGTGCTTTGTTTTACTCTCCATAATTAAAAGAAAAATGGCAGATCATTTAAAGTGTAAATTATCAATAAATTTTTTTGACTATTACTATTAATAACCTATAAATGATTCTCTTTCTAGTCCAGGTAGATAATAAATCTGTGAGTTAACAAGTTTATTTTTAAAATATTAAAATAATGTGGCAATGAGCCTTTCCATGCCCTTCTCACCTAGAGCAACCTCTAACAGAAATGAGACCTTCTACCAGCACATTTATATGTAGCAGCTGTATTACTGGCAATTCTCATTTAAATAAAAATGTACGTAGTTATTGTTAACATAATCATGTTGTGTTTATAAATATTTAAAAATTGGTATTTGTTTTGTTTAAGGTAATGGAGTCCAGATTTGAAATTGCCTCATATCTTGACTATGCAGTCTTAGGCAAACTCAAAAAGTAATTTTTCTTCTTGTTTGTTTAGGGGTTTTTGTTTGTTTTTGAAAAAATGACTGTGCCATCTGGTCAGCTGTGAAGGAATTGAACCATTCTGAGGAAATTTAACCCCCATACTTCCTCAGTCCACAGTCAGTCCAGTATCTTATTACTCATTAATATGTTCTAGGAACTAACCAATTTGAAAACAATTGCTTCTGCTCTCTTTTACAATTTTTCATGCATCAGCTATACTAAAATATAAAAATTAAAGTTTATTTGAATTTATCATACTGTAAAATTAGGTAATACACTTCTGTGTAGGACAGAAATATTCATGATATGATATGTTATGGAACACTTTCTGCATTTTAAAGTTTTATAAATGTTACAGATATGACTTCAGGTCCAGTTAAGAGATAGACATGGAATAGAGTTCGGTAGGAGCTCAAGATTTGGAGTCAGTCAGTCCTGAGTTCTAATCCCAGCTCTTCCACTTACAGCTGTGTGACCTTGGGCACGTTATTTAATATCTCTGCACTTCAGTTTCCTGAAGGTCACACAGCTGTAAGTAGAGGGTAATATTGATAACAACCTCTTAGGGTTGCTGTGAGAATTAAACAATACATATGAAGCTCTTAGCTAAGTGTGTAGCACAGGACTCAATAAATGTTATTATTATTGTTGTCACTTTTATCATCATTGTTAATATCTTTAAAAGATGATTTTAAAATAGTGGTTGTAATCTACTCAAAAACCTCATATCATTTTAGTGTAATTATAGCTATTGTGTAGTTTGAAAATTTTCAGTTGCAGTAATTGACTTCTTTACTCTTTTATGAATAAGTCTGTAGAAATTGTGCCAAAGACATTTGAGTAAACCAAGAGTTAGAAAACCATAAACTGGCTTCTTACACCTTATAAATCATATCTTGATTTCATTTAGTTATTGTGACTTTAAGAGAAAGATTGAATTACATATCTCTTTAGAATTAAAGGCTTTATTAATATCCCTGGAAAGGCTTAGAATTAACCTGTGACTTTAATGTCATAATGATCACAACTTGAACATTTATCTGAAAGCTTAGCTGCTGGGAATATTTCTTGCTGACCAGTAATGTAAAATGAAATTATTACTTTGACAGGAATCAGCAAGTAAGTAGGTCTATTAAATGAGAGGCACGCTAGTGCATCACTCAGGGAGAACTGTGCTGCAAAACAGAAGTCACCCGCCAGTGGGGGGAACTAATATATGGGGAAGGGTATTGGAATGGAAATCAGAAATTTTTTCTTTAATCTTGGCTCTAATGTTCTTAACTCTTTGATACAGATAACTAAATTCCTTGGTGTTCTAGTTTCCTTTTCTCTAAAGTGGGTATAATAATAGTTTAATAGTTTAATCCGAGCTCCAAATTAGATGATATTTATGAAATGCCTCAGAACTATGAAATGTTATTCACCTGTAAGTTGGGACTGCTGTAGTTTTTAGTAGTAGAAGGGAGAGTTTAATAGGCCTTCTTTTTTGGACATGAGGAAAAAATTGTCCCAGCCCTTTTGACACCATTTAAACTAATATTTACATAAAGTGAATGAAAAATTAGAGGTATCACTTAAAGCCACTGGATTGGCTTTCAGTGTTACAGAACTCAGACTTTGCTCAGAGCAGAGAGGAGAATTACAGTTGGAATTAAGTTGATCTTCTGTAGATATATATGATTCCATTTTACTGGACATGAAAACAATCAAATAGAAAAGATATCCAAAACACCACAGAACAGCATAGAAAATAAATTAAAAGGAATTCACTAAATTTTTTCACATATCATCTGCTGCTTAGCACCATTAAGTAGACAGAATACACTTCCTTCTGGGAAGATATAGAATACTTGGTTCTGAAAGTTAGAGCAAGTGGACACTGGTGATCACACAAGCCAGCAGTCACTTTACTTCTTTCATCTTATGGGATCTGGGCTTGGGTTTTCAAACAAGGAAATCTCTTCTCCTTCCTATCACATCTTAAAAGGTATAGAGTACAGAGCATGGATAAATTGTTTATGGAGTTAGCCAAATGCCTAGCTACCAGCAAGGAGAGGGTGGCTCTTAACTTGGCATTCAGAGTAGTTTAGAATAGATTTCTTGGTTAATTTTGCTGTCCTGACATTGAATTGTTACTGTGTTTTAGGGATCTAAGTTTTTTCACAACTTAATTTTCATGCATTATAGGGGCCTCATGGATTATATTTGCTTTTGTGTCTATTTTAGAAAAAGAAAAAGATCGCCATTTAAACAAAGGATAATAAAAGAAATCTAGAAAAATATAAGAAATTCAGTAACCCTGTAGCTTGCCTTTTACATACATGTCCAGTGGTAAAAAGGGACTGTTCTGATAGTGACGTCTCATTGCAGGGATTTGTACTTCCAGCCATTGAACATAGCCCCAGACCAAGCACAATGCGACCCCTTGGGAATTTTACATTAATTTTATAGATAGAGACAGATCTAATAAAAAGATCTTCCAAAAATGCTTTCTTTTAAATTTAATTCTAGTTCTATAAAGAAACACTTTTATGTATTCTTGGCTGGGCATAAAAAGATTAAGCTAAAAGACCATCTAGGAGCATCTTGTTAGTGAAGTAAGAGAGTAGGGAGTCTCTAAGCCCTCATCTACCACCCTGATTTCTCTTTAGGTAGTTTCTCCCTACCTACTCAGGCTAGCTGTTAACTCTGCTTGACCTTCCTGGAAAAAAAAAAAAGTGTGTGAATTGAAGTCCTGATGCAGTCACCATGTTTTCTTATAAATTATTTTAAAGTGTCATTGCAGTCTCTCTATATAAAGGTTGATATACCCAGATACCTTTGTAAAAGAGTCTCTAACTTCTAGTTTAAAATATGGAGCCTACTTTGGCTTGCAAGTTATTTACTTCCTTGAGGATTATTTAATTCCTGTATACAGGCTAAATATTTCTAAAGGATGGGGAGGAAGGTAAGAATATAACTTTACCAGATAATTACCAGAACCAAAGTGCTTGGAAATTGTCAGGTTTATCATTTCTTCTAACCAGGAGTGTTAAATCAGGAAGTAAATATATTGACTAGTTTTTAAGATTACGATTGGGTATAATTTTCACTAATAAGCAAAGCCTTTTACTTTTTACTTTTTAAATTCCTCTTATTGTAGATAAGTGATAAAAAAGTTTTTTTAAAACCAGAAGACAAAAACAAAAATCTAGGAAGAATAGACACTTGGAAGACATATCACTCACACTCCTATTTTGTTTGGAGCTTGTGTTTAAGAGACAAGATAGTAACTGTTTATTTAACTCCTACTATGACATATGCCCCATACAAACCACATTACACATATTTAATATTCTCAACAATCCCACAATTTAGTTTATTATCCCCATTTTGGAAACAAAGAAATTGGAACTCAGTGATGTTAAAATGAAATTTACTCAGCTTAAGAAGTCAGGACTTATACCCAGATCGGTCTGCCCCCAAGTTCATGATCTTTTTGTTACCCTATATTTTATTCTGTTAAAAACTGATGTAAACTTTCCTATAAAACAAAATGTGAGAAAGCTTCATGAAAGTAAATCTGGGTTCAGTAAATTCTGGGTCAGTGACAGACTAGTTCACAAACCTCTTTTGTGTGGCAGTATTATATCACCTGCCCGTTGTCCCTCAAGAGTTTATCAAAAGTCACTTAAATGCCATTTCATAAACATGATAGCCCTGGGTACCTCAGGCCAAAGAGAGTCAGTCTCCCTGAGCAGCCATAGATGCCACTTTGATTCTGTGGCACCTGGGACAGGTATGGGGTCATTAGTTGTGGCATACTTCAGAATGCTTGTAGCTCATAATAACAGGTCATTGAAGATTTTGCAGAAAAGCGAATAAAATATATAGTCTGTCATTTCTTTTAAAAAGCTAAACAATAGATCCTTCTGGACTTTCTGGAACCAATAATATGGAGACAGAAGTGAATTTTGAGGCTATTTGCAGAGCAACGTCATACAAGCATTATGTTTTTGAGGAATGTGTGATGGTTTTATCATATAGTGCTATCAGAAAAAAAACTCAATGCAATATGACATCAAAGCAGAAAGTTACTGATATTTAAATATACAATAGTAGTTTAGGAAATACATTAATTTTAATTATCTCTCATCAGTAATACTAATATTAACATCAGTAGAATTGGAACTTAAAGCATGATGTAATTTCAAAAGTTGTTGATAATATTGAGCAAGATTTTAAGCAGTAACAGGATGAGATTAATGTGGCAAGAAGCTAATACCAGGAGTAAGATGACAAACCATTTGCTTATTGACGAAAACATGGTTAAAATAAGGTATACCAAAACGAATTTAACCAGAAGTTTATTTTTCAGGGCTTATCCCCCAAATTTCAATTATAACTTTTTCAGTAACACAAGTTTATAATAACTTTTCACCATGTGAAAATTTTATTTTCTTGGTATTGCTCCATCTTTAAGTTAGTACTCATTTTCCACAGAAATGTAAAATACAAGAGTATCATGAGAAAGTTGAATCAAAATATCAAAAACATTATCGTGACTCTAGTTACTTACATCTGCCATAACAGAAACTGTGCGTGGAACTGCCAAGAAAAATATTGGGCTAACTTCTGTTTCTGCCCTTCCTTAACCAAGAGGCATGGATTATCGACTCTGTTGTAAATGTATGGATAATACAAGTAACTGTTAGAGAGGGGTGGGTGAGGAAGAAAATGATGGTACGAAGGAAGTCTCACTAATCTTTATAATAGATACTTAGCTTTCAAATAAACAATCTTATAGCACAAGGCTTTTTTTAAATTCAAAGTTCTTTATTCATATGGCAAAAGAAAACATTTTGTCTAAATGATGGATAACAGAAGTATCTGTGTAAAATTAATTATATACTCAGTGTTATATCTTAAAATGAGATTACTTCTGAACTCTATGGGAAAATGTCTTCTATTGGAACCTAAGTAAAAATTCAATTTAGTTATGAAAAAGAAATACTCTGCCACATAGTAGAACAAAGCAGGGTGGTAAAAAAGCTTCCAAAATCTATAGCATTCAGCTATTCTGTAATGAACTTGGAAAACAAATTTTTTTGTTAAGTAGAAAATTGCAAAGAATATGAACTAGTTTATTTTCAAAGTTTCCTTTTGAATTGGCCACAGTGAATCATGTTATATTTTATATAATTCAAATTTTAAGCGAGGACATACTAAGTATTGAAAATAATAATAATGAGCAACACTACAAAGACTAGTTTTATCAGATTTAGAGGAAGACCTTGCAAGCAGTTAAGTGAAATGAAGGTTTGGTGAAGAAGAGCCAAGTAATCTACGAGTACAAAGAACACAGTCTTGAATCAAGTCTCTGAAATTCAACGATACCTTGACCCACCTGGGAATAGACTTTCTGAATCAGATCGTTTCTTGTGATACGTTATGATGAAGCATTTTCTTTTGGAGGCAAGGTCAACCCATAGGGAAAATAATATAACTTTGTCAATACCAATATCTTACTGAAGTAAGTTCTGGCTGACTTTAAACAGGATTTATATCTATGAGCAGTTTGTCATTTTTTCTCATGCATTTTCCATATTCTGTTGCTCCCACTAAGATACAACTTCTCCTGTTTTTTAGGCTTAGAGATAACAGTGTAAGTGTGCTCATCAACAGCGGGAGGAGTTTGAGAGCTTTTTTTGTTTATTTAAATAGGTGTTTGCTAAGTATGGAGAAGGAAACTAGCAAAGTCTGAAGGAGCTTCCAGTAGTATGAAACAATCATCCCTATTTGTCACTCCATCATATTCACAGGCTCCTTTAATCTTAATTTAACTGGTGCTTTCCCAGCGATGTTGACCCTGAGGAATGTGTAATATGAACCCTATTTTCTCACTCTGATAGAATTCAGAAGAAGTTAAATTGAAGACAGTACAGGAAATCTAGAAGTCGTGTCCCCTTATCATCTAGCCATTAGAATATAAGGAACTCGATACTGACTTGCAAACCTGAGCTATTTCTCTGGGATTCTGACATATCTTTCTGCTACTTCTGCTCTGTCATCTAAGTATGACTACAGGCTTATCCAAAGTAGAGATTTTAGCCAAAACTGAGAGAGTAGCCACCAGTCCTGTCATATATTCAATATTCATCAACCATGCAACCTCTATTTTCCTGGATGCTCTAAATTTCAGTTATTCTGTTCTTTCACTCCTATAAATAGAGCTGTACTTTTTAAACTGGTTATGTAGTAATTAAACCAATAATCTCATTAAGCCAGTAATATTTTGTTAGGAAATAGTCATTGAAATTTTGGCCTTCTTGGATATATTGCCTAGATTTTCACATTTTCTTTGATTTCTAATTCCTGTTCTGCTTCCTGCTATTTGCCAGTTTGTTGATTTTATCTCTAAGTCATATCCCCCTGATGTAGATAACCAGGCCCTCTAACTTCTACCAAAAGAGAGGCAACCTGCATAAAACCCATCTTTCGTACTTGTAAAATGCTCACTCATGTTATCAGAATTTGCTGTTGCTCCAGTCTATTCGATGAAGGTAGGATATCACATATCCTTTGAAGTGCTTTTTTTCTCTCCCCTTTATTTTAATTTTTGTAAATACCTGATATGTAGTCCTAATTTTTTCAGCTTTGAATAAATTATATGTTCATATATCAGTATATGCTTAGGATTATCCCAAAGATGGTCATCTTCCAGTACTTAAAAAAAAAGAATTGTATATGTGTATGTATATATGTATGCAGCTAGGTTTTTTACTTTTGAATTTACTAAACCTACTATCCTGTTTGTTTAATTCACTTCATAAGATATTTTGAAAATCCTCCATATCAGTACATCAGATTCACTTTCTTCTTTTTATTAACAGCATAGTATTTTTTTTCTTTAATTCATCAGGGTGACATTGGTTAACAAGTTTGTATAAGTTTCAAGTGTACAGTTCTATAATACATCATCTATATATTGCATTCTGTTCACTGCTCAAAGTCTAGTCTCCTTCTGTCACCATGTATTTGACCCTTTACCCACTTCAGCCTTTTCCCGCCCCCTTCCCAATTCTGATAACCACCATACTGTTGTCCGTATTCATGAGGTTTTTTTTAATTTGTTGCTTTCTATTTTATATCCCACATGTGAGTGAAGTCATATGGTTCTTGTCTTTTTCATTCTGACTCATTTTGCTTAGCATGATACTCTCAGGATCTATCCATGTTGTTGCAAATGGCAACGTTTCATCTTTTCTTATGGCTGGGTAATATTCTCTTGTGTATATGTACCACATCTTCCTTACCGAAGGACACTTAGTTGTTTCCAAGTCTTGGCTACTGTGAATAATGCCAGCTTAGTATTCTATGCAGTATTCACAGTATAATTGTAATTTATTTTAGCATTTCTCTATTTCATTTTATTTTTCTCATTTTTACTATATCAAATGATGCTGCAGTCAAATTCTTTGGATGTTCATCTGTGTAGTTTTAAGTATTTTTTTAAGACAGAGTCCTACAGATAGCTTTTCTGATTACAAGGGCATGGATATTCAGAAGTTTGGTCTTCTCCCCCACACATGCAAAAATATTGGATTTTATACTCTTTTCCACCATACATAGGATCTATTTCTTCTTCTCTCCCACACAAAATATTATTGATCCTTTTAATTTATGCTATTCTTATTACTTAACTGTGTTTTCTGTTTTTATTTGTGTATCTGCTTGATTAATAGTGAGGCTGAGCAGACTTTTCCTATTTTTCATAAAACAATGCTCTCAGAAGTATTAAACAGCTAAAAGTAGAAATATCTTTAAAATTCTTTAAGAAACTACAGAAAATATATAATCACCTAGGGATAAATTCATAAGGAAAAGTTAATAGATTTTTAACCCCATTTATAAAAAAAGTATGCAAACAAAAAAAAGTATGCATCAGAATATAGTTGAATGACAACTAACATATCAAGAGGAAATGTTTGCTACCCTTGGCAAACAAAATGTTAATACTCATAATATATAAGGAGCTCCTACAAATTAGTAAGGAAAAGGACTCAATAGAAAAATGAATAAATATTTTGTAGAAAAGGAACTTTAAATGGCCAACAAATGAAAAGATGCTTAACCTACTTTGGTTTTTATTATTAACAATACAAAATGGTTGTAATTTTATGTCAATATGTATAGATATTCTTTAAATAATTGTATGGATTATCATTGTTTATTTAAACATTAATCTATTGACGAACATCTAGGTGGTTTTATAGTTTCTCTATGATAAATAGTTTTACAGTGTGTGTGTGTGTGTGTGTGTGTGTGTGTGTGAGTGACACAGGTATTAATTTTTTTAGTCTTGGCCTATCAGGTGAAAAATTCTTCTTATTTTAAAAAATAGTTTCTTTGATTATTGGTAAGATTGAATATCTCAATGTTTATATTTTTAAATGTTTATATGCTATTTTTCTTTATTAACTGCTTATTATTAATATTTTTATTGTATCAGTATTGATTATATGAACTCTATATATAATTAGTGATATCACTTTTCTGTTATACAAGTTTGGATATGTAATTCCTATAACTTGTTTTACTTATCAAATTTACTTGCCAGATTTTTACACATCATATTAATATTTCTCTAATTGAATTAATCTCTGTTCATTATTTAGTTACATCATTTATATCTGTTTTCTCTATTATATCATTGTTCTTTCTCTAGGTTGCATTTTCTTCAAAACAAAGAATTATGCCTCCTCATATAGGTCTGGCACAGTACCACTTAAGTTTCTTGATGATTGCTCATAAGTGAGGCTCTAGAAATAGACACTCAGGTTCTAGAAGGTTATGAAGCTCCTCCACACTTGATTAGATCCAACCAGCAACAGAGTTTTGCCATCCTTTCATCAGATTTGATCATTATACTTAAAAGAGAGAATAGTGTAGTGTTACTATGTAATGGATCTACTATGCATATTCTCACTGCTTTAAATTCACTGATCATATAAAAAGGAAGAATGCACTAGTTTAGTGTTTGATCTTTACCACATAGATCTAACGTCATGATCAATTGCTTTCAGTATTTTCTTTGAAATCACATAAAGGTTCATATGTGCCAAATTTCATAAGGATCACATGATAAGGTCAGGAAATACAAATTCCAAGGCAGAATTTATATGCCCAGTTCACATGTGACAGTAATACTATATAACCACATGTTGAATATAATACACTGTATGTAAATGCTATTTTTGAAAGCGATCCAATCAATAAAACCTAAAATAAATAACACTTTAATAACACATTTCAAATCAACTGAAAATGGAATAGATGGACTCTATGGCAAGAACATCCCTGTAAAATTGACATTCAGAGGCCATTAAAACACAGAGAGTAAAACAATCTTGAAACTAAAGAAAAACTGTGAATATTTAGAAGTTTTTAAAAAGTCTACTACATTGTATGCCAAGATACAGCAGTCGTTTTTATTTAAAGTGCTATTTTAATAAAAATTGTGGTTTGCTAAGCATTAAAAAGAAAATTCCATTTGCCATCACCAATAGCTAAAAAATGCTTTTAAAATATATATATATATACAATATTAACCAGAAAGAAATGTTTTAAAAAAACACACAATATTTAATAGAAAAAGTTAAACCAGAAAAAAGTCAAGTTTTAGTTATAATTGGGACTATTAAAAGATCGGCCAATTTTTATCATTAAAGAATGTTATGGGAAAGCTACTGAAGCTAACTTCAAAAGCCTAGCAGTAAAATGTGATTGTAATGTCAGTAAAACTCTGAAACAGATCAAATAACTCCTAAGTAGTACTAATCCACTGCTTCTTTGAACATGTATATGCCTTTTTTTAAGCTGAAAAGCTTGCACTTTTTTCTTTGTTTCCAACATCCCATTTTTTCTTAAAAATAAAAAGAAATCCACCTTATTCAACTGTTAACAGTCAACAGCTCAATGCAGAAATTTTACCTTCACTCAGAGGTGATATGAGTTAAGATTTGAAGTATCTTTTCCTTTTTTGGCTTGGTTCTGGAAAATATGGTTTCATCATTCCACCTTGTACAGAGAGAGCCTCTCTTTCTCCATACAAGTCCTTGTGTATTGTAGGTATACAAATAAATTAATCAATGAAGGTTACACACTGTAATTAATCAGATATTTCTCTTGTTTATCAGCTGAAACTCTTACACCAAAATGAGATATTTATGACATAATCGACGTTTTTAATTTCAATTTTATCACTTCAGATCCTGGGAAGACTCTGCCTGAAGCCCTTGATTACTGCACTGATTGGCTGCAGACGGTGCCTGGAGAAATAGACAGCAAAAGTGGTATTCCACCTTCCCTTGTAATGCTACAGATTAAAGACTTTCTTAATGGACCAGGTAAGAAAGTCATACTTCAGATGTGTGTATTTTTTTCATGTGAGTACATTAACATGTACAGAGGGTCTTTAGTAATCTTGAGATACGTTGCCAAAAATGAATAGTTCATTTGTTTTCCAGAAATGTACTCTTCTTCTCAGGTTGCCCGTTATGGAGATCAATAGGCAAATATTAATATGCATTAAAAATTACCATTAGTCTGGCAAAAAGTAGTTAGCAATTAAAGAATAATTGACTGGAAGCCAAAGAAAGACCCAAGATTTTATTTCTACCTTTTCTACTAAATAACTGTGTGACCTTAGGCAATTGATCTACTCTCCTATGCCTGTTTCCTTACTTGTAAATGAAGAGAGTAGTATAGATGGATGGGTATATAAATAGTTGGGTGGGTGGGTGGGTGGTTGAGTGGATGGATGGATGGATGAGATATGTGATATACATATATAAGGCAGTGTACACAGATATATTTGATACATAAATATACTTATTTCAATTGCTTAGCAAAGTGCTAGAAACATTTTTACTCAGTTTTCAGTAGATATACATATCAAAATGTATTTATTGAATATTTATTATGTCCCAAGTAGTGTTTTACATACTCATACAAACCAAGGAATAGGCACTATAAATACCCATGTTTTATGAATAAGTAAGCTAAGCTGAGTGAAAAATATCCTGTGTGGACCTGGGTGAGATGTATGCTGTGGTGTGCCAGTGCACGTGACAATTCAAGACTACAGAGGCTGCGGCTGGTCGACATGTCCGGGGTCCAGTTCTTCTTAAGCATGTTTCTCCAGTGCTGGCATTTAAAAGTATAGAACTATGAAGAACTATTTCTACTTATCATAAGTATCTAGACATGGTTTTAAAGACTCAACAGAAAGCCGGAAGCTGATGAGGAAAACTAAGGGAGTCATTAAAGTTGGGAGAAGCCTTTGGGGTGAGGTAATGGATGGATTCAGAGGAGTGTGAGTCCTAGAACTTGCTTAGTGAGTGTGAAGTACTGTATTTCATTGAATCCAAGCCACCTCCAATTATAGGAAAAAAAAACATTTTATGTATCGCTGAGAAAAAAATATCTGCTGTTTAAACTGTGATACGATTCTTTCTTATGTCAGTTGCAGCACACTTCCTGACTTCAGAGTTATTCACATGTAAAAAACTGAACATGTTAGAATGGATAAAATAGGGTAAGATCATATGGTTAAAGGAGAGAGGAGAGGGAAACTTGGGTTTATCCCTTATTTGTCTTTTTCAGTGTCAGACACTTTTTTGTTTTTCGGCAGTCTTTTACCCAATTTGGCTAGAAAGTACTCTTTTAGTTTACATTTGATTGACTTGTTTCTAAAAGGGATGGGACCTGTAAATCACTGGTAAATTGTTTACCTATTTTCATGGCAGTCAAATAAATTGAATTTTAAGAGACGTGTCAGTGAATGAATCAAAAATTATGCTTACAATTCTAGAACTTAATATGAGTAGTAGAATTGTGATTTTTAAAAATAGTTGTACTTTGTGTTTCTTGTACTTTTTTAAATTGGAAATCACATGTATGCCATTTTTAATCTTATGTTCAGTCAATAATAGTTATAATCTATCTAGAGAGTCAAACTTTTAAATAAATGATTTGAGATAGCTATTTTACAGCATCACTTCTCTAACTTGAGTGTACATTTAAAGTATCTCTGGGGAGCTCGTTAAAATGCAAATGTGATTTAATAGTTCTAGAAGGTAGGGATGAAATTCTAATTTCTAACAAGCTCCCAGGTAAAGTGGATGCTGTTGGTCTGGAGACGACACTTTTTGTACCAAAGTTTTATTTGACTCATATCTGAAAGAAAAAACAGTGTATGATTTTCTTAATATCTTCAGTTACAAGTATTGAAGACCAAACTGTAGATATTTTGGGGGAAATAGGATAAGAGAATTATACAAAGAATGATGAGTGGTTTTTTAAATGTATTTTTATTATGAAAAATCAGAAACAACGTCCAGTGAATGGTTTAAGTTCTTCAGTATCGAAGAGTCCAGTTCTTCTAAGTCTGTTCTAATCAAGAGTACTTTTCTTTCATAAATTATTTGAGGGAAGATTAGTTTGAATGATATATCAGCTCTGTGGAATTTCATTAAAACACTAACCTAACACATTTGAACTGCTCCAGAATTTCCTGTTGTAGACAAAAATTTCTTTACTGTAAACGATTTGTCACTTAAAGTATATATTCCACTTAAAGTAGGTGTTATTCCAGAGCATAATTATATTCTCTAACTACACAGCCAAATTGCCACTCCATACTAATTTAGAGTTCAGTAGGAAAAATAGGACACATTAAAACATTTCTTGACATAGGAATGTATTACTTTATAGATTTTTGGCAAGTCAAGAAAATTATTTTTTTTCAAATTTTAGGTAATAGTATATACTAAGAGGAATATTATTTATGCTGAGATATGGGGAACAAACTTCAGCTTTATAGTATTACCTAATACCATTCTCTTTTCTTGAAAAATAAAAAAGCTTTTTTAATTTTGCAACTAATGCTTCTAATTTTTATGCAGTATTATCAATAAGAATCATTTACTACCATTAGGTTTTTTATCTATGTTCGCATCTTATTTAACAATCATTTCTAAAGAATGTTTTCTGCTACCTCTCTAAAGTAGTTTATTTTCAGTTATTCTTTTCTTGCTCTTGAATTAAGGTTGCAGTAGCAATAAAAGTTATGGCCCTGAGGAGTAGAGGAAATACAGATTATAACTACCTAATTTTAAATTTTCTTCATAAAGATGCAACTTAACAGATTTTGAATTTTGTCTTTCAGATTTATTTTTCAGGAATTATTTTATCTAAACAAAGTGATAAAAATGCTGCTCTTTAGCATTTGTTTTTAGAAAAATAATGCGAAGTTTTTGAGTATTCTCTTATTAATAGTACCTTAGACAAATGGTAGGTCCCAACTTCTATATCAAAAACCCCTTCAGTACGCTCTCAGCCCCTCACCTCCTTTCTGCAGAGGCAGCAATTGTACCCATTAGCAAGGTCATTGGCTTTGAGAAACCTGGAAAACAGCAGCTACCAGAAACCCACTAGAATAATATCTCCGGCAGGTGATAGATTAGTTGGAACAAATTGGAACCATTGCAGTTCAGCAATCCTGGTTTCTTTCAAGCTGTTTTTAAAATGTCGTCATTTTAATACACAATCTAAGCCCCGCAGAACAGTCCACAGCAGGTTAATTTGAATCATATGATGTGTCACTGCCCTCAGCTGACATGAGCTCTATTCCATGTGTGAAGCCATAATAAATCCATTCCCAACCGAGGAGAATTCCCCGTGAGAAGGTGAACTAATCCAGGCCTCACACTGGCATGCTAGCCCTCCATAATTGAAAGCAGGGCCACCTGTTCTCTGCACAGTTAGCCTATAGAGAAGAAATTAGCATTAGATCAGATATTTCTTATACTGAAAAATCATTCATACTTCTTGCAAATTCAAATTCAGCTGTGAACTGCTTGGTATGACATCATACAGAAAGGTAGGAATGTGCCCACTTGATCCCAGTTTAAAGTTTTGTTAGCCATACGATTTCTTACCTTTGAAATGAGATTTTTTTTTTTTAATTTAATGGGAGCTGACACGTGAGGAGAAGAAATGAGAAGGGTGCAGATTTTTCTAATTAACTCAGGGTCGTTTGCAAAAAGAGTTGAGCTCCCTGGTATTTTTTTCATTGTTCCTTTACAGACGTATTTTTGAACACTGTCACTGTAGCCATATAATGACATTTGAATGATAACAAAGAAAAAAACATGCCCAAATGGGAAAACTTTCCCTCATCATTTACATTTTATAGTAATTAGCATACCACAATCTTCATATAATTTAAGTTACATGGTTATAGCAAGCACAAAGTTACAGCTGCAATTTCACATTTCTTTTAGTATACCTCTTTCTAGTTGAAACACATAGCCACTGATTTTTTTTTCGCTTAAGAAAATCGTTTCTTTAGCCACTCCTTATTTATTCTATTCATTAACTTAAGCTTTGTTTCAGAGATTGCTTTCATTTTTGGTTTTATTTGATTTTTGGTTTAAAATTTTATTTGACTTTTAATTTGTTGTAATCCTATTTTGAAAACTGTTTTCTTATATTTTATAGATTAACTTACTATATTATTGGTTGCAATGATTTTAATTTTTACTTTATGTTATAGATGGCAATTATTTTAATTTTTACTTTTAAAAAATCAAAAAAATTCTAGAATATCCTATTTCCACAAACATCTTTTATTTGGATAAAAATGTAAACTTAAATAATGTAAAATATTACTTTAAAATTTTTTCAGTTACAGTAACATACCATTTAAATAGGTTTGCTTATATGAGTATAATGTAGAAATTTTGCATTGTTTATCCCCCAAAATATGTATTTTTGAAATGTGTTTTTTTTGTTTGTTTGGGGGTTTGTTTGTTTGTTTTGGTGAACTCTGTTTTTATGTTCTTTTATTCCTGAATTCATTACTCAGTATGGATTAATTCAGACATATCTTGAAAGTGATTGATTCAGAGGAAGTAAGATACCTGAAAAAGATGACCCAAATAGCCTCCCGACATTTTTCAGAGTGGTAAATGAAAAATAAGTAATATAGTTTTTAAATGCAAGAAGATTCAAAGTGAAAGAAAGCATCTTAAGAAGCTAATTTAAAATTATGTCTTTTAATGTAGCCTTGATAGATAACCCTTTGCTTTTTTCCCCAGAAATTAGGGGGGAAAAGGCCCATTTTCTAATCATTGGAGTCCTGTCTTTATCTTAATTCAGTTTTATAGCCATACCAGCAGGCTATCTTCTACATTTAAGAAATGTAAACTAGTTAATAAAACTGTAAGAACCTTCACTTTTATATTTCCTGAGTTTTATAGGCTTCAATTTGCAGCATCAGCATTACATTATTGTAGTTCATATTCCCCATGATTTATCAAAATGAAATAGTAAACTTGATGTCAGAATGTCAACTATGGAATAGACCGAGGATTTTAAAATGCAGGAAATCTTTTCATTATTTCAACCTTAGTGTTTCAACTCTAACTTGGATTTTTGAAGAAATGAGAAAAATGGATGATTTTTTAACTAACTGATGTTTAATAAACTTTTTATTTTATTCAGCTAATAACCTGATTTTAATACCACATTTTCCACCGTAGAATCAGTAAAGCCATGTTAATTATTTTCCAGCACTGTGGAATAAAAGGATTGTAAATCTTTGAAGCTCTGGCTAGCAGTGGTCCCTCCAGGGGACAACACTTGTCTATATAGTAGGACCCGAAGAATCTCAGAAGCTGACTCTGGGGTGGCTAGATGGTAAGAGGCCAACATGTGGTCTCCTTCAGGGAAGTCAGTAGTATGGCAATTCTTTAGATTATTATTTCTCCATGTACTCTAATTCTATCAGAGTTCTTTCCTCTATAAAAGGCAATTAGAGTAATTGGGGAATATCTTTTTAGAAACACGGAGTAGGCTAAGATAGAAGAGAAGAAGAACATTATCTGCCTTCTCCTAACTTTCCAACTGCATGTTTGCATACAGCTCTCCTGCCCCTGACCGTATAGCCCTGTGCCTTCCCAAGTACACAGTCTTGCGCCTACTGTTGTTATCTCGCTCATGACAAACAATAACCGCGACTGTCTTTTGTGCTGTCGTCTCCCAAATGCCTGCTTTTAGTTTTGTCTTATCCAATTCTAGTACTGTTTCTCCATCTGCCTGTTAGATGTTTAGTTATTTAAAATTCAACATATTTACATTAAATAAAACCATTTTCTTCACTCTTCTTATTTACTCCTTTTTTTAATATAGTCTTCAATAGTTTTAAAATTTTTTTACATGTGCTCATGATAGCAGCGTTATTCCACTCATGTCCTTTCACAATTTTACTATCACCTTTGAGTCATCCTTCTTTTTATTTTAACTCCCGTTAGCTTTTTTTTTTAAATGGTTCTCCATTGTGCCTGCTACCTTCCTTATATAGGTTTATGCCCTGATTACTTCAGATTCTCCTTTTATTCGATAATCCTATCCCCTGTGCCCTTGCTAAATTAGCCTCCCCAGTCAAACTCATAGAAATCTTGATCACCGACCTCCCTCAGTTCATCAAGTCAAAACTCCCCTCAGCCCTCAAGACTTTCTGTAATTAGGTATCACCTGGACAGTCCAGGTTTACTGTCACTAAGCAGGTGATCCTAATCATTTTATTTCTTTGAACCTCAGTATTTTTTCCTACAATGTAAGAGAGTTGTTTTAAGGAGCCCTCTAAAATGATGGGTGTAATCCCCAGTAGAACTCTTCATTCATTTTCACAAGTATTTATGAGCAACCACAATACTCTGTGTTGTTCTAAGTTTGGAAATATAGTGGTGAGCAACAGATAGATAGTTCCATCTCTCAAGAAATGCATACAATCTAGTATAAAAGACAGAATTTGATTACCAAATAGTCACACAAAGTAATATATAGTTATAAGCTAACATAAGTGTTAAGAAATTTTTTGGGTTCATTAAAAAGTGAAGAGTTAGAGATGTTTCTCTAAGTAACTGACACTTGAGCTGAGTTCCACAGGATGAAAAGGGGTTAACCAAAGACATGGAGGGGAGGGTGGATTTCTGGGAGACTTTGCAGAAGACCCTAGGGGGAGAGGGATTATGGCTCATTGAAGGAAATGAATACAGGCAGAGCGAGGGAACAGTGGTGTGAGGTGAGGCTGTAGGGAGAGGCAGAGGCCCAGTCTTGCTGCCATAATAAAGGATTTTTTATTTTTTATTTTAGGAGCAGTGGGGAACCATTGAAGAGCTTTAAGCATGACATGTATGCGGTGGGGGAGAAAGATGTGTGTGTGTGTGTCTGTGTGTGTGTGCGTGCGTGCATGTGTGTCCGTATGGTTATATTTGCATTTTGAAAAGATGATTCTAGTTGCAGGGTGGAAAAATAGATAACATAGGCTAAAGTAAATGCATGGGACCAGTTAAGAGAATATTGCTATAGTACTAGTGTGGATAATGCTCATTCGAATCAGGGAATGAAGTGGGGAAAATGAAAGATTTGGTGGATATTGGGGACGCAGAATCCACAGACATTGGTGATGGCATAGAGGGAATGGAGGGTAAGATTTGCACATGACATCTGGATTTCTGACTGGCCTTACTGGATGGATGGTGCTCTGGACTGAATTATTGTTGAAGCCCAAATGCCCTGTGTTGTGGTTTTTGGAGATGGAGCCTGTGGAAGATGATTGGGTTTAGATGAGGTCATGAGGGTAGGGCCCTCATGATGGGGTTAGTGTGCTTATAAGAAGAGACACCAAAGAGCTTACTGTCTCTCTTTCTCTGTGAGGACACAGTAAGAAGGCAGCCATCTGCAAGCCAGGAAGAGAGCCTTCAACCATGCCAGCACCCTGATCTCAGAATTCCAGCCTCTAGAATTGTGAGAAAATAAATTTCTGTTGTGTAAGCTAATCTATGGTATTTTGTTATGGCAGCTCAAGCTGAGACAGGTGGTAGTCTTATTTACTGAGAAAGAAAATACTTGAAGAGAACCATGTTGGTTTTGTATATATTTTTTTTTACTTGTGTTCATGCACACCGATCCAGGGGAAAGCCCTGATACTGAAAATCTACTTCTGTAACTAGAGGTCAGGGAAGGACCAAAGAAAGAGACTGGTCACTCCAGTCCAGTAATTAGTAGACGTTATTAAAGGAAACTACACATGAGGCATGTCTTTGGCAGCTATAAGACAAAATGGATCCCCGTACCACATGGCAGGCACCAAAGAATTATAGAAGGTAAAGGGCGGGGAACCATCATGGGTACTAGTTTACAAATGTTGCCAGGTATGGGAAATTACTTAATGTGCTTGACCACGTCAGGACAACAGCCTGTTCAGAAACCAGCACATAGTAGGGGGCAAGGGAGGATGCTGATTTATTTCAGAATGAATATCAGTTACAATCAGACCGTCTCTAAGAGGGGAAAGCAACCTCCATTTTGGCTCAGGTCCAGTTCACAGGACAGACAGCAGGGAACAGTCGCTCCTCCACAATTTATGAGAGTCAGGAGAGATCACAAAATTTGCCTTGGACATGCGGGGTTTGTGGCAGTTGTACATTCATATCTGGAGCTCACAGAGACTCTTAGATTAGTGATAAAATATCAGATGTTTTGGAGTCTTTGGGATATAGGTGCTAATTCAAGTCATGGTCATGGATGAGATTATTCAAAGACAATGTAGATAGGAAACATAGAAAAGAGTTTAAGACTTCATCTTGAAGATGTCCAATCAAAATTTACTAGCCAGGAGGATGAGAAGCCTAGCAATTCAACTGAGGGCTGAGAGGAACATTTGGAGAGTGTTGTAAAGTCAAACCAAGGAAAAGGAGTGTTTCAGAAAGGAAGAAGTACTCAACAATGTCAAGTAGTGACACAGAAAGATGAAACACTGAAACTTACCTAATAGATTTATAGACATTGTGTCTACAAGTGTTCTTCCCCCTGAAATAACTTGGATGGACACTTAGGCTAGTATGCATTGAGGAGTGAGCAGGAGGAAAAGAAATAGTAGCAGAGTCCATGCTACCCTGAACAAGCCCGATCCCATCTGATCTCAGAAGCTAAGCAGGGTCTGGTTAGTACTTGGATGGGAGACCACCTAGGAAGACCAGGTGCTATAGGTGTAAAATAAAATAATGAATGAATGAATGAATGAATGATTGTAAAATGACAAGGTCCTTGCAATCTGTGAGGTCAACCAAAGATTGCCTCACCTAAAAAATAAAAAAAATAAAGAAAAAAGAAATAGTAGCAAAGAGTATAAGTAACTCTTCTAAGAAGCTTGATTGTGAAGAATAATAAGGGCAATATGTGAAGGGGCATTTGGGGTCAGGGCTTTTAGGTTTTATTTTTATGATAAAAGGGACTTGGTTTTTTTCATGTTTACATTATCAGCAATAGGAGTCCAGTTAAGAGAAGAGTTGGACAAACTAAAAGGAGAAAAAAATAAAGGTGGGTCCTTTAGAAAGAGGGAAAGACAGGAATCCAATACACATGTGAAAGAACTGGTTTTCGTTTCGGGAAGCAAAAGCTTCTCTATTTTACAGAACAAATTAAAGGAGGGAAGGAAAATGTCATATGCTGGTCGTTTTTCAGTTTGGTAGCAAGACATTGAGAATATTATAATGGTTTTAACTTTCTCCATGAAGCTAGAAGGAAGGTCACTTATTGAAGTTGAAGATGGATGAGAGGAGTTTGATGGTTTGGAGGCAAATGATTTGAAATTATCTTTCGATATTGCCTCTTTATATGCCTTACTTCTTCTTCTTTTTTTTTTTTTTTTACTTTTTTTTTTTATGGCAACATTGGTTAATGAAATCCAGTAAGTTTCAGGTATACAATTCAACAGTAAGGATACACCACCCAGTTAGATTTCTTTCTGTCATCACATATTTGACCCCTTTTACCCCATCTCCCTACCCCCTCCCTCCCACTCTTTGGTAATCATTCATCTTTTTAAAACCTTTTATTATGGGAAATTTCAAACATATAAAAAAAGCAGACTGAATAGTATATAGAACTTCCTGCTTAAACAATTGTCATCCTGTGGCCAATATTGTTTCTTACATACCCTTATCTACTTTCTTACTTTCCATATAATTTTGCAGCAAATCTTATGTATCATATCATCTGTAATATTTCAATACTTATCTCTGAAAGATAACTTTTAAAAACATAACCATAATACTGTTATCAAACCTAAAGATAATAATTCTTCAATATCATCAAATATCCATTCAGTATTCAAATTTCCAATTTTTTCATAAATATCCTAATGTGTATGGATGCATGGGTGTTTGTGTGCATATATATTTTGTTTGTTTGTTTGTTTGTTTGTTTGTTTGTTTGTTTGTTTTTTGTTTGAACCAGGAGCCAGATAAGACCTATACTTCACTTAATATGTCTTTCAGGTTTATCAATAGGTTTCCCCCTCTATCTTTTTCATCTCTTGCCATTTTTATATTGAAGAAACCAGATCATTTATTCTGTAGAGTTTGGGTTTTGTCTGTGTCCTTGCCTTCTATATTTCCTACATGTAATTTGATAGTTGGATTAATCTGATTCAAGTGTTTTGGTTTTGGGTTTTGTTTTTAGCAAGAGTATTTTATAAAAGTTTTATATTGTTTTATCAAGAGGCACATATGTCTGAAGGTCTTTTTTGTGATGTTAACAGCCATTGATGATCAATGACTAAATTCACTGGAAGTTGCTAACAGTAATATTTTAAATCTAGTATTCATTTTTCATGTGTTACTGGAATACTTGTTAAAAGAGAAACAGCCTCTCATCTACTATTTGGTTACTCAGTAGTATTCATCTAAGAAAGGTAGAATAAATGTTCTCTTCTCTCCTTTTATTTACCTGTTTTCAAAAGAGAGTTACTTTTCTAGATGGGAAAAATTTTTTCACAAATTATAGCTATATCAAATTACCACAATGTGCACTTTAAATATATTATAATTTTATTTGTCAATTATATCTCAATAAAGCTAGAAAAAATTAGGGTTTTTTAGCATATTTTAATGGTGGCCAATTAGTTATTGTTTGGCATTATTACAAGCTCATTATTTTTAATGATGTTCAAATTGTCTCCTCATTGGCAGTGGAACCTCTGTAAATTGGCTACTCTATGTTTTTTTAATCTTTCCTCAGTTTTGAACCTTTCTCCCTTATCTCAAAACAACATTTGGCTGTTTCCAAATATCAAATCTGCTGTGTCCAAGGATGAATATATGCCATTATTGAGAATAGAAAAATAAGGGACATAGAAAAATAGAAAAATAGGTACCCAAAAGCTGCCAAAATTATTGGAACAATGGAATGTACTTAGCCTTCTATGATGGCTATTCTATTACTTAGAGGAGAGAAGCTCATTTAGATGAGTTCAGTTCAATACATTAATTTTAGAAAACTAGTACAAGTACCCTATAATCGGAACTTTTGCATTGTGATTTGACGGGGTCGTGGAGGTAGGGATGGGGACTTGAAATGTAGTCCCAAAAAGTCAATGCTGATCAGAGGAGTCTTTGCATGAATTATGCTAGTAATGATGATGCCCAAATTCCAGAGATAAGCACCACAAACTGCTAGCAGCTGACTCAGTCAAGGGTGTGTGTCATGTCCCCAATGCTCGTCAACACCATTGCAGACAGATGATCCCACTTCCACTTGCTATACCATTGTTAACTGAAGGACTTATGTCTGCCACCATTGAGGTCTTTACACTTCACACCTTCAGTGAAAACACAATGACCTCTTTGTCCTGGGCAGCTTTCCAGGTTTTCTAGCTCCCACACCTGTGAATACTAAGTCTCTACCTTCCATTATTATCATGAATACCTTTACTTGGACACTGTAACAAAAATCTGAATTTGAATTGCTGAATAAGAGAAAAAAAGGTGCTATGACCTAATAGTAAAAATATTTTATTAGCGTTACTATAGTGCATAAAGTCAGGCTCGATTATACTTTTGTTCCTTGTTTTGCACTTACCTCTCTAGTAAGTTGGGCATGGAAATGGGAACCGTTATCCTGATATCTACATGTAGCCATATGCCTGTGTGACTGACTGTGTTCCTAGCAAGCCTGGCTTGTTGAAAAAGTTTTTATTTTACAAATAAAATTCCAAAGGAAGAAGAACTTAACAAAGAAGTTTTCTTTCAAAAATGTTATGATTTTGGTATAACAAGCCAAATTGAATCCATTGGGTTTTTGGTAATAGATTTTAAAATACATCATAAATGTAAGTAATATGATGACTAATGGGTCGAGTTAAGTTGGACCATTTTAAATGAGAAAATAGCTGGAACAATTTTCAGTTGATGCTTGGTCCCCCACAAGGTGTGCATTAACATAAGCTTGGGGGAATCACCTCTGGTATCTGAATTCCCTCTCTGATTTCATTATTACAATATGATTTTTTTTCTTTCAGTATTAAGTCATCTCCTAGGGTGATGGGAGCATAAAATAAGTGTAATTTATTTGTATTCATCTCATCTCCTTTTAACTCAAAAGTCTTTCCATCATTCTGTTTCCTGGTAGCTGCTCAGAAAGTTTTGAAGGGTAATTAGAATCTAACCATTGATAAGCATGGATTTACTTGGTCACTTAAAGATACAAAATGTGTTCTGGGGACAGTGAGAAGTTTGATATGGCAGAGAAATAGATGACTCAGCTGGAAGATTCTTTATTACTGCATATTCTTACAATCTAAACTGAAAATTATCTATTTATTAAAGTTCAGTAAGGATTATGAAAAACTTAAAACCCTTTAAAACAAGAATATGATAATAATTTTAATAAAATCCACGTTAACAATCTATGCCTGGTTCTTTATTCAGTTATTTCCAGTTCTTGTAAAACATTGTTTTATTTAGTTCGCATTGCATCTCTGTTGAATAAAACTTTTCTAATTCATTTTTAATGTTTTTATTTTAATAATGAAGTTAGTGGTTTTTTAATCAATCTTTTAATTAAATGTATTAGAGTAATTGATTAATAACATTATATAAGCTTCAGGCATACAATTCTATAATACATCATCTCTATATTGCATTGTGTGCTCACCACCCAAAGTCTAGCCTCCTTCCGTCACCGTATAGTTGACCCTCTTTACCTTCTTCATCCTCCCCTTACCCCTTCACCTCCGGTAACCACCATACTGTTGTCTGTCTGTGAGTTTATTTATTTTCTTTGTTGCTTTCTATTTTGCATCCTACATATGAGTAAAATCATATGGTTCTTGTCCTTTTCCATCTGATTTATTTCACTTAGCATAATACTCTCAAGATCCATTCATGTTGTCACAAATCACAATATTTCATAACTTTTATGACTGAATAGTATTCCATTGTATATATGTACCATATTTTCTTTATCCAGTCATCTGTCAAAAGACACTTAGGTTGTTTCCATGTCTTAGCTATTGTGAATAATGCTGCAATGAATGTAGGGATACATCCATATATTTTTACAAATAAGTGTCTTCAAGTTTTTTTGGTGGATACCCAGAAGAGGGATTGCTGAGTCATATGATATCTCTGTTCTTAGCTTTTTGAGGAATCTTCATACTGTTTTCCATAGTGGCTGTACCAATTTAAATTCCCACCAGCAGTTAAGAGGGTTCCATTTTCTCCACATCCTCTCCAATACTTGTTATTTCTTGACTTATTGATAGTTGCCATCCTAACAGGTAGTATCTCATTGTCTTCTTGAGAATAGTGTTTGTTCAGGTCCTCTGCCCATGTTTTAATTGGATTATTTGTTATTGATTGTTGAGTTTTATGAGTTTTTTATATATTTTGGATATTAGCCCTTTATTGGAGGTATCATTTTGCATATATCTTCTCTCATTTGGTTGGTTTTCTTTTTGTTGTTGTTGTTGATAGTTTCTTTTGCTCTGTGAAAGCTTTTTAGGTTTTATCAGTGTTTTAAAAGTATACAAGAAGACCAGAAAATACATTGCTCAATTTTTACTTTTATTTTTTATGCTTAAAATTCCTAAACTTTTTTTTTGCATAATTTTTTCCATTTTAAACATAATCTTCCTATCATTATGAGACTGGAAGTATTTATAATAAAGGCATTAATTTTCTTCAAAAACAGTACCTGGCCCGTTCAAGGATGTAAAAGTCTAGAGACACTGGGTAATAAAAGTACAGTACACATTTGTTGACTTATCAGATGAAACAGTGACTTTATGATTTTAGTTGAAGGATTTACACATGTTGATTGACATTATACTACAATAAATGGTGCTATTTTATTTTCGGTGCTTCTCTTTCTGTTTCATGCTTCCTGTCTCCTGCTGTACCTAATATTGTTAAAAGAATACCTAATATAACAGTATAGCCTTACTTCAGCTCTGCTTTTCAGGCTCTTGGCCTATAGTACTATCCAACTTGCCCAAATGGGACTGTCACAGCCCCTCTGTTTACACATGGAACAGGATGTGTTTTGCAAGGAATGTGGCTCAGCACTCCCACTGTAGTGGGTTGGTGTGAGGAACTCAGTGGCCCAGTGGAGGTCACCATGTACAGAGATTTGTACCCTCTACACAGACATACAAAAAACATTTAAAGGGTAAATTATTTAAATGTTCTAAATATCTATTCGTTTCTTATAAAAAGTTAACACCTGTCTTGTGCTATGCGCTACTAGAGTTTAGAACTTTAAAATTTTTCATCATCTGCTGTTCAGTGACTGAGAGATTACATTTGTGATGCTAGATTTAAGACAATTTAGAGAATGAAGTTTTGATGCATATATAACAGTTTTGATGTGACACCACAGGAAAGACAAATCAAGAGACCAAGGCATCCAAATAAGAAGTGCTTCTTTACCAATCTGCTGGTCTGAGAAAAGGTCATCCAGAAAGCAGCACCATTCAAAGTCGAAATTCGCATTTCAAATTTATGAAACAAAAGAAATATATAAAAAAATATTTAAACTTTCAAATGATTTTAAAAATAAATCTGTACCGATTATACTGCCAATGTTTAAAGTTTAAAATAACACCAAGACTTTTGGGACAAGCTTTATGATAGAGGGAGATCCAAGATATAGTTTCGGATTTTCTTATTTCTAAAATTTGTTGAATCCTCGTTAATTGTTATGTATAAACTAGTGACCTATTAGAGATTATGACTTTTAACGATAGAACAAGACAAGTCAGCTCTTATTCACGATGTACTGAATTATAGCTCCATTTCGAACTGTTAGACTTATACTGTGGACTGTCCTTGATGTTACTTTTGGAAAAGATCATTCTGATTTCAGACTGTTCTAAGAAGTTATATTTGGTAACATAAGGTCTGTAATGTGACTCATATAGATTCATAATTCAAATTCACCAATATGATTAGATTTTAGTACAAATTTATTTTTCTGAATTATCAGTATTTAAACTCTATTGATAAAAAAGGGACCTTCTTTTAAAATTTGTTTTGTAATATGAGCCAAGTCATATGAAAGAATATATTATATTCTGTCTCATAATTAAACTACTTTGGATGGTACTAAACTGACCTGTTCTTCTGAATTTTACTGGCTTACTCACTCAAATCTAGGTGTTAAATTAAAGCCCTTAACTTTCATGGGACTCAACTTCTGGTGTTAGCAAGATCACAAATGGTCCTGTGGCTTCCCTAACATTTAGGGAGCAGTATTTCGTTTTTTATAACCTTCTACAGAAAGGCCACCATGATCTCACCACTACTTGGCATAAATGTTCTACTGCCTTGTTGGAGGGGCTGTGGAGAGTGGAAAGTAAACCTGAAAAACTGAGCCAGTACAGAGCTTCTTAACACTTAATCCTAAAGTGGGCTTCCCCTACGTATAGAGCCACGGACATGTTCAAGCCCTTAAACCTTTTGAGAAACATGTAAGGGCAGGAAAAAAAAAAAAGAAAGAAAGAAAAGAAGCAAAGTAGAAAAAACTATCCTGTCACACATATGACAAAGTCATTGAAATAATTTTGTCTCTTATTTTTAAATTAATATGCAGTAAAATTGTTCTTTTTTTGGTTTACAATTTTGAGAATCTTAACATTTATAGATTTGTGTAACCACTACCACAAGCAAGGTATGCAACAGTTCCATTATCCCCAAAAAATCTCACAATATTCTTTGTAGTTACACCCTCCCCTAAGCCCTAATCTCTGATAGCTATTGCTCTGCATCACTTTAGAGTTTTTGTTTGTCTGTTTTGCCTTTTTGAGAATGTGATACAAATAGCCTCTCCAGACTAGTTTCTTTCACTTACATACTGTCTTTGAGATTTGTCAAGTTGTTACATATATCAGCAGTGCATTCCATTTTGTTGCTGCATAGTACTCCATCATGTGGATGTATCACAGTTAACAATCCACTGAAGGACATCTAAGTTGTTTCCATTTTGATGATTATGAATAGAGCTACTTTAAACATTCGTGTATAAGTTGGCCTGTGAATATAAGTTTTCATTTCTCTATGATAGGTATCTATGATAGGTATCTAGGTGTGGTATTGCTAGGTCATATAAGAAACTGCCAAAATATTTTTCAAAGTGGCTGTGTCATTTAGCATTCCCACCAGTAATAAATCAAAGTTCCACTAGCTCCATATTTTCACCAGCACTTTGTATTGTCAGGGTTTTTACATTTTAGCCATTCTAATAGATGTTTTATTGTCATTTTAATTTGCAATTTTCTAATGACTAATGACGTTGAACATCTTTTTATGTTTTTATCTGGCATTCATATATCCTTTTTGGTGAGGACTATTCAAGTCTTCCGCCCACTTTAAAATTAGGCCAGATGTTTCTTATTGTTGAATTTTGAGAGTCCTTTATATATTATGGATACAAGTCGTTTGTCACATATGTGATTTACAAATATTTTCTCCTAGTGCATAGCTTGTCTTTTCATTCTCTTAACACTACTTTTTACAGAGCAAAAGATTTTTGTCATAAAGTCCAGTTTATGATTTTTTTTAAATGATACATGCTTTTTTTGGTATTGTAAGAACTCTGCCTAAGACAAGGACTTTTAGAAATTTTCTCTACATTTCACCAAAAAAAAAAAGTTTTATAATTTGACATTTTGTATTTAGCTCTATGATTTCATGACCTATTTTAAGTTAATTTTGTATAAGGTATGAACTCGAGTTCAAGGGCCTTTTCTTTTTTTCCTTTAGAATGTCCAGTACTATTTGTTGATAAAACTATGCTTTTTCATTGAATTGCCTTTGTACCTTTTTCAAAAGTCATTTGACAGTATTTATTTGGATTCTCTATTTCTGGAATCTGTTCTGACTCATTGATATGTATGAGTGTATCCTTCTCCAAGACTATACTGTCTTATCATGGTAACTTCATAGTAAGTCTTAAAATCAAGTAGTATTAGTCCTCCAATATCATTATTATTTTTCAAAAGAGTTTTGGCTGTTCTGGTTATTTTGCTTTCCTGTATATATTTTAGAATCAGCTTCTTTGTAAAATAAATTTTGCTGGGATTTTTATTGGAATTGCGTTAGTTTTATAGAGCAGTTTAGGGAGAATTGACATCTTTACTATGTTGAATCTTCCATGAATGCTTAAATATGTTATGTATATAGTATGTATCTCCATTTATTTAAGTCTTCTTTTATTGGCATTTTGTAATTTTCTTCACACTGATCCTATACATATTTTATTAGATTTATGCATAAGTATTCATTTTATTTGGAGCTATTGTAAATGTTATTTTTGTTTTAAAATTTTAATTTCGATTGTACATTGCTAGTTTGTAGAAACTTGATTTTTGTGTGGTAGTCTTATATTCTAAAATCTTGCTAAATTCACTTTAATTCTAAGAATTTTTCTTTAGGTTCTGTGGAGTTTTTCTACGTGAACAATCATGTCATCTGTGAATAGACATCATTTTATTTCCTTCTAATCATCATACCATTTTTTTTGGTCTCTTTGTTTATTGCCTTATTATACTAGCTAGGACTTACAGTGTCATGTTTAGCATGAGTAGTGAGAATGCCTTGTTTCTGATCTTAGGGGAAAAGTATTCAGTCCTTTATGACTAAGTATGATGTTAGCTATTGCCTCCTCTCTTAATAGTTTACTAAGAGTTCTTGTTAAAAACAGACTGCACATTGAATTTTTAAACAGTTTTCTGCATAAATGGATGTGATCATGTTTTTTGTTATTTCTTTTGTAAACTGTTAATATCATTATATTGATTGACTTTCTAATATTGAAGCAACCTTGTAGTCTTAGGAAAAACCACTCCGCTTGGTCATGGTATATTTAACTTTATATGTTGCTGGGTTTGATTTCAAATTTTTTTAGGTTTTTTACATCTCTCTTCTTAAGGGGTATTGGTATGTAGTTTTTGTTTCTTTTTACTGTCTTTGTTCTGATTAGGTACCAGTAATGATGGTTTCATGAAATGAACTGAGGAGTAGCCTCTCCTCTTCTATTTTCTGCAGCCCAAGAAAATGAAGACAAGAAAGAAGGAAAAAAACGAGGAATGTTTATATACCTGAGCATTAGAAGCTCTCCCTTCCGTTTCTGGAAGCCAGAAATAAAGTGTTTCTCCTCATGCTCCCTCTTTCTGCAACCAAAGCCCACTTCTAGGTTTCAGTATGCTTTCAGGCTGGGGAATACAGAAGGAACAATGAGAAACTCACCACCATTCTGGTGGTATTTTGAAATCTAGTCAGGATCTTCCCCAATCTACCTGTTAACCATTTACTTTTCCAAGTCCTCAAATAGGTGCTTTGTGGAGGTTTTATAGCTGTAGTTGCCCCAGATTTTTTAGCTGCATAGAGTGGCAGAGACACAGTTCATCTTTTTCAGAACCTTGATATAACTTTTAAAGAGTGGGAATTGGCAACTAACAAAGAGAAGAAAAGAATAAGATATATTAGATGTTTTTGCTTCAGGGGGAAAAATCAAAAATGAAGGCAAATATTTCTGGTTGTTGAAACTTCATTTATGCTCACATTAAAAACTAAAAATGTCATGTGGATAAATATGAATGTGGATTTAGTGTTAGTTTTCTATCGATACATAACAAACTACCACAAATGTTAGTGGCTTACAACAACACAAACATATTGTTTTGTCAGAAGTCTAGGTGGGTTCATCTGAAGTCTCTGCTCAGAAGCTCACGAGGCCAAAATCAAGGTGTATGTTTTGCTGGGCTCTAATCTGAAAGTTCCAAGAAAGAATCTACTTCCCAACTTATTCCAGTTATTTACGTAATCCAGTTCCTTGTGGTTGTAGGACTAAGGTCCCCAATTCCTTGCTAGCTGTTGGCCAGGGCTTCCCTCAGCTCTAGGGCCATCCATTTCTTCTCACATAATCTCCACCATCCTCAAAGCAGCAATGACATATAATAGAGCCTTTCTCGTGCTTCATCTCTCTCTGACTTTCCCTTCTACCTCCTCCTTTTAAAGGGAGGCCCACCAGATCAGGCCCACCAGATAATCTACTGTTTTAAATCCAACTTCCCTAAGATATTTATCACAACTGTAAAATCTCTTTTTAGCACAGCAGTGCCTAGATTTGTATTTGATTCAGTAACCAGGTGACAGGAACCTTGGGGAGAAAAGCCATCGTTACAGTTCTTCCCAGCACAGAACCAGATTAGAATGTTTGAGAGTGCTCTAGCACAAAGTGACCAGATGTACTTCATGTTGTGTTTGAGGCCTGGTGCCAAGTGTTAAAGATGAAAAATGTGCACTCACAGACCTTCTTGGTTGGTAGGAGATATAATATCATTTAAAGATACTTGCATAGGGATAGTTTTGCAGATCATCTTCTTGAAGAAAATGCTGAGCAGCATCCTGAAGATTAGGTGTTAAGATAGAAAGGGCATGTTACAAAAAGGAGCAACATGAGCAAAGGCCTAGTGGTAAGACAGCATGGGTTGGGAAAGTGAGCTCTAGAAACTCTGATATTTCTGGAACTTTAAATTGTGATGTGGGCAATGGTTGTAGCTAAGCAGAAGCAGAGCCTTGTCCCACCCAGCCCCACCCTTCTCCCCACCCCCCCCACCCCCATTCTAAGGAGCTTGGTCTTTTACCCCATAGGTAAAGAAGAGCCATTAAAGAGTTTTGCACAGGAGTGAGCCAATCAGGATCACATTTGAAACCAATCATTTGGAAATTACTCTGGAGACTGTATTAACTGGAAGCAATCTAGACAGAGAAACCGTTTAGCAGGCTTTATAACAGCTAAACACTATCAAAGGCATGGAGGGAAGAAATGAGCAGTAGCTGGAATGCTGAGAGAAGTGGATTGGATGCAGGCAATATTTTGGAAGTAAAATTGACAACTTGATCATTGAGTGGACCAGGAAAAGAGGGAATGAAATGAGTAAAAAGTCAGATTTCTAGTTTGAGCCACTTGGTAGATGATAGATAGAGCCATTAACTGAGATGGGGATGTAGTCCGTCTGAGAGGGATTAATGGATTGTTCTAGGTGAATCGATTTGATAAGCTTGTAGGAACTCAATAGAAAAGAAAAATTCATTATGTTTCCTTTATTACATCCTTAAATACTCATGCAGTATTTACTGTAGACCAGACATAGTTTAGGTGCTCCGAGTAAGATTCTAACAGTCCTTACTGTCCAGGAGCAAACAGTTCGTTGGACTACCACAGGTTCCTAAGGAGATAACTATAAAAGTGTATAATATAAATAGATTCCTGGTGATGGCACAGTGCACAGGATATTCTGGAAGCAGTGAATTAGAGGATGTCAAGAAGCATTTCCTGGAAGAAGTGACTCATGGGCTAAGTCTCAGAGGACAAGTTAGGCAAGTAACCAGAGGTCTAAAAAGTTTTTCCAGTGTCACTGGGACCACAATGGTGCCTGAGATATGAGAGTTCATATTGAGGTAGTAGTTAGCACCTTCCATATACACTATTCATTCCATGGATGTTTTACCAGTCTACAGTCAGGGAAAATTGATCCCTTAGCTTTAGCAGTTGGTTTAGGTGGATATTAGGGCTACTTTCTTCCTCAGTCACTAAATTGTTTCCTTGGCTTCAGGATGAGCACTTCTGACACATAGTTTAAGTCGTCATGTTATGAATCCAAGCAAAGCAGATAGCTTCAGGCCCCAACATCTGAGTCTTCTTTCTACGTTAGCTTTGTTTTGTTTTTCTGTTGTTGCCGTCATCTGTTGAGATCATGCTTTCTTTTTTGCAGGGAGGGGTGAAAGGTGGTATCATTTTCTGTGAGACTACAGAATTTGGAAGCCCACATTAAAGGATATCTAGGCAGAGCCAGTATGGGTCATTTGTTTTGCCCACTAGCTTCTTTGAATACCCCAAATTCCACAAGTCATTAACAGTGCCCTTGAACAAGCACCGCTGGTTTGGGTATCTGTGCAAAAGAATGAATTTAGACCCCTACCTTACACAGTACACAAAAGTTAAGTCGGGAGGGATCGTAGACCTAAATGTAAGAGGTAAAACTATAAAACTCATAAAAGAAAACATAAGTGTAAATATTTGTGATCATATGACACCAACACAAGCAAAGTAATAGATATATGGCGCTTTACAAAAATTAAAATTGTGCTGCAAATGATACCATAAAAAAAACTGAAAAGACTTTTCATAGAATGGGAGAAGATATTTACAAATCCTATATTTGATAGGGACTTGTATTCAGAATATATAAAGAGCTCATACAATTCAATAATAAAAGGACATATAGCTCGATTTAAGAATGAGCAAAGGATGTGAATAGACATTTTTTTCAAGAATATATACAAATGGCCAATAAGCACATGAGGAAAAGCTCAACATCATTACCCATTAGGGAAATGCAAACCAAATCACAGTGGAATACTATTTCACACCCACTATGATGGCTGTAATCAAATATAACCTAGCAGTCCCTCTTCTAGGAAGATACCTAAGGGAAATGAAAATTTGTCCAAACATAAATTTGCACATGAATGTTCATAGCAGCCAAAAAGTAGAAACAACCCAAATGTCCATCAAGTGTTAATGGATAAATAAAATGTAGTATACCCATATGATAAAGCATTATTCAGTCATCAAAAAGAATAAAGTACTGATGATAATATGTTTCAACATGAATGGCCCTTGAAAACATTATGCTGACTGAAAGAAATCAGACACAAAAGGCCAATATTATATGATTCTATTTATATGAAATGTCTAGAACAGGCAGATCTGTAGAGAAATTAAATTAGTGGTTGCCTAGGGCTGAGAGATGGGAAATGGGTGGGGAGCGACTGCTAAGTGGTATGGAATTGTGTGTGTGTGTGTGTGTGTGTGTGTGTGTGTGTGTGTGTGTGTCGATGATAATATTCTGGAGTTAGATAGTGGTGATAGTTCTTAGTTCAATACTAAAAATTATTGAATTATACACTTTTAAGTAGGTAAATTCTATGGTATGTAAATTGTATTTCAATAAGATGCATTTACAAAAAAGTGATTCCTTTAAGTTAAGATGTTTGTTCCTGTTTAAAAAGTAAGGGGAGCAAGGAACTTTTTAATATCACGGAAGAGTGACACAGATGTCTGATTCTTTCCATTCAACAACTAGTTAGAAGCAGGACTCTCAGAGTTTTGCTAGGCCTGATTAAAGAAACACAAGAGAAGGCACACTTAAAAGAGATGGTATCCTGAGGGAGTCTGGTTGGCCAAGACATCTGAGGAAAGTGAGAAGAGATCATCCTTATGAAGAGGGATGTAAATAATGAAATCATTAATAAAGAATATTAACTTATCTTAGTAACTTTGCTATTTCTAGCTTCACTTGGCATTATGTCTTGTATTATATCTTCAGGCTTCAATGAAAAAGAACACTTGTTAGATTCAGTTAAGCTCAAATGTTTATTGGACACATACATATGCATGACACACTATACCAGTCACTGGGTATAAATATGTAAGACAGGCTCTGCCTTTGTGAACCAAAGAGTCTTATGTCTTATTAATAATAAAAACATAAGAAAGTGAAATAAAAAGGCAAAAACAGAAATAATAAGGCTAGTTAATTTTAATATCAGGTGGCTAAGTGGCAGGTAAGGACAACTTCTGGTATATGGTACATATAAAATGGACTATAGGTTTTAAGAAATTTCAGGCTACCCATGATGGCATATTAGACATTTTTTTCAGTGCAAACTATATAGGGAAAGATGTAGGGACTCTTCTGGTTTGCAGCAGGTTACAAAAGAGAAACAAACATTTTCTGCCTATACTTGATTAGAGAATGGCAGGGGGGCTACTTCAGTTAATCAGTTAAACACGTACTTACTAATAACAGTATTTGCATCAAACTGTGCTGGATACTAGGAGAAGTATTTTGCCTTAAAGAAGGGATACGAGTTGGAAAGGCTGCTTCATATTGCCTCAGTGGGAGGGCAGAGGTAGATGTCCATGTTAGGCCTTTATCAGGAACAGACAGCCACATGGATTAAGGCAGGAATGTCAGCATGTAAGTAGTCCAGGGAAAGAGTACCTTAAGTACAGTTTACTTAACATCTGGCATTCTAATCAGCCCACAATACAGGTGTTGGGAAACGTAATTAGAAGCTTGACAGGGAAGTAAAGGCTTATATTTGATAAGAGAGCTTCAGTAATTTTCTTATCTTTTTCAATTCAATAGCAGATATCAACTTGGATATATCAAAGCCTTTGAAAGCAAACCTGAGTTTTACCAAGATGGAACAGATAAACCATTTTTTAAAGAAGATCAAAAGTGCACACACCAAAGAGACTTCAGCCCTGTCGCACACCCTGCTGCATAAAGATGAGCCTTCAGCCTCCAAGTGTTACCGTGGAAAGTTGTCTAAACCTCAAGTTTATGGTGATGGAGCACAAAAGGTTCCATTCCAAGAAAACATGTGGAGAACTGTTTCCTGCTTTCAAAAAATTTCTGTCCATACGACACAGATTGTGGTCTCCGTGGAAACTGTCCCCCATCCTAATAAACCATGCCTGTTAGCATCTTTATCAACCCTCACTGGAAGCTTTAATGTTAAAGCAGCACAGAAAGTACCTGGTAAGTCACAGAAAGGGGGAGGGGGAGATGACAATATGACTTGTTAACATCTGAAAATATATAATTTTGATGATTTATATTATTTAGAGGTTAAAAGTTTTAAGGGCCATTAGCGATGGCTCTTATTTTAGATAAAATTTTATAACACATCCTTTGAGCTTAAGTATTTTAATGCTCTAAACTAAACTGTTCCTATTTACCTCTTCAGGCATGTTCCATAAAGTGTCTTTAACCCCTTTCCCCACTTAGGAAAAAAAGTGCAGCTCGCAGCCAGTGTTAATTTAATTTTACATAAACATGCTCTTTGAGGCTGAAGCAAATCTGACTGGTTTTTGATGTGAAAATAAAATATAAAAACAGTTCCTGGAGTTATTTCTAAACAGAACTTGTCTCTAATCCTAATGTAACAGAAATATATATGTTTCTGTTTCTGAATCGGATTCATCAAATGGATCTTCGGCTACAACTGATAATGACATCACGTGTAGGAATGCTACATTTTCTAGGATTTGACGTTTTTCAGCAATTGAGAATTACTATATTTTGTAAATGGAAATACCACTACTAAACAGAATGCTATAGAATGATGTCATTTATTTCCAAAGACTCTATATATATTAGAACGATGCAAAAATAATAATGAAAGTGAGATACTTCCTAGCAAACTTATGGGGGTAAGGTTAGGAATCTAACTGTGAGTCATCTCGAAGTAAACACAAAAGCCACAAGCACCGCTGGCGAGTATTCTAGGGGCAAACAGGAAATAAGTTAAAACTGTTGATTCTTATTTTTTATTTTTATTTTTTTTACCTAAAACCGCTGTAGTGGAACAACAAGAAATGGTTTTATGAACCATTAGAGTAGTGGTTCTCAAGGTTCTCAGAACCAACAGCATCAGCATCACCTGGGAACTAGTTAGAAATGTAAATTTTCAGACCTACCCCTGACCTACTGCATCAGAAACACTGGGCATGGAACCTAGAAATCTGTGTTGCAAAAGCCCTACCTACAGGTGATTCCGGTGCACTGTATTAAGTCATTGGTAACAGTTTACTTAAAAAAGAGAAGTTGCTCTAGTGGCAGGCATGCTATACAAAGTGTAATAGAAATCAGGATTCAGCTCTGCAAGGACAGTGCCATTGAGGGCTATCAGGAAGCAAAGGCTGTGCTTCTGTGCCAAGCCTAGAAAGAGAGGCATGGACCCTGCAAAATGAAAGTTACCCATGGGTGGAGAGGTGAGAAATTAACAGGCAGCACCATCTACATTTTCCTCTTTCGTTATGTGACCGAATCATTATTTGCTTTTTCACACTGAATCAAAAAGGGTGGGCCAAAGGAATGTGAGGAGGGAAAAAAGAAAAGACAAGGCACAGGTGGGAAATAACAGTTTTCAATCACTGAAACTGCTACTGTAAAAGTTCAGGGCACAATGCCAGAAATTTCACTTTGAAAGTAAAAGTAGCAAAAGGGAAACATTTTTTTCCACTTTAATTTACAGGAAAGCTTTGGGGATATAAGGTTAGTTCAGGGGATAAAATAAATCCTGAAACTATATGCAACTTAGTTGCTTACTAAAAAGTAATTAAATGGCAGCTGGAAACTAAATATAACTTAGTTCCATATAGCCAGTTTGGGCACAGTAGTTTAAGAGATAAAGAAAAAGTTTTATAGTTGAGAAGTATGAATTTTAGGCCAAAAAATAAATGATTTATTTCTTTCTCACCAGAAATATGTGTGATCAAGCCAGCTAAAAGCACTGCATTTATTTAATTCCCTTAAAAGTTAGAAATGAGAAATGTAAGGTCCTTGGGACATGGAAGATTATGAAACACTGGAGGCTAAAATGTCTGATTTATCCACAAATAAATTGCAACCCAGACAACACTGGGCCTGTTCCCATGCCTTTCCAGTTGTACCTTAATCACATAGCAGAGAAAGGTTAGGACTCAGAGTGAAAGAATTTAAATGTACTGTACTCAATTCTAGGTCTTTTTTTTTTCATCCTCATTTCTTATTTTGTTCATTAGCTGCTCATATTTTATCCACACTTAATGATGTCTATCCTCGGTAAACATCTCTAAAGTATAATTAAAATCCTCTCACTAAGCTATACCAGTTCTAGACTTATTCTGTTTTTATAACTTGTTTTTTTCCCTTTATACTAGAAAAACTATGTACCCTTATTCTTTTTACAATTATGCTCTTAAATCTAGTTAAGCACAGAAGTAGAAACTATAGCTTTGGCTAAGACATAAATTATGCAACTTTAATTGTAGTATCCAGTAAATGTTCTAAAATAGTTATTTCGGTCAGCAAACCAAAACAAATCGAAGCTATTTAATAGGAACTGTTTTATTATGAGAGCATAATGAACACTAATCTATTTTCTCTACATTTCTGCTTAATGTAATGGCATGCTCAAACATTTAAGAAGAAAACAAAGTCAGCAAAATAATAAGTTAAAATTAAGTGATTTAAAATTAAAAATAAGATTGTGTTAAGTTCTAGTTATTGCTGAAGGCTGTTTTCTAGGAAATTGTAATGGAGAGATTACATATTTTTCAAAAACTTGCTTTTTAACTAAGCAAAACTTTTAAAACTGAAATACAATTTAAGCTTTGGACATTAATTTTGTTGTATAGTTGAATACCTTAATTCATGTTTTGCAATTTGTATAAAATATATGCAAATATATCTTCAAGGTATAGTTTTGGTAAGTGGTAAAAAGTATCCTTCACAAAAAAAAAAAAAAACTCTTCTACCAGTAATCGTATTTCTTTTTGTATTTTTCAAATGACATCGTTCTGCATTCAACCAAAAATTTTTATAGTATATCTTTGAGCTCCACAGAGTTCATGTCAAATTTTTATAGTTTGAATCTAATACAGAAATACTTAACTGTGTCTTTGATTTTATAGTTTATATGACTATTGTGACCATCTGCAGCAGCTGCACTTTTCAAATTATTTGCTGAACCAAATTGAGCACAGTGACAAAAGTAGTCATCTCAGATATACTGTTAAACAGAGAAAGAAAAAGGAGCATTGCATTGGTACAGTATAGCCATCTGCTGTACAGATGTTATTGTATAGAATGACTTAAGATAAAATAATTGTAGAAAATTTTCATTAAAACCTCAACAATTTTCACTTGTTTATGCGAATCTGCATAACTCCCCAATGAGACAACACACTTGGGGTTTCTTTGGTTCTCACTCACTTTCTCTTTGATCCTTTTTGATGTGCTGACTTTAATAAACACAGTCAAAAACACTGTGCAAAAAACATCATGGAAAAAACTACAAAGGAACAATTATAGCAGCAGAAACTACTCTAATCCCTAACTTACGCAAGCTATTTTTAGTGAAATATTTTTTTAACACTCTTTATGTGACAATGTTATATAAACAGGGTAAGAGAGTCCTTTCCAGATGAGTTTTAATTTAGGAGCTGAAATTGATTTGTAATGCTAGAGGAATCTTATGTTCTAAGTAATATTTAGAGAAACACAATTGGGAATGTGTTGTAGGCATGTTTTCTCACTTCTGAAAGGTACAAAAATATTTGAGTTTGCATAATGATTATATTTTTTATCATCTAAACTGTTGTAAGTTTATGGGAAGTGTATAGGGAAAGGGAATAATAAGAGTGAAGGGGAAAGTTAATTTTCTTCCCAAGACATTGTTAATATATTTAAATCTGAAATGCTTTTATATTCATTTACTGGTTTCTACAAAAAAAATGTACAAATTATTCACTGAAATATTTTCATAATTTGAAGCAAAATGAAATGGTTATTTTCTTTCCCTTTAAAAGAAAATCTGAGTTTTTCTTAGCTTCTGTAGTATTCTACAACTCTCAACTAAAGGTTTCAAGCAACTTGATTTTTTTTTAATTCCACTCTGCAGATGTTAGTGTAACAGCGACCTATGATAACTTGTGTTTCTGCTAGAACACTACATTCTCCTGTATTTTATCAGTAAAAGAGCCCTAAAGTTCTGATTTTAGTATACATTAATGCTTATATTTTTAAAAGTGACATACAATATTGCAAAAAACTCTATGATCATGTTATCAATAACAAAATCTCATTTAAAATTATATCTTATTTTCTGAATAATTTTAAGTCATATAATATTTCTCCTGCTGTCCACTTAATCCATCCCATTCTATAGTATGTTCTTTTTAAAAACAACACCCTTTACCCCACATACACACACACAACACATTCTTTTTTGCCGTTTGAAGTATGTTGTTTTGGAGAAACTATAAGTATGTAGCTGTCGATTCTGAACTAGCAGTGTAGCTCCCCTTGTCAGAGTAAATTATGGCTCTATTAGTCCTTAGATTTCGGCAAACAAGGGTGCACAATTCAGGCTGCGAAATAGCTGTACTTTAGGCTGCCTTGCTCCTTCCCACAAGCACTTAGATTAGCAACCTTCATGTAGGTTAAGGAAAGGGGAAATAGGATACGAACAAGTTAGGTGGCACAGAGGGTTGGGGGAAGAACCTGAGTGAGGCCATCTTGGCTGGCATTTTAGTCAGAATTCAGAAAAGGTTGAAAGGATCCCCTTTCCAATGAGACCAAGGGGATTTTTCATCCAAGCAGAACACAATGAGTTGAAAACTTTCTAGTCAAAGAGCTGTGGTTTAAATAACTTTCACTACCAGTCTTTGTCATCCAGATGTACTTATTTTAGTGTATAAACAAAAATAGAAAAAAAAATAACCATATTTTCCATGTATACAAATGCCTCTTATGCTCACCGAATTCAGGACCAATGAAATGTAAAGAACCTAAAGTTCCTTTTCACATACTGAAAAGTGAAACTGGGTCATTAACTGGTAAAAGTGGAGCTCCAGCCTCATTTCATAGTTAATTGGATCTCCTGAGGATAATCTCTTAAGGCGTTGTCACAGCCCTTGGATGATCCAGGGATGCAAGTAAGTTTATGGGGGAATAAAACAGTAAATTAGATATGACTACCTAAAACAATACATTCCAGTAACAGGCCATTTACAACACCCCAAAGACTTTTGTTACTTTTAGAAGGAAATAGCATTTCTTTCCAATGCCTGAACAATAGGAAATTAATTCTTTGACAGTTAAAGCCAGAGGACAAACTTAACTTTTAAGCAGTCACTGAAGGGAGAGTACAGCTTGTAGACAGAGAAATCACTAACCAACTTTAATGAATATTGGGTGTGGGCATCAGGGTCTTGTCATTTTCAGCACTATGTCCCAAGTAGCTTAAACCCAGAACTCATGGAAAGGTAGAGGCCTCACTGGGTCTGTAACATCTGAGATTTCATTTGTCACTTTGGCATATCTAGCAAGCGCAAAAGAGTAAAAGGGGATTATCTTGACAATGAAATGAGTTACTGAATCTCATGATAATGAAAAGCAGAGGAATTCTAATGCCCTTCTATAGTCCCTGAGGTAGAGGTGCGTTTACAGTTTTGCAGAAGTAAAAAGTAGGCAGGCAGAACAGATGGCCTAGAGTCCGTGAAACAAGACACCCCTCACCCCAGAACTGGGTACCACTGTTAATTATGGTCAGATTCCCTCCTATTTATAACAAGGTTCAAAGTTGCTACTGATGAACTGGCATGCCCCTCTTCTTCTGTTCTTCTATGTTGGTGAGTTTATTCCAACAGTGATATTTTTTTCTGTGCGTAGTGCTGGAACATTGAGACATTACAAAAAAGTAAAATAGAAAGTTCTAAAAAATTGAAAGGGAAATAAGTAGAAAAAGTAAAATTCCCATATATTTTTTTCTAAATAATATTTCATGTTTTTCTCTGATATGATAAAAAAAATTTTAACATAAATGTATAAAATACTCCCTAGGGGAGTAATTCTTTTGTCCTTTTCTTTTTAGAGATCATATACAGTAGTGAAGAACTCCCAACATGCAACTTTTATTCTCCTTGTAATTGTTATCATAATCATAATGTAGGATTAGATAGAATCGGGGATAATAATAAACAGTATTAATACTATTCTCTTGGAAATAATGTTTTTCATACCCTCAAAAAGAGTGGTAAAAATTTAAGAATCTTTGATATTTTTTTTAAAAAAAAAAACACTAGTAGAGATACACTGTCCAGGCATGTTTATACGTCACTTATTCTTTTGTTTAATGAAATCATTTTAATGCAGTCTTCTACATCTTTCAAATGCAATGCTTCACTTTTTCTGTGATAAGGGTTTATGCATTTTTAAGTGTCTGTTATGTGATAATTGTTCTTCATGTACAGTTTTTTTGTTTGTTTGATTTAGTGTTGTTACGATAGCAGTTTCGGATTACAATGGGAAGCCTTTAAAATACGTAGGAGAGTAACATAAGATATTTAGAAGAAAACCAGGGGGTTCTGATGTGCTAATTTCCAGGTTACATGAAAAGTAAAACTCATGTAACAAGTAACGGGCTCAGGATGTCAGAGCATCTCGTGAGCATGATGTACCTGCACAGCCTTTCGTAGAGGGAGATGAGCTCATCCCAGAGAGATAACCATCTCTGACTTTTTCTTCTGATTCATCACTGACCTGAACTCCATTTGAACCTTGTTAGACAAAAAAAAACAAGCAGAATTCCTGGCCCAAGCTATAAAATATAATTAAGCCCTTTTGAAATAATGTGTAAAAGAACATTGCTGTACCCCCACTTATAACTACTACCACCACCACAACCAATAAAGTTAAATCAAGCACTGCCTGTAATGGATAAAAATAATAAATGTTCCTGGATTTCACTGTTTGAAGTACTTGAAGAAAACAGGCTCCCAGCAGCCTGGGTAGCTAACTGCTGGAGAGACATTTATTAATGATGAGTTCAAGGATTTGTCCTGTTTAAGATCATTACCTTCTGTTTACCATGTGTTACACATCTCTTATATTTTTACACAGCCCACATCTGTCCACATGCATTAATGAATAACTTTTTTCTTTTTCAAAAAAAGAATTGTTAATAGTGTAAATATGGTTCTCTCGGGGAATATGAAGTCTTCATGAGACTGCTCTCTTCTAATAAGAAACCCAGTATAGTTATACTCTTCCAAGTACCTCAACTTTCAGATCTTGTCTCCAGCTAAATCAGTCTCCAGCTAAATCAGTCTGTTTCTTCCTATTGTTTTAGTTACCAAATTCCAACTTAATCTAGACTGCTAGAAAAATGTTAGCCTCAGGTTACATATTTTAGAATTGTATCCCATTGCCCTGTACTTTATGTGTCTTATGTACTATAGCCAAAAAAAAAAAAAAAGAGAGAGAGAAATGCTTTTTATTTTTTCTAGTTTTAATAAAGGTATGATAAACAATTATTTCTCTAGATTTAGATACATTGGTGGTGGGGGAGCACAACTGATAAAAAAAATTTCATATACACATATTAAAACAGTGATCCTTGGACAGGAGAAAAAAAGGACCTTGAGATAACAAAATGCTGTCACTTAACATGAACATATCTCACTGTGTGAAATGCAATGGAGAAGAAAGTTTTTAGTCCTGGTAATTAAATAAATCTTTTTCCTAACTGCTTCTCCTCTACATCCTTCATAGTACCTGATTAGGTTAGTATTAGGTGAAATTGATGAAAATTGTCATAGCCCCCAGTGCCGGAATTATAAAAAAAGAAAAGGTTAGAAATAAATCTCTATTCCCCACTCTACCGAATTTGTGACAGCCTTCAGTTTTGCCTTTGGACACAGCAAATCACCCTCTCATCCACTTAAGCCAGTGGGCTATTTGCTCGGAAAGTTTCTGGCAAAGCAACCCTCCCTGTCAGCAGTGAGTGACTGAGGATACACCTTAGATGTTCTTTTGCTTCTGGGTCCTTGGACCTGTAGGCTATGTTGGCATCACATACTGAGGCTGTGTAAGACCACCGGGGATAGGAAAAAGCATTTATTCACAACCCTGTTACCAATTAGAAAAATGGAATTACTAGAACCTAACAGCAGTAGTTTTTATAAAGCAACATGGTGCTGGATGGAGGCAGACGGAATCTGAATCTGAAGCAGCCCTGCTGCTTTCTGACAATTGATTATGGTAAGAGTTAAAATTCAGCTCATTTCCAAAATGAAGGCAAAAATACTTAATTCACAGGACTGTTGAGAGGATTAGGTGAGATAATCTGTGCAGAGTATCATGTACATTCCTTGACACAAATTTGTTAAATTCCTCAGTAAATATTAGTCTGTTTTTGTATTTCCCTCTCTCAACTCAGTCACCCACACGAATGCCAAGGTCATACATAGATTATTAAACTTAAGAGCTGAAAATTGTCTTAAAGATCATCCTTTTCTTTATTAAGAACTTTTTATTCTTTCCTTCATAGGCCTCATGATCCAAATTGCATTAAGATTACATAGTTAGCATGACTGTACCAATTCGATATGACTCTAGCCAAAAATAAAAACTTTAGTACACCTCTGCAGCCCTGTCTCAGACAAATTCGTGATTTCTTTCAGGCTCTTTGAAATACTTAAAATTCCTCATGGTCCACCATTACTCTATGGGACTTCCTAAGTAGCTAAGAGTCCTGGGTTGAGGCCCGCTGAGCTCATCCTAACTCCCTCATTAAATTAGGGGTGGAGAGATTACGTGATTTGCCGAGGGATATTCTGAGGCAGAGTAGTGACTGTATGTACCACATGTCTCCTGGCTTCTGGTCTTTCTATTACACAATTCTTTAAAAACCTGGAATATGTAGATGAAGACCAGTTTCTAAGGCATTGTGGTAAATTACTTAGCAAGTCATTTTGCTTTCAACATTACTAGAATAAATTTGAACCACTTTTTCTATCTATATGATTTACTTGAAAAAAAAATTGATTCACCAGCAGTTTCCTCATGTAATTAAGTTGACTGGCTACTGTATTCGTCTAAGAGCACATGGAGTATATGTTTGCTGTTGGTCTTTCCTCTCTAGGAAGGTTGTCATACACTTTCCAATATGCACAGTCAGATCTGCCAGTTCATTTTTTTTTTAAGCATAGCTACACGACCCAATCAAGTTTTATTTTTCTAATAAATTGACACAACTGTAAAAACAGTGAGCATGGTGGCAGATTGGAGGGGAGGAAAGGCAAAGCATATTCTCCATCACCCTTTGGTATTTTTAGTTTAGCTTTGCTAGGATCGGAGAGTTTTAAAACATTTGTCAAAAAATACCTTTCCCCGACAGAGGTCAAGTATAAATAGCCAACTCAGCAGACATTTTCATCTTTCATGAATAATTCTCTCTTTCTTTAGGTGAAAGGAAAAAAAAAAGTATTTTACTACTTGTCATTTTCTGATGTCCAAAGGAAGAAGTTTGTATTGGACTAGAGGTCCCAGCTTTTACTCACCTTTGAGGACAGGGTGAGCGTCTCCAGGGACTAGAAATCTCACCCATGAGGAATCATCAGGTCCCATTAGCAGGTGGACCACCCAACTGAGCTCTTATTTTGAAGGCTAGTCTTTTTCATGACATTGTTTGGGAGCAGCAGCAAGCTATACAGCTGAAACATTAGTATCCAATATATAGGCTTGTTAAAAATAAAATGGAATTAAAACTAGGATTTGATCAATTTATATATTCTAATTAAGGTGGGGTGGGGGGAGAAACAAGGTTGTCTTTTTTTATGGTTAAAGTACCCAAGTGCTGTTTTTATGTGCTTCAGTATAATTAGTTGAAAGAATTAAAAATGGAAAGATTTCTAAGCATCTCTTTACAGACCATACTTACAAAACAATTTTTTCTAGACTTATGGATATCTTTTCATGGATCATACTGATAAAATGTTTTTCCTCATGTTATGAGGCATCTTGATGCTTCACTTATGCAGATCTACTTGTGGATGTATCTAACACATGTTTGCTGATTTTCTTGTAGCCTTAAATTACTTCCAGCTGGATAAAAAAAATACCTGGATATGCTTTGCTAGCATATATCATCATTGAGTACTCTTTCTAATGACATACAGAAGCTTGATTTAGATTGTATTTTGCACAGTCAGCCTGTAGAGAGTGGGAGCTTTACTAAGGGTCTCGTAGAAACGGATGATGTAGGGCTGGCAGCATTTTGTAAACCTTCTCCAAAACAAATGGCTTGCATTTATTAACGTTCTGAAGGAATATTTTAAAGGTCATGAAACTATTTGTTCCTTGAACTAAATTTTTATCCTCAGTGAAAAGTATGGCATATGCAAACAAAGCGAGATTATTTCCGTTTATCATACCAGTTGTTTCTGAAATTACTTCTCAATGTTGCTACACCTCATTTAGTTTAATTAAATATCTGCCATTAGTTTGCTAGAGCTAAAATTAAAAATATAAACAGATATTTGAAAGAGGCCAGTGGAAAAATCAGGCAAACAAGCATTCTCGTGAATGGAAGGAGGTAGAAAGAAGAGGTTATGTATTCGGTCAAAATGACTTGACCTCAAAATCTCTAATTGCATCCGGGGTCCTGGATGGGATCCCGGAGCAGGAGAAAGACATGAGAGGAGGAAATGGTGTTAATTTGCAGGCTTTTGAAAATCAGTGCATTAGTTCATTAGAAGAATAACACATCCCTTAAGTCACTTTCTGTTGCCATTTATACCAGCTTTTGAATGTATAAGTGTCCAGTTTACATGAACTCAGTGTTCTCTGTAGCCTGGGGTTTATGTGTGTGGTGATATGTAAAATAAGATTTGTTTTATCCCAGGGAAGATATTTAGTATGTTTCCTGGTGGAAAACAAAAAAAATTTAAAGGAGAGGATGCTGTCCCATAGGCTAACTTCTCACAGTGTAAAAGAAAGGGGAAAGGAAAATAAATAATTCTGTCATGAATCCCAGGGATTATTTTCATGTTTTGTGGTAAAAACATAAAGCTCAATTTACCATTTATAAATGCCCATTGTGAAATACATCACTACTCTTTATTATTAAGTGGTCATTTATACCAAGATTAAAACTGCTGAACTAACATGTTCTGTTATTTTGTTATAGCTTTATTTAAATATAGCAGGAAATGCTCAAAAAGAAACAGATTCTATTTTAAACTTAAAAGGTGGTACTTGTGGGTGAACCTGTCCACAGATAATGGGATCCCCTCATTGAGGAGCAAAGCCACAGCAGGCTGGTGTGTGTAGCAAGTGTAGTAGGCAGGTGGGCAGGTAGGCACATGGGGATGAGTAAAATTAGTTCTGTAAGTCTCAAAAGTGAACCATGCCTAATTTCCTTATGTGTATATGGCACAAAAGAAAAGGGACAAAAGAGACTAGGCAGAGCACATTTGTATCTATAGGTCATGTGTTTGTTTGGTTGGTTTTTTAATGCCAGTTTATTATTTGTTTTATACTCTATATACATAATTTTTTAACATTTTTTTTATTTATTCCCTTCCCCTCTCCATTCTGGTAACTACTAGTCCATGGTCCACATCCAAGAGTCTGTTTGTTTGTCTTGTTCATTTGTTGCTTTTAGATTTATAGTCTACATATGTGATATCATGTGATTTTCAACCTTTTCTTTCTGGCTTATTTCACGTAGTATGATTATTTTAAGATCCATCCATGTTGCTGCAAATGGAAGTATTTCATCTCTTCTTATGTCTGAGTAATATTTCATTGTATATATGTACCACAGCTTCTTAGGCCAATCATCTGTTGCTTCCATGTCCTGGCCACTGTGAATAATGCTATGAACATTGGTGTGCAAATATCTTTTCACATATGGGTTTTCAAGTCTTTGGGGTACATACCCAGTAGAGAGATTGCTGGCTCATATGGTAGGTCAATTCTTAGTTTCTCGAGGAACCTCCATACTGTTTGTTTTTCATAGTGGCTGTACCAATTTGCAGTCCCACCAGCAATGTATGAAGGTTCCTATTTCTCCACATCCTCTCCAACATTTGTTATTACTTCTGTTGATTATAGCTATTCTAACAGGCGTGAGATGGAATCTCATTGTGGTTTTGATTTGCATTTCCCTAATAGTGATGTTGAGTACTTTTTCATATGTTTGTTGGCCATTTGTATGTCCTCTGAGGAGAAGTGTCTGTTCATATCCTGACCATTTTTTGATTGGATCGTTTTTTTGTTGTTATTGAGCTGTATGAGTTCTTTGTATATTTTGGATATTATCGGAGGTGTTGCCTGTAAATATATTTTCCCATTCAGATGGCTGTCTCTTTACTTTGTTGATGGTTTCTTTTGCTGAGCAGAAGCTCTTTAGTATAATGTAGTCCCATTCATTTATTTTTGCTTTTACTTCTCTTGCCTTTGGGGTCAAATTTATAAAATCCTCTTTAAGTCTATGGTCCTGGAATTTTGTTTCTATGTTTTCTTCTATTTATTTTATTGTTTCAGGTCTTATACTTAGGTCCTTAATCCATTTTCAGTTAATTTTGTTGTGTGGTGATAGACAACAGTCTAGTTTCATTTTTTTTTTCAGGTGGCTTCCCAGTTTCTCCAGCACCACTTATAGAAGAGGCTTTCTTTTTTCCACTGTATCTTTTTGGCTTTTTTGTTGAAAATTAATTGCCCATATAAATATGGGTTTATTTCTGGACTCTCAGTTCTGTTTCACTGGTTCGTGTGTCTGTTTTTTCTACCAATACCTTGCTGTTTTGATTACTGTCACTTTGTAGTATAATTTGAAGTCAGACAGAGTGTTGCCTCCAGCCTTGTTCTTTTTTCTCAGGATGGTTTTGGCAATTCAGGATCTTTTGCGCTTCCATACAAATCTGACAATTTTTTGTTCTATTTCTTTAAAAAATGCCGATGAGATTTTGTTGGGGATTGCATTAAAGCTGTATAATGCTTTAGGTAATATGGTCATTTTAACTATGTTGATCCTTCCAATCCAAGAACATGGACTGCCTTTCCATTTCTTTGTATCTTCTTCAGTTTCTTTTAATAGGGTCTTGTAGTTTTCATTATATAGGTCCTTCACTTGCTTCATTAGATTTATTCCTAGGTATTTTGTTGTTTTGTTGTTGCAATTGCAAAAGGAATAAAATTTTCCACTTCTTTTCTGACACTTCATTATTAAAGTATAGGAAAGCTATGAACTTTTGAACATTGATTTTGTATCCAGAGACTTTACTGTATTTGCTTATTGTTTCTAGTAGTGTTCTTGTGGAGTCTTTAGGGTTTTCTATATAGAGAATCATGTCATCCGTAAATAGTGACAGTGTGACTTCTTCATTTTCTATTTGGATGCCTTTTATAATCTATCTCTTGTCTGATTGCACTCGCTAGGACTTCCAATGTTATATTGAATAACAGTGGTGATGGTGTACAGCCTTGCCTTGTTCCTGATCTTAGAGGGAAGGTTTTTAGTTTTTCAGCATTAAGTATAATGTTGGCTGAGGGTTTGTCCTTTATTATATGGCCTTTATTATGTTAAGGTACTTTCCTTCTATACCTATTTTGTTAAGCGTTTTGATCATAAATGCTATATCTTGTCAAAGGTTTTTTCTGCATCTACTGATATTATCATATTATTCTTATTTTTTAATTTGTTTCTGTGGTGTATCACATTAATCAATTTGGATATTTTGACCATCCCTGTGCCCCTGGGATGAAGCCCACTTGATCATGGTGTATAATCTTTTTAATACGTTGCTGTATTCAGTTCACTGGTATCTTATTTAGGATTTTGGCATCTGTGTTCATGAGAGATATTGGTCTGTAGTTTTTTTGTTGTCGTTGTTATCTGTACCAGGTTTTGGTGTCAAGGTAATATTGGCTTCATAAAATGAGTTGGGAAGTATTGCCTCCTCTTCAATTTTTTGGAAGAGTTTGAGGAGAATAGGTATTAAATCTTCTTTGAGTGTTTGGTAGAATTCACTGGTGAAGCCATCTGGTCCTGGACTTTTACTTTTTGGTAGGTTTTTGATTATTGTTTTAATTTCCATACTATTGATCGGTCTAATTAGATTTTCCAGTTTTTTATTCAGTCTAGGAAGGTTGTATTTTTCTAAGTACTGGTCCATTTCTTCTAGGTTATTAAATTTGGTGTTATATACTTTTTCATAGTATTCTTGTATGATCCTTTGTATTTCTGCTATGTCAGTCATATATTCATCTTTTTCATCCCTGATTTTGTTTGTATCCTTTCTCTTTTTTCTTTAGGAGTCTAGCCAGGGGGTTGTCAATTTTATTAACCTTCTCAAAGAACCAGCGCTTTGTTTCATTTATTTTTTCTATCTTTTTTTTTGCTTTTAATTTCATTTATTTCTGCTCTAATTTCCATCATTTCTTTCCTTCTACTGACTTTAGGCTTCCTTTGTTCTTCCTTTTCTAGTTTTTTAAGATGAAGCATTAGGTTGTTTATTTGGGCTTGTCCTTATTTTTGGAGGCAGGCCTGTAATGATATGAACTTTCCTCTTATGACTGCTTTTGCCATGTCCCAAAAGTTTTGATGTGTTGTACTATCATTATCATTCGATTCTGTATATCTCTTGAACTCTCTTTTTATTTCTTCTTTCACTCAGTTATTCTTCAGTAGTATGCTGTTTAATCTCCATTTATTTGTGGTTCTTCTTGTTTTCTTTTTACAGTTGATCTCTAGTTTCAAAGCATTATGATAAGAGAATATGGTTGATATGATTTCAGACCTCTTACATTTGCTGAGGCTATCTCTGTATCCCAGTATGTGGTTGATTCCTGAGAATGTTCCATGTGCACTGGAGAAGAATGCATGCAAAGCTCTATAAATGTCAACGATGTCCAGTTGATCTAATGTGTCATTTAAGGATGTTATTTCCTTATTGATTTACTGTTTCAACAACCTGTCTATATTCAAGTGGGGTATTTAGGTCCCCTACTCTGATAGGTCTGTTTCTCCCTTTTGTTCTGTAATTGCTTTACATATTTTGGGGCTCCATGATTAGGGGCACAGATATTAATAAGTATTATGTCTTCTTGGTGCATGATTCCTTTTATCATTATGAAGTATCCCTCAGTATCTTTATTTATCTTTTTGATTTTGAAATCTATTTTGTCCAATATTAGTACTGCTACTTCCACTTTTCTCTGAATGCCATTTGCTTGAATATCATTTTCCACTCTTTCACTTTGATTCAGTATTTGTCTTTAGAGCTGAGATGTGCCTCCTGGAGGCAGCATATGGTTGGGTTTTGTTTTTTGATCCAATCTGCAATCTGTGCCTTTTTACTGGTGAGTTCAGTCCATTTACATTTAGATTGATTGTTGAAATATGAGGTCTTCTTATAGCCATTTTATCTTTTGCTTTCTAGTAGCTTGGTGTTTCCATTGCGTCTTTGTCCTTGTGCTTCTATTCTCTTTATTTTGGTTGGCTTTTGTAGGTTTTCTCTCTTGTTTTTCTTGTTTTATGTTATATACTTCGGTCCTAAATCTTTGGACTGTGGTTACCATTACGAATATGTAAAGGATAATTGTATATATATATAGTCGTCCCTTTTCTTCTGTGCTTGCCTTATCTCCATTCCCCTTTGCAAATTTGGATCTTTGAGTCCTCCCCTTTTCAGTCATTGTTGTCTCAATTTGTTCCTATGTATGCTGAATGTTCATTACTATTTTGCTACAGCAAATCTCTTCTTATTTTAAGCTTACAGTGCCCTGTTTGTAGTAAGGGTTGCACTCCTCTGCTTTTATCAGCCTACTAGTCACCTTACTTCTAATTATGTTTTTCTTTTTTTTTTTTTATCATTTTGTTTTAGGTGAGCTGATTCCTTTCGGTATTTCCTGTAGTGCTGGCCTTGTAATGGAGAATTCCCTCTCAATTTTTGCATGTCTAGGAAGGTCTTTATTTCTCCTTCATATCTAAAGGAGAGCTTAGCTGGATATAGTATTCTTGGATGGTAGTTCCTTTCATTTAATAGTTTCAATATTTGATTCCACTCCTTTCTGGCTTTGTGCTGAGTAGTCCGACGATAATCTAATGGGTTTTCCTTTATAGGTTACCATCTTCTTTTCCTGGGCTGCCCTGAGAATTCTGTCTTTGTCATTGATTTTTGATAATTTTAATATGATGTGTCTTGGGGAAGGCCTTTTTGGATTGAGATAATTGCGTGTTCTGTTGATTTCTTGAATTCCAAGCTCCAGCTCATTCCTTAGATTTGGGAAATTCTCATCAACTATTTGTCTGAAATTGTTTTCTAATCCCTGCTCCTTTTCCTCACCTTCGAGAATTTCCATTATTGTTATGTTTCCTCTCCTGATGTTATCAGCTAGTTCTTTTATTTCTCTTTCATTATTTTTTATTCTTCGGTTTCTCTCTTCCTTCTGATTTATTTCTAGATTTCTGTCTTTGATATCTCTGATCCTTTTCTCCATTTGGTCGACTCTATTTCCCAAGCTTGTTATTTCATTTTTCAGCTCTTGCAATGTGTTCTTTTACTCTAGAAGGTCTACTTGGTTCTTTTTGAGGGTTTCAGTCTCCTTGCTAAAGAACTCATTCTTCTCACCTAATTGTTTTTAAATTCCTGAAATTGTTGATATGATTCGTTTCGGATCTCACTGAGTTTTTTCAGAAGTACCATCCTGGATTCTCTGTCATTTAAGTTGCATTTTTCTCTGTCTGTAAGCTTATTTTTGGAGATTTTTCTCTTTCTTTCTGAGATGCCTTATCACCTTGGTTGTTCATGGTGTTTAAAGGACTGTTTCTCCGACTGGGCATTAATGGAAGTGTGTTCTGCTTTTCTTTTTTCCAGAAAGAAGATTTATTATATAATGAATGGTCTCTAGCCTTTTGCAAAAAAGGTGTTTTGTTTTGTTTTTTTTTTTGGTTTCCAGTAGGTGGCATCTAAGCTTCTTGGATGTCTGCTTTTGATCTCTGCTTTATATAAAGTATTCATTATGTATTTTTTTTCCTTATAGATGTTTAATCATGCTCGCTACCCTCAGTCTCAGTTCCTGTCAGTGTTGGTGACAGTTTTGGTAGCATTTTCTCTGATTCCCCTGGGACTCATGGTGTTCTGTCTCAGAGGGTATGGTGGGAGAGGCCCTCTGGGTTAGGGGATGGACGCTGTGGCTCAGCCTCAGTTTTGCAACCATGACTGGTAAAAATCAACTGTTGATTCTCTGCCATCCCCGTTTTTCTACCGTTCCTGTTTCTCTGCCTTCTGCCCTGATGACTGGGCACTGCCACTGGCCACGTGGAGCTCACAGCTTTCCCAGGCAGAACTGTTCAGGGAAGTTGCCGCACCTTCTTCCCTCCCCCTTCTCCTACAGGGAGCTCCGGCTACGAGAGGCAGTTTCTTTGTTTCTCCCAATCCACCCGGGGTTCTGAGCTGTGGTAGCTCTTATGTGCAGATCCCATGCTCAGACATGCTGGTGTGCAGTTTGGGTGTTTTTTGTTGAGTTTTAGATGTTCAGCTTATTGTTGTTTCAGGGGGAGAGATCTGGGAACATCTGTCATGCCGCTGTGTTTAATCCAATTGTCCATGTGTTTGTTTTTTTAATGCATCTAGGCAGCACATGTTCCTGTCTCCTCACTGCCAGCCTCACTAGCATCTTGAATTCTCAGTGCTAAACAATCCTGTGATCGGTGCCAGTAGACCCGAGGTATAGGCAAGTACAAAATATAAAAGGATTAGGAAAAGAATGAAAGGGTAAAGAGAAAAAATGAACAGCAACTTGCACATATATACTCAAAATACTTTATCAGAATGAAGGAATTAACAGCATAGAAATGAATTAAAAGAAAGAAAAATGAGGAGGTGTTCATGTTTTCCACTAGTTCATTTGCTTGGCAGTCAGTATTGTGAATGTTGTTTCTTTCCTCTAGTACTTATTTACTGCAGTCTCAGAATTTGAGGCTAACAAATTGCCAAGGAAAAATCTGAAATTTGTGAAAGAAAATTGCAAATTAGTCACTTTATATATCCAGTAGATGGTAGATAGCCAATAAATGTTGGTTGAATATTGAGTACATGCATACATAAATATCAAGTTGGAGGTGATCCATGTTATCTCAAGTTTTTATAGACAGAAGCATTGGAGAAGCATGTGGTTAAGAATTAGGTGTGGTTATGGATACTGTCATAAGAAGTTATAAAACCATGAGAATAGAAAATTTCACTGAAATAAGAGATTGGGGTGGGGGTAGGGTAAGAAAAAAGACTGAGGATTACCCTTGGGAATCCTTTTATAGAATGTATATCAGTTAGGATTCTTTGGGTTATAAATGACAGAAAATGTGACAAACTGGTTTAAGCAGTCTCACGTAGGTAAGAAGCTTGCAACCAGAGCGATCCTTAGGCATGGCTAATGCGTTGGATCTTCCTTCATAGTACACAGCTTCAGCCTCAGGCTCCGCCAGCAGCCTCAGTGCTTTCATTTCCTTAACCTCAAAACCAAGGGAGCAAGAGCATTGTACCTCCTTGGTTTTCACATGCTCATCCCATAACCAGATCAAATTCCAGAGTACTAAATGTGAAAATCTATAAAGTATGGCAGGTTCCCAGCCTGAGTAGCCTGCTTTGTGGAAAACCAGTCATTAGATTCAGGTAATCCTGGATACAGCTATACAGGGTCAGTGCTTGCCTCAACTGCAAGGTCTCTGTATCTCAAGCACGTTGTGCCTCTGCCCTCAGTGCTCACTTGAGTCTGGCCCACTCTCTTTCTATTCCTTCCAGGCTCTCAAATGTCTGCCTAACCTTTGACTTCCTACTCTGTTTTCTTGAGCTTTTAGTCTCTACTTTTATCTTTACTCTCCTGAGAATTTTAGTTATCCCATGCTTCTTACCCAAGCAAAAAAGAGTAGAACTTGTATAACAGTTGAGAAGTGTTCCTGTGTTTATGCCATGTATGTAGTGATACAAAAGCTGTCAACATTTCTATATTTGTTTTTGTAATAATCCAAGTCTAGAATTTTTTCTTATATCCCTTCTCACCCTAGTCAGTGAATGCTTATAATTGTGTAAGTTTGGGGAGTTAAGAAGAGCCTTCCATCAACCTTACCTAAGTTCTTCTTTGAGAGGAGATAAACACATTCTAAGGAATATACATAACATACAATAATGAAAATTTTGTCATAAGTACTAGTTTTTTTTTTTTAGGCAAAACCTCAGAAACTAATATCAGTATTTTCAAGTAGTGCCTGCATAGCAGAAATATCAAGTAAGATCCATATTATGTATGTATTAAGTTACTTCTACAAAGGAGGTTTTATCATGTGTTCCCAAATATCTGTATAAATGAAAGCTGCTATAAAATGAGAAAGGTAAATCTCATTCATCTGTAAGGTCCGGACAAAATGTTGTTAAGCCCATTCTTAACAAGACTTCTAGGTAGTAATATCAACCCTTTCTTTTGGTAGTCTTTTCCTTGATAATTACCATTGCTTCCATAAAGTTGTCCTTTACGTCTGTCTTAGTACTTTGGCTAAGAATAAGTCTAGTTATACAAGGTTATTACAATACTATTAATTAAATTCTCTATGTTCTACATTAAATCACCATGACTTAACTATTTTAAAACTAGAAGTTTGTACCTCTTAATTCTCTTTACCTGTTTTGCTTGCCTCCCAATCCTTCCCCCTCTGATAATCACCAGTTTATATCCCATATATATAAATCTGTTTCTGTTTGTTTTGTTTGTTCATTCGTTTTGTTTTTTAGATTCCACAATAAGTGAAATTACTGGTATTTGCCTTTCTCTTACTTATTTCACTTAGCATAATAAGCTCTAGGTCTATCTGTCTTGTCAAAAATGTCAAGAGTTCCTTCTTTTTTATGGCTGAGTAATATTCCATCGTGTATATATGGCACATCTTTATCCATTCATCTGTTGATGAACACTTAGCTGGTTTTCATATCTTGGCTATTGTAAATTAGGCAATGAGCACAAGGCAATGAGCGAATATCTCTTCGAATTAGTGTTTTTGTTTTCTTTGGGTAGATACCCAGAAGTGGAATTGCTGGTTGAATGGCAGTTCTATTTTTTAATTTTAGAAAAACACCCACACTGTTTTCAGTAGTGGCTGCACCAGTTTATGTTCCCACCAACAGTGCACAAGGGTTCCCTTTTCTCCACATCCTCCCCAACACTTGTTATTTTTTTTATCTTTTTGATCATAGCCATTCTCACCGGTGTGAGCTGATATCTCATTATGGTTTTGATTTGCATTTCCCTGCTGATTAGTGATGTTAAACATCTTTTCATGTTCCTATTGGCCATCGGTATGTCTCCTTTGGAAAAATGTCTATTCAGTCTTCTGCCTACTTCTTAATTGGTCTTTTTTATTTATATTAAGATGTATAAATTTTTATATATTTTGGATATTAACCCCACTTGGATATATGATTTTAAATATCCTTCCCACTCTGTAGGTTGCCTTTATGTTTTGTTAATGTTTTCCTGCACTGTGCAAAAGCTTTTTATCTCAGTGTAATCCTACTTGTTTATTTTTGCTTTTGTTGCCTTGTTGAGAACACTGATCCAAAAATATTGTTAAGGCCAATGTCAAAGAACCTACTGCCTTTTTTTCTCATGGGAGTTTTATGGTTTCAGGTCTTACATTCAAGTCTTTAATCCATCTTTAATTTAATTTTGTATATATTGTAAGAAAATTTTCTGGTTTCATTTTTTGTATGTAGCAATCCAGTTTAACCGACACCATTTATTGAAGAAACTGTCTTTTCTCAAGTATATATTCTTGTCTCTTTTGTCATATATTAATTGATCTTATATGCATGGATATACTTCTGGGCTGTCTATTCTATTCCTTTGATTTATATGTCTGTTTTCATGTCAGTACCATACAGTTTTTATTATGATGATTTAGTAGTAAAGTTTGAAATCAGGGAATATTATACCTTCAGCCTGCTTCTTCTTTCTCAAGATTGCTTTTGGCTCTTTGGGATCTTTTGTGGTTCCAAACAAATTTTAGGATTATTTGTTCTAGTTCAGTAAAAAAAAAAATCCATGGATACTTTGATGGGGATTGCATTGAATCTGTAGATTGCCTTGGATAGTGTGGAGATTTTAACAATATTAGTACTTACAATCCATGAGCACAGTATGTCATTCCATTTATTTGTGTCGTCTTTGGTTTCTTTCACCGATGTCTTATAGTTTGCAGAGTATGGACTGCTCATTTCCTTGGTTTAATTTACTTCTAGGTATTTTACTTTTTATGCAATTATAAATGGGTTTATTTTCTTAATTTCTCTTTCTAATAGTTTGTTATTCGTGTATAGAAATTGAGCCAGTTTCTTCATATTAATTTTGTATTCTGAAACTTTACTGAATTCATTTATTTGTTCTAATAGTTTTTGGTGGAGTCTTTAGGGTTTTCCACATGCAATGAAATGTATATGCAAATAGTGACAGTTCCACTTTTCTTCCCAATTTTGATGCATTTTATTTATTTTTCTTGCCTAAATGTTGTGGCTATGGCTTCCACTATTATACTGAATAAAAGTGGTGAGAGTGGGCATCCTTGTCTTATTCCTGATCTTAGAGGAAAAGCTTTTAGCTTTTCACTGTTGTGTACGATGTTAGCTGTGGGTTTATTGTAAACAGTGTTTATTATGTTGCAGTCTATTCCCTTTATACACACTTTATTGAGAGTTTTTATCATAAATATTTGTTGAATTGTCATGCTTTTTCTACATCTATTGAGATGATCATGTGATTTTTATCCTTCACTTTATTAACTTGAACTCTCACATTGATCAATTTGCAAATGTTAAACCATCTTTGTATTCCTGGAATAAATTCCACCTGGTTATGGTATATGATCCTTTTAATGTTTTAGTGAATTTGGTTTGCTCATATTTTTGTTAAGGATTTTTGCATCTCTGTTCACTGGAGATATTGGCCTCTAATTTTCTTTTTTTGTGTCGTGTCTCTGGTTTTGGTATCAGGATAATGCTGGCCTCAGGAAATGAGTTGGAAAGTATTTTTTCCTCTTTTAACTTTTTGGAACAATTTTTGAAGAATAAGTATTAATTCTTCTTTAAATGTTTTGTAAAATTCACCTGTGAAGCCATCTGGTCCTAGATTTTTGTTTTTTGAGAGTTTCTAAATTACCGATTCAATTTCATTACTTGTAAACAGTCTGTTCAGGTTTTCTATTTCTTCATGTTTTAGTCTTGGAAGGTTGTGTGTTTCTAGGATTCAGTCATTTCTTCTAGGTTTTCCAATTTATTGATATATAATTGTAAAATTCTTTTATGATCCTCTGTATTTCCGTGGTGTCAGTTGTATCTTCTGTCTTTTCTGATTTTGTTTATTTGGACCCTCTCTCTTTTTTTCATGATGACTCTGGCTAAAGGTTTATTGACTTTATCTCTTCAAAGAACCAGCTCTTAGTTTCACTGATCTATTGTTTTTTAGTCTCTATTTCTACTCTGTTCCTTATTATTTCCTCTCTTTTTTCTAGTCACTTTAGGTATACAAGTAGATTGCTTTTTTGAGATTTTTCTTATTTCTTGAGGTCAGCCTATATTGCTAGGTAGGAACTTTTCTCTTAGAACTGCTTTTGCTATGTCCCATAGATTTTGGGAATTGGTGTTTACATTTTCACTACCTGAAGATATTTATTTCCTCTTGGATTTCTTCATTGACCCATTGGTTTTTATTTTTTTTAGTAGCATTGTTGTTTAGTCTCCACATTTTTGTGTTTTCCCTGTTTTCCTCTTGTTACTAATTCTTAGTTCCATATCATTGTGATTGGGAAAAATGCTTGATATGATTTCAATCTTTTTGAATTTATTGAGTTTAGTTTTGTGACCTAACATGTGATTGATCCTAGAGAATGTTTCTTGAGCACTTGAAAATAATGCATGTTCTGCAGTTTTTGGATGATATTCAGAATATATCTGTTAAGTCCTTAGGATCTAATGTGTCTTTTAAGGCCAGTGTTTCCTTACTGATTTTCTATCTGGATGATTTATCTATTGATATAAGTGGAATATTAAAGTCCTCTAATATTATTGCGGTACTGTCAGTTTCTCTCTTTATAGCTGTTAATATTTGCTTTATTTAGTTGCTTCTATGTTGGGTGCATATATATTTACAAATATTATATCCTCTTGGATGACCCCTTTATCATTATGTAACATCTTTCTTTGTCTTTTGTTATAGTCTTTGTTTTAAAGTCTGCATAGTTTCAGATAATATTGCTCCCCAGCCTTTTTCTTTTTTTAATTTCTCTCTACATAGAATATCATTTCCATCCCTTTTAGTCTGTGTGTATCTTTAAATCTGAAGTGAGTCTCTTCTGGAAGCATATAGATGTGTCTTGTTTTTTACTCTATCCAGTCAGTCTCCCTGTCTTTTGATTGAAGTACTTAATCCGTTTACATTTAAAGTAATTATTGATAGCTATGTATTTATCTTTTAATTGTCTTTGGTTCACGTAATTCTTCTATTTCTTTCTTCTCTTATTCTCTTTGTGATTTGATGTTTTTCTTTAATGTTATGTTTGGGGTTTTTTTTTCTCTATATATATATCTATATATTTATTGTATCTATGTATTGTAAGTTTTTGGTTTGTGGTTACCATGAGGTACATCAATATTGACCTATATATATAGCAATCTATTTTAAAATGATAGGCATTTAAGTTTGATTGCATTATAAAAGCGCTACAATTTTACTATCTCCCCATTTTATGTTTTTTAATTATATTTTACATCTTTTTATTTTGTGTATCCCCTAATTACTGTAGTTATAGTTGATTTTACTACTTTTGTCTTTTAACTTTTATCTTGTCTTCGTAAGTGGGTGATCCACTGCCTTTCCTATACATTGCCTTTACCAGTGATATTTTTATTTTTTTTCTTATTTCTAATTGTGGTCTTTTCCACTTAAAAATACCCTTTAACTTTCTTATAAAACCAGTTTAGTAATGATGAATTCTTAGCTTTTTGCTTCTCTGGGAAACTCCTTATTTCTCCTTTGATTCTGAATGATAAACTTCCCATGTAGTATATACTTGATTTGTATGTTTTTTTCTTTTCAGCACTGTAAATATATCCTGCCACTCCTTTATGGCTTGCAAAGTTTCAGCTGGAAAATCAACTAATAGCCTTATGAGGTTTTCCCTTGTATGTGACTAGTTGTTGTTTTTTCTTTCTGCCTTTAATATTCTCTTTAACTTTTGTCATTTTAATTATAATAGGCCTTGGTGTGAATCTGTTTGGGTTCACCTTGTTTGGGACTGCTGTCTGTGCTTCTTGGACCTGGAGGTCTGTTTCCTACCCCAGATTAAGGAAGTTTTCAGCCATTCTTTCTTCAAATAAGTTTTCTGCTCTCTTTTCTCTTCTCCTTCTGGGACCCCGTCATGTGAATGTTAGTACATTTGGTATTGTCACAGCAGTCTCTCAAGCAAGCCTCATTTTTCAAAGTTCTTTTTTCTTTTGCTGTTCTAATTGGGTGATTTCTATTATTCTGTCTTACAAATCCCTGGACCATTTTTCTTTGTCATCTAATCTGCTGTTGATTCCCTCTAGTGCATTTTTCATTTCAATTATTGTATTGTTTAGTTCTGACTGGTTCTTATATTTTCTAACTCTTTGTTGAAGTTCTTACTTTGTTCTTCCATTCTTCTCCCAAGTTTGGTGAGTATCCTTATGACCATTACTTTAAACTCTTTATCAGATAAATTACTTATTTCCATTTCATTATGGTTTTGGGTGGAAGCTGGAGTTTATCTTGTTCTCTCTGTTCAGAATATATTCTTTTGTCTCCTCATTTTGTTTGACTTTCTGTGTTTGTTTCTGCAAATTAGGCGAGATAGCTACTTTTTCTGGTCTTGAAGGAATGGCTTTGGTAGAAGCAGCCTCTATATAGACTGCATGCCTACATGGCAGGCTGGCTCGGAGTGGAAGTGGGCATAGGCCAGATAGGTCTCCAGATGAGCTGTGTTGGGACCACTTTGGAAGGACAGTTGGGATTGGAGTGCCTACTCCAGGACAACCCTGATGGGATTGCTAGAGGTCGAGTGGACCCAGATCAGAGGATCCCTGGGTGTGCTGCACCCAGGGGCTACCCTCACAGGACAGCTAGAGCTGGAGTGGGGTTGGGGGTTCCCAGGATATATCACACTATGGCTGTGTTTCTGAGACAGCTGCAGCTAGAACAGGTATAAGCCAGGGACAGGTCCCAAGGTGCACTGTTTCAGGGTCAACTTGGTGGGACAACTGGAGTGAGCTAGGGCTGGGCGTGTTCCCAGGGCATGTTGCACCAGGGCTGCCTTAGCAGCATGGTTGGATTGGTGCAGGCCAGGGCTGTCTCAGGGCATACCACACCAACACCACCTTGGCATCTGTTGACAGACTCTTTAGGGTTAGTAAGTGGATTTCCTTCACATATAGTCTAGGTGCCCTTTAAGCCACTGTTTTTCCACTGTACCTCTGAGTGGGTAAGTGTGCACAGGGCCCCTCAGTGCTATCCTTCCCTACTGTAGATCACCACGTCAGGGACAGGGTAACTGTTTTTATTGTGTCTTCATCTCTCCTCCCCTTTTCTATGTAGTCTCTCTATTGTTTGTTGTGCAGAAGCTGTTCAGTCAGTCCTCATTTCTTTTTCAGGAGGAATTGCTCTATATGTAAGTGTATATTCAGTTCACATGAGAGAACGTGAGTACAGGGTCTTCTTACACTGGTATCTTGGACCCCGTTGGAGGCAGAAACATTTTGTAGCCAAAAAGCAAAGAAGCTCTCAAAAAAGTAATATCTTATAGCAAAAGGACACAGGAACTAACTTGAAGGGGTTCCCAATGGCCAAAGCTGTTTCAATTTAAACAACATAGTAAATAATAATAGTATTAGATTATAACTCGTAAAATAAATAAATATTCATGAGTCCATGCTGATATAAATAATTGAACTAATAAATGGGATAAAAGTGACAAATCATTTTATTGTAGAATATTAATAAATGTTAGAGAATAAAAGAAATAGAAGTCAACGTAATCATGCACCACAATAATCATTGTTGCATTCAAGAACCATTGATGGATGCTAACGTTAGTAGGGAAAAGTTTGATGTCGAAAAAGAATACTTGCACAACCTCCAAATACCTCTCCAAGGATATTTATTATTTATCAATGGAAAAATAATAACTTTGCAGTGACAAAATCTGGCCATGTAATCAGAGTTAATATTACCACTTACCCAAATATGATACACTGAGAAGGACATCACTTTTCTTATATTCTTGCCAAAAATGCATAACCTCATTGTAATGACAAAACAGTAGATAAACACAAATTGGGAGACATTCTGCAAAATAATTGGCCTGGATGAGCATCAAGGTCAAGAAAAACAAAGAAAGCCAGAGGATCTGGCACACAATAAAGAAGAGTAAGGAAACTTGTCAACTAATTCAGTAGGAATCCTAGATTGGATTCTGGACCAGAAAAAGGACATTAGTAGGGGAAATGGCAACACTTAGATAAGATTTGTAGATTTTTAAATAGTATTATATTGATGTGAATTTTGTTATTTCAGTATTTGTACTATGATTCCATAGCTGGGTGAAGGGTAAATGGCAACTCTGAGTAGCTTTTAAGTAAGTCTAATGTTATTTCAAATTTGAACATTTTTGTGTGGTTCTTTGTTTGTTTTTTTTAGAGAGAAAAGGAATTTATTTGGACTAGGTGGCTTCTAAAGTCTCTTCCATCCAACTTTATTGTTCTATAATACAGTAATGCAAATGGAGTGCATTATTTAAATACTTTGCTTTCCTGTCAACTAAGAAATATATTAAGATAGCTGAAAATAGCTTTGGATTCTAAACTGTTAGCCCAGTTCAGTGGAATATGTCCTGAATGGCTACTGTTGCGCCCAGTACTGTGCTGAATAAGGTGATCCTTGTCTCCAAGACAGTCACAGTCTAGTGGAGCTTGAAAATGATGTGGTGGTCTTCCTTGTCGGTCACTTAGATTACCATAAGGTCTCTCTTCCTTGACGTTTTAAAATAATGGAGTTGGATAGAATAATATAGAAATTGATAAGTCTTAGAAACCTACCAAAGAGAATAAGAGCCCTCAAAGTGGGCCCCAAGATTTTTCAGTCTGGCTGAAAGATGAGATAATGATAAACATTAAATAAGGTAGACAACCTAGATGTATGAGGGACCAATAGGACATTCACATTAAGATTACCACCAGATAATCGAGTATTTCATTGGAGGTATAAAGATATGTGTATTTGAGAATAAAGGGTAATACAATTCTGACATTTCCTTAATGCTCATTTGCTGGATGATTGTACTGAATTGAGCCTACATTTTCATAATCCCACTATGACAGATTACTGACTAATGAATTAGTATGTTTCATTTAGCAGATATTTACTGTTAAAAAGTCCTAACTCTTTCAGAAAATGTCATAACATTCAAGTCAAGAAGTTATGACTCAAGTTCTAAACTCTGTTAATAAAGATGATATGTGATTCTATTTTTTTTCCTATTTTATTTTGTTTCCTTTAGTGTGGCTTTAAATCAAGACAATTGTGTAAATGAAATGAAAGTCTTAGTGCCACAAACTATTTGATGGAAATATTTAAGAGATTAATTTTCACCAACATAATTTGTGACAAAAGTCTTATCCCTGACACTTCTGTGGGTGTGATGTCTTCTGTGGAGGATTAAAAGTTGCGTGCCTTATTTCTGTAATAGGAACATATATGCTGTTTTCAAGTCTCCAAAGAATTGAAAAGGCAGTATGGGTACTGTACTTTGAAAAGTATATACTGTCGGCCAAAGGTGTTTTTTAATCTTTCATCTCTTTTAAGGATCAAATATCATTAGAAAAATAAGTCATAGGCATTTCAAACGTGGTCTGGTGAAATTCAATATTCACAATGACAATTCAGAATATGAGCTCCTTGGGGGAAAAGTTAACCCACCACTCTAACTTTGCATCCAAATATCTTAAAGTGTGCCATTGGTTTTATGAAAAGGTTTTGATCTACACTTCTAGTTTAAGTTCAAAAGAAAACCTACATTTTAAAGTGTATTCCTTTTCTGGGTGTATTTACTTTGAACTATAGCATATAGTTTTTCTCATAAATCTAACCTGCCACTATCTGTTTTTAAGACTTTGTAAACTTCAAGTGGTTATGATGTGTGAAGTTTGGATTAAACTAAAATTTTTGGAAAACACATGTTATATATTTTGATTGTTTTGATTTAACATGGGCCAGTCAAAGACTTGAGTGTCTAGCAAAGTAATATACTATACTTTTACTGTAAGAAATCACAGAAGATTGCTCTTTCTCATCATGTTAACAATAGACAAATGAAGCAGCTGTTCTTATTCTTAATGTATTTGTTTGAAAAACTTGCACAATTTAATGAAAATGTCTCTACTCATAAAACTTAAAATGCTCACACATGGAAAAAGTCAAAATGTTTTGGCAAATATTGCTTTGTTAGGAATGTGAATGAGGTATACCTGCTTCATAACTAGAATTCTATCTGAATGGCATAAAACTGGTGGAAAACCAACTGAAAAAGAAGACTCTGACAAAGGATGAATTCATACTCTTTAAAAAGGTGATTCTTGCCTAAATATTTTTTGACGAGGAAGGATTGTAATATATACCCCTCTCCATTTCTTTTTTTTTCAGGTGTAATTCTTGGATCATCATTTCTACTCAGCGTAAATGATTTTCTCCTTAAAACAAGTCTCAGAGAAAGAAGTCGGATTTTGATAGGACCATGTTGTGCTACTGCCAGTCTGGAAGCTAAGTGGTGTAAGCACAGTGGCAGTCCAGGCCCAGAACTGTCCATACCGAAGATGTCCGTTGATTTGAGAGGAGGTCTGCTGCAGGTCTGTGGGGGTTAGCCCCATTTTCCCATAAATTTTTAACTAGCCTTTGTTCATTTTTTAACTCTTTTACTAAATTTAAATCTTTTACTAAACCTTAATGTGGTGAGAAAGTGTACTGTCACATTGCTGTTTTATTGAACTTTTTAACAGCTCTATTGAGATATAATTCACATACCATATAATCCACTTACAGTACACTGTTCACTAGGTTTTTCATGTATTCACAGAGTTGTGTGATTGTTACTACAACCCATTTAAGAACATTTCCACACACCTCAACACCCTGTATCCATTAGCATTTGCTCTCCATTACCCCCTAATCTGCTCACCAGGCCCAGGCAGCCACTAATCTATTTTGTCTCTACATATTTGATTCTTCTGGACATCTCATGTAAATATGTGAGTGTCTTCTTTCACTTGGCATAGTGTGTTCACAATTCATCGTGTTGTAGCAGGTGCCAGTACTTTGTTATTTTTTATGACCGATAATAATTCCATTGTATGGATATGAGACATTTTGTTCATACATCAATTGATGGACATTTGGGTTCTTGCCACTTTTTGACTATTATGAATAGTGCTGTTATGAACATTTATGTACAAGTTTTTACGTGGATGTATGTTTTCATTTCTCTTCACTATATGACTAGAAGTGAAATTGCTGGATCATTAAACTTTTTCTAATGTGTAGACTTTTCTAATTTCAAAGTAGTCAACCTTTCTCAAGCACAGTGTAATCAGCAGTATATAAGGACCACTTTCTAATGACAGATTCCTTAAATTAAATTATGATGTCTGATGACTAATACTTGACATACAAGTCACTTTGTACCCTTTTATGCATTTGATTTAGAGCCAAGTACAGAATGTGTGAGGGTATTCAACTTATTTTTTGATAATTTTCTACTAGCTAAACTTGAATGTATTCTGTGAGTTGATATTCCCCAAAGTTGACACAAATTAAAAAAGCCTGAGAAATTCACAATTATAGAAAAATGGAAATGACTGATTTGTTAATAATGGAGGCATATTTTATATAAATTTCTTCTTAGAAATTATAGTTTAGTTATTATCAGTAATTAAATTGAACATAATTGCTCTCATGTATTAATTTAAACATGATTGTACCTAATTATCTTCATGAAATGTTTGTGTTTAAAAGCCACTAAAATTTTTTATATGATTTTAAAGGTTTTTTGGGGTCAAGAACATTTTAATTGTTTAGTTCTTCTACATGAATTGCTTAATGGATACCTCAGTGAGGAGGGCAGTTTTGAGGTGCGAGCTTCTGAAGCAGTGCCACGTGTGTCGTCTCCTGTGGGAAAGAATCAGATGTTTAAAAGTGAACAAAGCACAGATGACCTGCGGACAGGTCTATTTCAGTATATACGAGATGCTGGTGAGTAGAGATACTTTGGAGAAAGAGAGAGAGGAAGGGAGGGAGGGAGGGAGGGATGGGGGGAGAGAGAGAGAGAATGTGTGTGTGTGTGTGTGTGTGTGTGTGTGTGTGTGTGTGCGTGCGCGTGCGCGCACGCGCGCGCGCGTTTTAACTGTACATTCACTAAAGAATAACACAGTCACTTGAAAAGTACATTAATGCCTGCCACACAAAAATGGTAGATTACCATTCAGTCTCTCTTAAGGGAAAATTCTTGTTTTGTTCCTATCTCAAACTACATAAAAATGACCAACCAGCTTCTTTATCTATTTTTTTTATCCTCCTAATATTTTGCTATTATAAACTGACATTTCCCTTCAAAAGCAACAATCAATTATACTTTCATTAACAGAACCTTTGAAAATGCCTGGTGTCTATGAAGTCTTGTTTTACAACGAAACTGAAGATAGCCCAGGTACGATGTTATGGAGATACCCAGAACCTAGAGTGCTCACCCTCGTACGAATAACTCCTGTTCCCTTCAACACTACAGAGGACCCGGACATTAGCACAGCAGACCTTGGTGATATGCTACAGGTACGTAATGACTATTCATTTTAAAGCAAAAACATTATGGGAAGCACTGATTAAACACTAGGACAAATGTGTGGCGGAGCACACCTGTTTTTTTCCATCAGTAGTGTCAGAGTAGTACACACACGTATATATACATACATGCACACACAACATTTTTAAATACAGGAATAATGTTCTGATTCATGGTAAGTGGTAATTTTGAGAGTTCTCAATTCTACTTTTGGTCCTGTTGCAGGTAGGTTACGTGGTCGCTAACTGTATTAAGACAAAAAGGTGTCATTCAGGGCACCACACATTTTTTGAGTACCTACCATGTGCTCACAACTATTCAGCATTTCTAGAACTGCTCCATGTAATAAAATATATCCATATAAAGCTAGAATGGATGACTCAGTTTCATTTTATTTACAGAGCTAAAAATGGTCTTTGAGCTTGAGAAGGCTAATAGCATTATGGCTTCTTCTGATGCTTAGGACAAAATTCATATATCTTGATATGGCCTACAAGAACCTATGATATGTGCCTTTTTACCTCTCTGACTAGATCTCATGCGTTTCCCCATCTCTCACTATGCTCCAGCGACACTGGTCTCCTTTTTCTCCTTGAGCATACCCCTTCAGAGTAATTTCTGTCATGCTGCTCCCCATCTTTGTCAGTGAGGTACCAGCTAAAATGTCGTATCCTATCTAGTGCACTACCACTTCTTTATTCTGTATTACATTACTTTGTTTTATTTTCTTCATAGCTGTTACTGCTATTCAAAATGATTGTGTTCATTTATTTATTTACTAGTTTATGGTCTTTTTATCTCTACTGTTAGAAAATAAGCTACTTTTATGTCTTGATCACCTATCTCCAGCCCCTGATACATAGAGATAGTCACCAGTTTTTTTGTGTGTGACACATTTGTGGGTTTTTAATTTATTTATTTAAATTAGTTTCAAGTATGTAGTACATTGGTTAGACATCTATATAGTTAAAAAAAATGATCCCCCCAATTGCTCGCTCCCTCCCCGGGCCCTCCACCTAGCCATCATATTAATGCTAACTGCATTCCCTCTGCCATGCTCCCCACCCCTGTGACCAGTTATCAACTCATTTGTACTTCTTTAACCCTTCACCCTATTATTCCAGCCCCCCAAATTCCTACCTCTCTGTCCATCATCAAATTGTCCACTATATTTGTGAGTCTGTTTTTGATTAGTTTGTTCTTTTTGTTCCTTAGATTCCACATATAAGTGAAATCATATGGTATTTATCTTTCTCTGTCTAACTTATTTCACTCAGCATAATAACCTCAGGGTCCAGCCATGTCGTTACAAATGCTAGGATTTCATTTTTTTTTTTAATGGCTGAGTAATATTCCATTGTATATATGAAACATAATTTCTTTATCTAGTCGTCTGTTGATGGGTATTTAGGTTGCTTCCATATCTTGGCTATTGTAAATTATGCTGCCATGAATGTTGGGGTACATAGATCTTTACCAATTATTGTTTTGGTTTTCTTTGGATAAATACACAGCCGTACGATTGCTGGGTCAAAAGGTATATCTATTTTTAATTTTTTGAGAAACCTCCATACTGTTTTCTATAGTGGCTGTACCATCTGTATTTCCTCTTTGGAGAAGTATCTGTTTAGGTCTTCTGCCCATTTTTTAATTGCATTGTTTGTTTCCTTGTTGTTGAATTGTGTAAGTTCTTTATATATTTTGTATATTAACCCCTTATCAGATGTATCATTAGTGAATATCTTCTCCTAAACTGTCGGTTGTCTTTTTGTTTTGTTGATGGTTTCCTTTGCTGTATAAAAACATTTTAATTTGATGTTATCTCATTTGATTATTTTTTCTCTTGTTTCTCTTCCCCAAGGAGATATATCTGAAAAGAAATTCCTATTAGTAATATCAGAGAGTTTACTGCTTATGTTTTCTTTGAGAAGTTTTCTGGTTTCAGGTCTTACATTTAAGTTTTTAATCCCTTTTTGAGTCTATTCTTGTATATGATGTAAGCATGTGGTCCAGCTTTTTTTTTTTTTTTTTGGCATGTATCTGTCCAATTTCCCCAGCACCATTTATTGAAGAGACTGTCTTTACCCATTATATATTCTTACCTCCTTTGTCATATATTAAGTGAGCATATAGGCATGGATTTATTTCTAGGCTCTCTATTTTGTTCCACTGATCAGTTATTTTTAATGACTGATGCATACTTAACAAACCAGAGTAATAATATAAAATAGAGAGGTCCAAGATACATACTAGCATAGGTATTATTGTATTCTTATTTAAGTATTTTTTAAATTCCTAATTATAATATATTTAGTCAGATGTTCATCTTCTCAATTAATAACAATGATGTGTGTCATCATTTTGTCAAGTGAACTAGACTGTGCAGAACTATCCAGTTACCAAGATGTCAACAGTCTCTGCTTTCTTCTTCTTTTTTTTTTAATGGGATGAGAACTTTTAAGATCTACTCTTTTAGTAACTCTACTTTGATTTTTAAATCCTCAGATTTGTTTTTTCTCCTGTCAAAGTCATATCCATGATTATCTTTTCTAACAATATTCTTGGATAATTTTTGCTAAATAAAATAGCATTATCTTTGAATCCTACTATCATTAGACTTGCCTAAATGCAGAACATCTGTGGTATTTTCAGTCAAAATGAAAATACTCATATATCAGAGTTTCTGCATCATGTAAAAGCTTCTTTCTAACTGATTTTTGGGGTCAGCTTTGTAGATAAATGTTAATATATTTGTTAACATAACTCTGATAACTATTAGTGCTTCTATTATGCCAGTTGTATTAAACAAGACGTTTAAGGTAGCAAGTGCTGATGTGTACTTCATCCTCTCATCACCATAGGAAGGGAGGAGAACACAGTGCTTGAAAAAGTGAATCATAGCCAGAAGACTTGGGCTCAAATTCTGACTCTGCCACTTGCAAACTGTGTCACCTTAAACGAGTAATTTAATCTATCAGCTTCAGGTTTTTTGTTTTTGATTTTTTTCATCAATAAAAAGAGGCTATTATAATATGTTGATTATAGGCATTAATATCTGTAAAACACATAGAGCAATGCTTGGCACATAACAAATGCTATGTAAGTATAAGCACAGGCTAGACCAGAAAGAGCTGGAGTCTGATGACTTTACAGACCCACTGGAGTAGTCCAGAAGGTCTGTGGCGGTTGCAGTGGCCTAGATAGGGGACTGGGCACATAAGCAAAGCACTGCATGAAGGAAGCCTGGCCAGTTTCAATAAGCAAAGAGTTGGTTACCAGAGAGGTCCTGCCACATTTCATATCTGTTGGAGAGATAGAAACTGAGATGTGGACAGAGTTAAAGACAGGAATGCAAATTCTGGTTTAAGCAAGACAGGTTGCACCTACTGTAAGCTGAAAGGGAGAGCATGGTCCCAGTGCTGAGAAGGAACACCTGGAATGAGCAACTGAGAGGGAAGAACAGAGCAGAACTAGCAGAAGGTTGCCAGGCTGCTGAGCTCCTGGTCTGGTACTCATCCAGCACATCCTCAATAACATTTCCTGTGACATTGATGAGAATGCCGCAGGAACTTAACTCTTGTTTATATCAGTTAGCCTATGGTAAAACTGGTTTCTTTAGACATTGTTTCACCTCAGTTCCAAGATCATGTTGACAATATTAAGTGAGGACTTACTGCATTTCGCTGGCTTGGAGCAGAATTTGTCCCAAAGATTGGGAAGAGCCTCCTCATCTGTGGAAATAACACTCTGGGTTACAATCTTAGAAGCAACCAAACTATTTTGTTCCCTTGGAACTTCTGTAGTGAATAGAAATTATGTTGTGTGAATCATAGCAGATTCGATTCAATACAATAGGTTTTTCTTGAGTACTTGTAGTGCCAGGCCCTGGGCTTGGTCCTAGGGATTCAGATAATAGTGAGTTAGACAGTGTTCGCTCATAAGAAGCTCTGTCTAGCAGGGAACTTTCTATGGTTGTTTGGGATAGAAGAGTCTCCCTAATTTAAGCTTTCAAGGAAAACTTCTTTTTTGACATAGTCATTCTCCTGTAATATGTGATTATCTCTAAGTCCATACCAGAGGTGCATCTAAAATAGTGAACCACCCATCTTGAATTGCAGGGAGCTTATGAGAAGAAGGCCCTTTATCATGATGCTGTAGTGCAGATAACGTGGACATTAAAGTCTCAACTACTGGTTCCTGATCCCCTCCCCTTTTTATTTTACTAGCTCAGTGAACTTAGTGACCTCTTTGAGGCTTAATTTCCTCAGCTGAACAGTAGAGTGAATGTTATTTACCTTTCAGAGTTGTGACAACAGTTAAATGAAACATTATAGTTAAAACAATACATGCCTTACACATGGTGAACTCTTAATAAATGTTAATTTCCTTCCCTCTGCTTCTCTTTCAAAGGCAAATACTGGGACCACTAAAAGAACTTCCTAAATAGAATTCCATTCTTCAGTCTCTCTTCCTTCCAAGCTATCCTGCTCCCTTCTTAAAAGACAGGTGGATTGTGTCACTTCCCCGAGAAAAAACCTTCAGTAAATCTATCACACTGCTAGACTGACCTCGAGGGCCTTCCAAAGCCTCTCCACCTCCACCCCAGTTAGCCTTTCACTTCCCTACACATCATCTATGCTCTAGTCAACTGACCTATTCACATATCCCAAACCAGCTGTGACATCCCACTTTCGTGCCACTCTCTCTTCATTTGAATTTCTCCTTGATCTGCCGAAAACCAATCCACACTTCCAGACAACTACATGCCGTCTATTTCACAAAGCTTTTCCTGGACATCAGCTTCAAACACGACACCATCTACCTCTAAAGTCCTGTAACCTGTCATTGCACCACTTTTATGTTTGTTATTTCTCACCTTATTCCTCACATTTTAACTGTGTTCTTATCATGTCTCCCTCCTAGATTGTAGGTTTCTAAAGGAAATGATTATATCTAATTTGTCAATATGTCCTTTACAGTGCCCACTGCAGTAGAGATGCTCAGTAAATATTTTGAATGAATAAATGAATGTATTAATATCATGTTCCTATTTTGTATTATTCAAAAGTATTACATTGCTTATCATTATTTTATGGGGCTCTTGAATGCTTTTTGGTTTTACAAAATGAAGTTTGTCAGGATGAATTGTGTTATACTTCAATGTTATTATCTACCATAAACACGGTCTCATGTTATTAAATTACACAGGCTCTTGGTGAGATCATTGAATATTCTGCTAAGCCCACTGCCCCTTAGACAGAGGCTAGTGTTTAAATACAAAGATAAGTTAATCTCCTTGGGTATAGTCCTAAAAACAGAATCAAGTTTGAATGACTTTTCCCTTCAGGACCATTTAGTTCATAAAAAAATTGACCTTATACAGTAACTTATACAGCACCCCAAATTTGTCTGTTTATATATCTTTTCATGATTGATAATGGGATTCATAAACGAGCTCACCATGTGACTTGATGGAATTTTTTTGGGAAACATGTCTATAATATTAAACTAACCACAGGTTCCAAATAAAGATGCTGAAATTAATGTTCACAGAAAGCAAAAGGACTTATTTTGTGATCAGTTTATAATCTTGTTATGTTTTTTACATGCTAGTATATTTAGAATCTGTAAGGTAGAGTAATTCCATCAACCTAGAAGGAGTGGTTTTGTATGGTTTCAATGAGCTTAAAAATAAGAAATTTGTGGTACTGTATCTGACACAGTATCTCTCTCCTCCTATTGTGTACTCTGCCCACAGAGGATTCCATTTTGGAAGTAGAGTGTCCCCAGAATGTAGTATTTTAATTCATACTCTGTAGTAGAATTGGTAATGGATATTTTAATTCTCACATGGATCTGTCATGGTGCTTGTTCTTTTTCTCTCAAAATGATATTATTCCTTTTTTGGGATTTATTTTCATTTATATGTTGCATTCAATTTTTAGAAATCTTCATTTTGTATGTGACAGTCAGCCAAACTAAATATCTTCTTTTCCCCAAGGATCTTAAGAGTAAAGCTTGTGCATTACAGTTCAAGACAAACACTAAAGGGATCGAGATGTCCAAAGCAACTTAAACAGATGGGAAACAAACTGAGTTACAGAAGTGAACTGCAAACTGAGTTTGGCATCCATAACATAGTTTATGGATTAAAAGGAAAGATATGGAAGCTAAAGTCAGGCTTCTCTAACGCAAGAACTGTCTAGGGTATATGTAAGATTTCTGGTGTTAAAGTCAGAGAAAAATGAAAGAAAATGTTTAGGTAATTTAGGGAAAAATTAGCACAGGTTCACAAAATTTTACATTACAAAAATTAGATACTTAAATTCAGATCTATACCTTTAGAAAATGTGAATAGATATTAACAAATGAAATGAGCATATCTATCTCTTTTTTTTCCTACTTCATAGCATTTCTTGTCAACAAACAGTTATTGAATATCTTCTCAATATCAATATAAGTTACAACAATGATAGACAATGAGGATATGTAGAGATAGAAGATCTGTCCCTACTCATAAGGTTTATAATATAATTGAAAAGAGAGGACATAATTGCATATGCAAATTCATAAGCTAGAAGAGCTGAATATATATTAAAATAGACCCATACATTTATTTAGGAAGAATCAGGTAGTTTAGGGAATTCTGACATCTGAAGAGTAAATTGAATTAATTGGAGAAAATAATAAATATCTTACTAAAGCTGTGTGATTTCAAAGCACTTTCTTAGTTAAACAGTCATTTTTAAGCTTCAGAATTTATGCAAAATTCTTACATGAAAAAAATCATGACTAGAGTCCTTAAAAGCAATCTTCACAAAAATAACAGGAAGAAAAAGACAAAACAAGCCGTGTCATTTGTTTATTTCTGGTAGAAAAGGAAAATAGTAAGCCAAAGAAATCACTGCACTTGTGCCCATCTCACTTTTGTTTATCTAGTTTAAAAGTTAGGGAAATTAATTTTTAAAGTTACACTAACATGATTATAAAAACCAAAGCAAAACTATACTGGAAGAACAATGAACAAAAAATTGCATAGTTGGAAACCAAGGAGAATTTAAATGGTTGAGATCCATTATTTTTGATCTGATATGTTATAATTATCTGTCTTTTACACCCAGAGCTGTGCTAGGTGCTTTGCATACACAACCTCATTAAATTCTACTTTATTCTGTGAGGTGCACATTATCTCCACTTTATAAGTGGGAAAACTAAGGCCAAGAGAAATTAACTGGTCTCAAATCATAAAACTTGAAAGAGGAGGAGGAGCCAGAATTTCATCTCTGGTTTTTCTGACTCCAAAATCCATACTCTTTACCCTGTTTGTAAAACATGATGATGATGATGATGATGAGGAGGAGGAGGAGGAGGAGCTACTTTGTTGAGAAATATGGAAAGAAAGCAAATGAAATTATCTTTTTACTTCAAACTGTTAAACCATGAAATAATGAGTCAGACCAAAGATACACAAAATAACCTTAAATAAATAAAAGGACTCCCAGACACCCAAAATGGATTGGGTATTCAGATATCTAAAGAAAAATGGATTGGGTATTCAGATATCTCTTCCTTTAGGAAGAGAGCCGGTCAGCTCTAGAAACCTACGAGGGTCATCGAAGCATTTATTGGCAGGATCCCTCCTGGCAGCATCCAAAGAAATGGTACCCAAGTGTCTGCTTCACCTGGTAGCTAAATCCTCTTTATGGAGATAAATGTAGCAGCTGTCAAATCTCTGTGTCAAACATTCAAATTATCTAACCACCCAAACACCTTTCTACTAGTTTGGCTCCCAGTGCAATCTTTCTATGTAAAGAGTGTCACAACACTGCTCAGGCCGCATTAGTATCCGTGCTCCTTGGCAGTTATGCATCTCATGGCAAATTAATAACTTGGTATCTGGTTTATATATCAGGCTCTAATGCACTTTGTTGAATGACTCAGCATTCCTAAGTCTAGTCAATGCTAGGACACCATGGAAATTTTCTGAGACTGCAAGACCAATGGCCTGATTCATACTGAATCCATTATGCTAAGTACCCTCTTGTGGCTACCTGCCTTCTCAGCATGCAGGCCTTTCTCAAATGACATCTCTATTGTGCTATGCATCACAAATCTTTCCAAACAAAATTCTACTCTCACTACCTTAAAGAGTTGTGAGGAGTAGGCCTAATGTGTACAAAGCACTGGCACAGTGCCTTATATAGTTAGATGCAGTAAATTATTATTAAGACATTCAGTAAATGGTAGCCATTATCATTATTATTGTTGTCATCATCCTATCAACTGATCAAAGAACCTGGATTCTGCTGTGTTAGACCAAGGAAGCCCTGCTTTCTGAGAAAGATTTTTTGTGTGTTTATAGTCTGTTAATGTCATAATAATTGTTAAGACTGTTGACTCTGCTTGTGATTGATCAATGGTGTGCTTTCAGTGACAGAATGGCTACCGTAAGAGATACTGCCTTCCCACAGCTGCACGGTGAGTAGCCTCAGAGGTAGCATTTCAGCAGTAGTCTCCTAGGTTACAGATAGCAGAAACCCCACTGAAGCTAAGGCTGGCTTAGCCAAAAGTAGAGAGGTCTAGTATCAAGATACAGTGGGGAGTCCTGGATGTCAAGGGCAAAAATGCAGCTGGGCCTCTGGAAGGATGGGACCAAGAATGGAAGATAAGAACCCAGGGGACTATTTACTCACTATCACTTTTTCGCCACTTCTTTTCCCATATTTGTTTTATTTTTCCTTTTTAACAGGCTAGCTCTCCCCCACCCCCACCACCCCCTTCTCAGGCTACCTGGTGGTTTTCCCACAGTTTTCAGAGTCATCTTTAAAGGCCCAGCCTCCAATCCAGTTCCACATCTGGTTGAACTAGTTTGCTGTCAGGTGCTCTTGGCCCATTTGGTTATGGCCATGAGGTGGAGTCACATTCACCAAGGCTGGAATTAGGGCTCATTGTGAGCTTTGCAGATACCCTCGATATCATATCTCTCTTACTGCTCTTTTTTTCCCCACCCTGCTAACTTGGCCATACTCAGGGCCAGTAAGGGCCTCACCCTCCTAGCTGTTTCTCCCTAGTCTCACTGACTCTGAAAGTCTGCACGGTTGTTGTGTTCTGCTCTTCCAAGAGAGGAGCCTTGTGTATGTGATCTGAGGTTTGCGAGGAGAATTGCCACTAACAGAGGGTCTCTAGAAAGACTGCCTCACTAAAAAAATTTACTCAGTTTTGCTATGGTTTTTCCAGCTTTTCCTTTTGCAGTTATCTGGCAAAGCTGTTTCTTTCTGTACATCAGAGGCTGTCTGCATCTGGAGAAAAGCCTCATATCACTTTTTAAATCTTCTCATTGTCCTCCCCTAGCGTCCTTTTGAAATAGGTTAGGCAAGCTTTTATGTGTTACTGATACATATGAGGTATTTTCTTGTCCCCAAGGTGCTTAAAACCAGTACCTTTTTTTTTTTGGTCAGTGCTTCCTTTTCAATACAATGACAATATAGCACATTAGCAACCTCACAGATTCTATAAATATATATCCCAGTTCTAATGATATATGAGTGCTTTACATATAAGGTAATTTCTCTTTTTAAAATGGAATTTACAGTGCGTGATGCTTAATGTGTATAGCTTAGTGGCGATTTAATTGTGTTTAGTTTTCTAATAACATTTTATCTTATATACTTATCCACAGACGGAACTGAAGCTTTATTAAACCTGATAGATGTATGGATTTTACTCTATTTCATAATTACATAGAAAAATGTTCCAAGTCAAACAGTAATACTCAATATTACCCAGTAAATTAAAAACTAGACTTTTGCTGTTTTAAATTTGACTTTATAAATTTCCTGTGATTCTACAACACACAGGCCTGATAGGCAAAGGTTATATGATATTAGCATGTAGTGACATTACAGAAAGCGAATTCTTTTGAGAGTTACTTGCCATCTAATATGATTTGCCTCTTCCATACATAGCTTAGAAAGAATAAAAGGAAGTGTCCTTGGGTGTTTCTTTTCAGCTGTGTTGGGTGGTTCACAATAGCTGCACATGTGTTCACAGAATCCTGAGCCTTTTATTCTGTAAGCACCTCCCGCCCACTGGCAGCTGTACTAATGTGTTTTACACGGCTTCGCTCCTATCCATCATCTTTAGGAGGAGTACTCAAAGCCAGATATGAGACTCATTTTTGTTGAAATTCAGAAAAGAAAAAGAAGTCTTGGGGGCTTTGGGGAAGTAATAAGCAGAGCCTTAAGAAATAAAAGAAAAGTTCTGTGTACCCAACAGACACAATAATAAATAGTCTTGAATGATGGGTAACAGTGCTGGATCGACTATTAAGTGTTTTGCATCCAGAAGTCATTGCCTCCTTTTTTGGAGAGTGAGGGAAAACCTAAAATACAGTATTCCCTCAATATACTTTTAATCATTCTGTCTTCAAAGTGTTGTAAAAGTATGAAAAAAGAATCTAGGAATATATTGAAAAGAGCTCCATCTGAGAATATTGAGATTAACTCAGTAATACATATAAAAGGACCTAGGATGAGGCCGTGAGAGATATAGGGGTAGATTGAGCTCCAGTTCTGCTCTCAGGGAACCTATGGTCTTTTAGGAGGGGTGACAAATACTCAAAATAAGGCAATATAAACTGTGAAGTGCCTTTTAAATTAAATTTATTAAGGTAACATTGGTTAATAAAATTATGTAGGTTTCAAGTATACAGTTCAATAATACATTATCCATATATTGTATTGTGTGTTCACCACCCAGAGTTAAATTTCCTTCAATCACCATATAATTGACCCCCTTTACCCTTATCTACCTCCGTCCCTACCCCTTTTCCCTCTGGTTACAAGTAAACTATTGTTTGTGTCTGTGAATTTTTGTTCATTTGTCTTGTTCATTTGTTAATTTCAGTTTTATTTCTCACATATGAATGAAATCATATGATTCTCAGCTTTTTTGTCTGACTTATTCCACTTAGCATGATCATCTCAAGATCCATCCATGTTGTCGCAAATAGCAGTATTTCATCTTGTGGCTGAGTAATATTCCATTACATATATATACCACATCTTCTTTATCCAGTTATCTATCAAAAGGCAATTGACTTATTTTCATGTCTTGTAAAGTGTAGGAGAAATCATAGACGACTGCTAGATTTAAGCTCAGTGGGAAGTATAAGACTATTTACAATATTTTGGAAATAAGAAGAGTGACTCTTATGCCAGGCACTATTCACTATGCTACACTCTTTATACAGATTATATCTACTTCTGAAATCAATTCTTCAGAGGTGTTATCTTGCCCCTATGAGAAAGCTGAGGATTTAAAAAGGTACATGAACACACACACGATTTAACATGTAATTTCAATGTTTATAGATTCATGTAAATTATAGATGAAGACAAACTATGTGTTCTTTGATGAAGCATCTCAACACAAGAAACACTGAGAGAGCTTCTGAGCCCTGTGGTAATTAAGACTGTGTTCAGATATGAGAGACAGAAAATATAAAATAACAGCAGCTTGAACAAAACAGAAGTTTCTTTTCCTGTCACACATGAGAACAGTCTGAAGGCAGAATATCTAGGATTGTAAGAGTCTCTATAAAGTCGTGAGGGCCCACATACCTTCTTGCCTCCCGCTGCTCTGCTGTCCCCAGAACTTGCTCCTCTACCACAGCTGCACAAGCTTCGTGTGTCTTGTACTCATTCTAACCATAGAAAGAGGATGGGACCAAAAAAAGAGCATACTTTTTTCCTTTAAGGGTTTTCTTGGAACCCACACCCTGCACACTGTGCTGTCTACATCCTGGAGTCCAAAATTGTGTCACATGGCTACTCTTAGTCAACAGAGACATTGGGATTCATTTGCTAAGGAAGAAGGGAAAGAGAGCTATTAGGAGACAACTAGCAGGTCCTTCTGGCACCATAGCTGTGACTCCCTAGGATCCACGTCCACAGTCTCCTTTGTGCTCATTGGCTCTATGACCTGCTTCTGCTTCTTGCCTACTTGTGAAATTCATCATTTAGTCTGTAATGCAATCAGAAAACTCACTTTCTAATTCACTGATGAATAGTCTGCTGAAGCAGAATTTGTAGTGAAAACTTAAACAGTGAGACTTCTGAAATACAGATAAGTGGGTAGGTAGATGATTGATTGATTGATTGATTGATTGATAGATAGATAGATAGATAGTTAGTTAGTTAGTTAGTTAGTTTAAAATGCTAGCATTCTTTGCCCTTCCAAAAAGTAAGAGGTGGGGAAAGAATCTGTCAATAAGACGTGCTTTTAAAGTAAATAGAAAACATTTGTAAACTGGGGAAATACTGAAGTAATTTTTGTTCTGTCACTTTATTTTGGCGGTAGAAATTTTATTAGCCTGTTTCTCTTTTCCAATTAAATACTCTTTCATTAAGAGGGGCAGGGAGGCTTTCTTTCTGGAATCAAAAGAACTATGTTTAGTAATCAATATGTTTGATGTCTACTACTCAGCATTTAAAATGTTTGGGGTGTAAAAGAAAGAAAGGATAGTAAATATGAATTAATGGTCTATGGTAATTTTTTTATGAATTATTCTCCCTTAAATAAGAAAACTATTCCCCCATGAATAGAAGCGTTTTCCCCCATGAGAGTCACAGTAAAAAACATTGTTTGTAAAGTATAAATTATTTCTTGAAACTATATTGTTAAAGAGAAGGAATGAGAAAACTGAAGTACACAGGCAATATAGCCCAGTTTTTAAGAGCATAGATTCTGGAATTAGTTTCTGTGTACAGATCCAAGGTCTACTGAGTGACCTCAAGCAAGATACTTTTCTTCCCTGTACTTCAGCTTCCTCACCTGTAAATTAGTCCTAATAATAGTTCATACCTCTGAGTTATTGGGCAAAATAAATGATCGCTAGTTGTACAAAAAAAATACCTAGAACAGTGTTTAGCACATAGTTAGAGCTTTATAAATGTTAGCAATTACTACTTTGCTCTAATTACTATCTCCAGGTGCCAATTTGCTTCTTGTTCTTAGATTTTGAATGTTGGAGGAAGACTGCGTTTTGATTACAAACTATAAATTCTTTATCCCTTCACCCATCTTTTGCATAAAGGCATTGTTCTGAAAATTTTATTTATGTCATACATTTTCAAGCATGCATGACTTCTAATTTTGTTCATTCAACTCATTGCTAGAAAAAATTCAAACTTGAGAAACTTACAGGTTATGTAGCAACATCTTTAAATTCTACATCAGAATCGGAGTTAAGAATCTTGGTTCTCTCATGCTATTAGCACTTTTTTTTGCAGCATTATTGAATTATAATTCACATAGTATACAGTTCACTCATTTAAAGAATACAATTCAATGGTTCTTTATATATTCACAGAGTTGTACAGTGATTCCCCACAATGAATTTCAGAACACTTTCATCATCTTGAAAAGAGACCTGGTATGCATTAGCTATCACCCTCCCCTCCCCAGCCCTAAGCAACCACTAATATATTTTCTAACTGTATATATTTACCTATTCTGGACATTTCATATGAATGGAATCATATAATTTGTCATCTTTTGTGCCTGGCTTCTATCATTTAGCTTATTGTTTTCACATATCACCTATGTTATATCATGGATCAGGATTTCATTCCTTTTTGTTGTCAAATAATATTCCATTGTGTGGGTATATGACGTTTTACTTACTTAGTAGTCATTAGTTGTTGGATATTTGAGAGTTAGCACTTTTAGAATCTTTAACCACTTAGTCTCTCTTCTGTCCTATAGACTTGGGGCAAGGACCAAAAGGCAATGGTGATGACTAATAATAATTACAAGGTGTTCTTACAAGCATTATCTCAAAGAGCTTACAATCCAAGTTTTGTGAAACAAATAACAGGCAACTAGCACTCAATAATACACAATAAGTATTAATGGAAGTGCAGAGAAGGAAGTTAATATAGTAGGAAATTAGCTTGAAAAGTAGGCTTAAAGCCAAATAGTGGAGGATTTTAAATGTTATGCTGAAATATTTGGGCTTTATTTCATAAGCATTTAATTTTGCAAAGATAGTCACTAAGGTTATTGAGCAAAATGCTGGTGGTATCCATTGTTTCCTGTTGAGCCATCCTCGTTCTCAGTGTGCTGACTCAGCGCCACCATAACTGAGACATCATCAAACTGAACAGCAGAGGTCACTCTGCCCAGAGGATTCCCTGAAACTCCGCCTTCCCCAACTTGCGGCCCCACCCAACCCAAATCCAGCTATGTCCTCCACGAGTCCAGTGCTCCTTGCTGAGCAGTGCTAAGACTCACATGAGTGGCAGCTGACCTCAACATGGCCTCTTGAGGTAACTGTCAGCACAGCATCTGTGGATTGCTTGCTGAATTTTAACAGTTGGCCCTGGAGTGTTCCAGGCTGGGGCTAAACTTGGCCGGCAGTTGAACACCTCTCAGAACTATGTCACTAGACACCTACTACACAAAGCTGCACTAATAAGACTGGGAGACTTAGGAGCTTTGCTTATTAGTACATATATACAGACACAGAAAGGCAACCAAAATGGGAAGACAAAGAAGCAGAAAACCTTACGAGAGAACAGAACAGAGATCCAGGAATAATGGAAGAAAGCAATCTAACAGATGCAGAGTTTAAAACACTGGTCATAAAGATGCCTAATGAACTTGGGGGTAGTATAGATTAATTCAGTGAGAACTTTAACAAAGAGATAAAAAAAAACATACAAATGGAAATGGAAATTATAAAAGGGAACCAATCAGAAATGAAGAACACATTATCTGAGATGAAGAGTCATAGGGTACCTGAAAGAAAACAAGATGTTGAAGAGCTATTTGAAGAAATAATTATGAAAAAGTTTCCTAACCTGGTAAAGGAAATAGACATAAAACCCCAGGAAGCTCAGAGAGTCCCCAAAAATGATAAACCCAAAGAGGCCCATACCAAGCAAGACACATCATAATTAAAATGCCAAAGATTAAATGCAAAGAGAGACTCTTAAATGAAACAGCAAGAAGAAAGCAATTAGTTACCTACAAGGGAGCTCCCATAAGACTGGCAGCTGATTTCTCAAAAGAAACTATGCAGGACAGAAAGGCTTGGCACAAAATATCCTGGATTTTCTCCTACCATACTAGAAATATTTCTAGTATTTCTCAAATGTCTAATGATCCTGGCCTGTTTATTCACATTTAAAAATGAGGTCTAAAGTTCTGTTTGTATATCTATCTCAAAATGTATTTAGAATCTTACAACTTCTCACCACCTTCACTTGTGCCATCTCAGTCTAAACCACCATCATCTGTTGCCAAGACTATTGCAATAGTACCCCTGCTTCAATGCCTGTGCCTTATAGCTATTTTCAACAGAGGATAAAGTGATCTTTTTAAAATATGTCATATTACCTCACTTCTCCAAATGCCCAGTGGCTTCCCATCTTATTCCAAATAAAAATCAATTCTGTATAACAAGTTGCTACAAAATTAGTGGCTTAAAACAATACACATTTATTACTTCTTAATTTCTGTGGTTCAGAAGTCACCGGAATTAGCTGGGTCTTCTGTTTAGGTTCTCACAGTCTGCAGTTAAAGAGTTACACTGAAATTGCCAGGGGCATTTGGGAGATTCAGCTAAGGTAAATTAGTGTGAAGGGGCAGGAGTAGCTAGAGAAGAAGAGAGAGAAATAAGAAATATAGTTTTGGATTTAGTGGAATAAATGTGTGTGGTTCACAGTCACTTCTGTGTATGTTAATTTAGGACTAGGTGCCTCAGGTTAGAAATGATATCTAGAAATATTACTGCCCACTGTGCCAACTCACTGGGTTCCATGATTGAAAGTATATGTTCATAAACTGTAACATGTCCATTGCTACTGAACACTGGAAGCATGTGGATGGTAAAAGAAAAAGTAGGTTGTAAATGGTTGGACCCAGACATTTTTCTATGAAGAAGTATATAGAGGCATTATAAGCTAGTAGTAAAATTATTATGGTATTTTTCTAAGTATGGGATATTTGTCATATGTATCGTTTTAAAATGTCTAATTTGATGTGATTTATTTTCTCATTCTAAATAAATATTAACAGATATACTTTAAAAAAAGAAATTAGAGGCAAGATGTGAATTTTTTTTAAAAAAGGGTGAAGAGATGACAACAGTATGCTGTTGCATACTAGCCAACAAATCTTGATATATCATAGTATGCCAAAGACAAAAAAACAAACTTGGAAAAAGACCCTAAGGTTTCAGGATTGAGAGAGGTGATTTTTTACTTTTTTTTTTCTGCTGTGATTTATTGTTTTCTTATTTAGTGCTAGCTGTTGTGCTAAAGAGCATTATATGATCATCTCAATAATCATTAAATGATTATCACGACACTTCAAAAATTTATCATTCACATTTACAGGTGAGAAAACTAAGGCTCAAAAAGGTTAAATAATTTTCCCAAGAGCTTCCAGCTACTAAATAGTAAAGACAAGATTCTTTCTCAGGCATTCTGATTCCAGAACCTGCATTTTTAACTACAGAGATGGACTTTACTTGTAGATTGATGAAAAAAACCTATGTCGTATCAAATTCAAGGTACTTCAAGACATCCTATTGAAGATGTCCTTTATGAAACACACTTTTGCATGTGATCAGTGTTCTCTAATTTTGCCTCACCATAGGTGCGGTCCAAAGCAGCAGCCTCCTCCAAGTATAAACTTTTTTTGAAATCACCTCTTGTTTTGCATTCAGATTCTATATTCTACTTCATAATGCATTTTTAGTAGTTTTACTATTATAAAACAGTATTTTTTTTACTACCTATACTATTAGTTAATGGGAGAGATCCTCTTGCGTTTTATAAAATTGATCTAAACCAAAGTATATGTCAGTTTTCTCTGCCCTCAGTGTCACAATGTTTTGAAAGCTTAGACTTACATAAATAACTGCAAATGGCAACCATTTTTTCACTGCTTATCAGTCACATAGTAGTGAATTACTGAGTAGAGATGCACAGAATGCTGCCAAAGCAACTAAATATGTTGGTTTTAGGGTCCAATTAGAAGGAATTTTGATGTGTGTTTTCTTGTTAACAGGTAGTTCTTTTGTATAGTATATTGGACTGGAATGAGTACTTAACCGTTGTGCAATGAAAGAGACAGGCTGTTTTAACTATCTCAAGGAAATATGTTCATCAAAGGGCATTTTCAGTAATGAGAGGTGACTGATGTGGTTGTTCTTTACTTTCGTTGCTCTCACTATGTGTAAGCTAAACCAGGGTTCTCAAAATTCATTTTCACCACAACCAGCTTTCTTAACATAATTCTCAAACTTCATATTACTTCAGTGATCTTGAAATATATATAAAGCACATTCACAATTTTATCTTACATTTGTCAATTGAAAAATATTTAGTTTTAGAAAAATATTTGCTACATAAGCCAACTTTGAACCATTCTTTAAAAATAGACAATCATTTCATTCATCTTACCCATAGTTTTACCCTTTATCATGACATCTTTTTTTCATAAGTAAAAGTCAGTTCCATACATTACCAGAATTGCTTTATCTTTAGCTAAATAATGGTACATCTGTGTAAAATAGTAAGTTTTTAAAGTTAAATTCCATTTCATTAAAACTTTATTTGAAAAAAACGAGTACTCAAAGTACTGATTTTTAAAATCTTTTTAAAGGCATTCTATTGACCATATGAAGAAAATTCAGAGCTAAATTTTGATATAAAGCACCCTTAGTGATTGTTGTAGTATATTTTAGTATATTCAGAATTAAAAAGTAGTCTTGATTGAAGGATCACCTTTCCCACATTTATCTCATTGTCAATTTGGTTCCATCTAGACACACAATTTACACTCTTTCCCTTGATCTCTTTAAAATTTATAAACTATATTGAAAATCTTAGCTAGTTATTTTGCCATCAAGTATAAAATAGACCTTTGTAAATTCTATCATATTAATATAGTCAATACAGACCAATAAAATAACCAAATCTCTAATGGCGGTGCTATCACCTAGTTGTTAGGTGAACCTCAGACTCTATCAAGCAATTATTCAATTATGTGTTGTGAATACACTGAAATATATCATTTGATAGTATCTATTGGTGATGGCACTTTTTTTTTCATTGAGGTATAATTTACATAACATTAATTTCAGATCTACAACATAAATATTTGATATTTCTACATTTTCTGAAATAATCACAACTTTAGTTAACATCTTTCAGCATACATAGTTACAAAATTTTTTTTTCTTGTGATGGAAACTTTTAAGATCTACTCTCTTAGCAACCCTTAAATATGCAGTGCAGTATTATTGACTGTAGTCACCATTCCGTACATTATACCCCCATGACTTATTTATTTTATAACTGGAAGTTTGTACCTTTTGACTCCCTTCACCCATTTTGCCCACCCACACACCCCGACCTCTGGCAACCTTCAGTCTGTTCTCTGTATGTATGAACTTGATTTTTGTTTTGTTTGGTTTGGTTTTAATCCACATATAAGTGAGATCATATGGCATTTATCTTTCTCTGTCTGACTTATTTCACTTAGCACAGTGTTCTCAAGATCCATCCATGGTATCACAAATTTTAAGCTTTTATTAATTTTTATGGCTGAATAATATTCTACTGTGTATGCGCAGGGATGTGTGACATTTTCTTTATCTGTTCATCTATCATTAGACATTCAGGTTGTTTCCATATCCTGGCTGTGGTAAATAATGCAAAGTGTACATGGGGTGCATATATCTTTTCAAGTTAGTGTTTTCATTTCTTTGGAGAAATACTGAGAAATGGAATTGCAGGATCAAATGGTAGTTCTATTTTTTAATTTTTTTTGTTTTTCATAGTGGTCAAACCAATTTACAGTCCAACCAGCAGTGCACAAGAGTTTCCTTTTCTTCATATTCTCGCCAACATTTGTTATGTTTTGGCTTTTTGATTATAGCCTTTCTGACAAGTTTGAGGTGCTACTTCATTGTGGTTTTGATTTACATTTCCCTGATGCTTAGTGATGTTGGGCATCTTTACGTGAACCCATTGGCTATCATGTCTTTTTTGGAAAAATACCTGTTTAGATCTTCTGATCATTTGTTTGGGTTTTTTTTTTTTTTTTGCTATTAAATGAGTTCTTTATACATTTTAGATATTAGCCCTTGATCAGATATAAGATTTGCAAATATTTTTTCCCATGATGGCACTTTTTTTAGTTCTCTTTTTCTTCCTTTTTCTTTTTTCTTTTCTTTCTTTTTTTTTTTTTTATGCAGTGCCAATTTGGCCTTTTCTAAGTTATGTGCATGGTTTCATCAGAATTATTTCTTTTATATGAGCTTCACCTTCTAAAAGGATTCTTAAACTGATTTTGAAGGAATTTTTAAGCAAATTTTTAAAATTCTCTTGATTGATATACATATTATATCATTCCCAACAAAGACTTCTCTCATTTGGTCACTTCTAGTTGGGGATCAGAGGGGAGTCTGGGAATTCTATTTGAAAAAAAATATCCGTTTCTGTCCAAAAAATTTTCAAATATACCAAAGTAGAAAGACCAGTATGATAAAGTCTATGTGTCTCTTATACATCCTTAATAACTATCAATATCCTGTTGTCCTTGTTCTTGTTGATGCTATTATTGTTTTCTGGAATATTTTAAAAGAAGTCCCAATATTGTATCACTTCACCCATAAATACTTCAGTAAGCATTACTAACAGGTAAATATTTTTAAACATAACTTTAATATCTGTATCATAGACAACAAAGTTAACAATGATTCCTCAATATCATATAATAGTCTATATTTAATTCTCCCCTGTTGTTTGAAAAATATTTTTTTAGACTTGATTTGTTTGAATCAGAGTCTCACTGAGATCCATATATTACATTTGATTGATATGGTTCTTAAATATCTTTTAATCTATTATGGTTCCATCATTTTTCTCTCATCATTTATTTGTTGAAGAAATTGGATCATTTGACCTGTAGAATTTTTTACATTCTATTTTTTGGCTTACTTTATCCTTTTAATATTGTTTAACATTTTCCTTTATACCCCATATTCTCAGTCATCTGGTAGTTATTATAGAAGCTTGATTAGATTTGTGTTGCTCTGAGGGAGGGGGTAATACTTCCCAAGTAATGCAGTAGTCTTCCCATCGCATCACAGAGGAAGGTACATGATGTCTGCTTATTTCACTTTTAACAATGTTAAAATTGGTCAGCTGGTATCAGTCTGATCCATTATTGTAAAGTCCCAATCTTGTACATGACAGAAATTTTGCTTGGCAATTTACCTATATTCTTTCATTTGCCCTCCCCAAAATCTTGTGCATTTCATATCATCATTATAATTTAATAGACAAAGGAACTGCAAATAGAATTTGCTCAAGGTCATATAGTTAGTAAATGAACCCAGTTATGCTGATTTTAGGAGTTGTTTTTGTGAAAAGTTGACCTAGAAAATATTCTCATTTATATGTAGAAATAGATAAGGTAGATTAAATCTAAAGACCAAACTGAATGAGAATGACAATATTTATAGCATTTTTATTCCTATCGGTAAAGCAGTATTAATATCATATAATATAAATACTTTCCTTGCCCCAATCCTGGACCATTGGAGCTCAACAAATAATTTATTTCAGTCTTAAGTATCCTTTTATTGTACTAAAAATATATGCTATATGGTAGGTCATTTTATAGAAAGCCACGATGTCTGCCAAATAACATTTTTATAAAATGAAAACTATGTCACAAAGCATTTTCTAATAGTGATGCATGCTAAGCACGCCAATGTTGATGAGAGAAATCTTAAAATCTCCTCTACAAGTCTTTAAACATCATTTGTCTTCCTGGTTTGAAGTTAGTCTTGTCCAGAACAGCAAGTTGATGTCTGTATGACCTTCCAAAGTCCTGTCCTGTCCTGCAATTCTCACGCTAATGAGTTCAAACAGCAAAAGATTATTGGGCCAAAAACTCAGCATATCTTCAGAGCCAGAATGTAGGAAAAGTTACAAAATACAGATGTCTGTCAGGGATGCAGTCCAAAGGGAGAAGCAGGCCAGAAGTTAGAAATAGATATGTTGTACAAAAAAAAAAGTTTTAAATTTGGCTTTTAGCCAGAATTTTTTTAAATACTTAGATCAAACTATTAAGCCATAATATTCAGTTGAGGTACAATAAAGCTCTGTGGTTGAGGATATATAGTTGCAAAAAAATCATAGTTCATTAAATTCAAGGAAACACAGACCAGCTCTCTAAGGCCTGTGCCAGATTGTACCTTTTAGAGTATCTATAATCCTATATTTCTCATTCAAGAGTAAAATCATTGTGATGTTCTTTGGAATGGTCAGTATTTGCATATCAAGAACTATAAATGAGAATAAGAATCTTTGAAATATTTTATAATTATGTAACATGGCAGAAATGTTTACACTTTTTAACCCTAATAATCATTTTTTATGGAAGAGTCTCTAAAATTAATGTGATTTATTTTAATTGCTCACTTAGTTTTTAAGAATTGATTGTATTGGGGAATATAAAAGAATTTGTTCTTTGTGGGTTTTTTGCTTTTGTCAGAGCAACATGTTCCAAGAATACTTTTTTTCCTTTGAGCGGCAGAGTCGGGGAAGAGGATCAGAGTGGGAAACACCCAAGAAGTTACCTGATCTTTCTGTGTAAATTTAAAAACTAGTCTATAGGCACAGCTGGTTTGGGGGTATTTTTTCCTACCATTGTTCATACTATTTGTTAGTTTTCTATTTTACATTTTCTTTTCTTTCCATAAATCTCAGTCGAAAAATTTGCCACGTAAAGTCTGTGATATACCCCTAACAGCAAATTAGGTGTCTGTGACATTTATTCTAGCCTATTATTTGTTTGAATTTAACTAAATTATCTAAAAAGCATTCCCCAAATTCATCTCCTCCACATTACATTTTTTATACATGATGATTCACTTACCAGGACATAGGTCACCACCAAATAATGGCAGTCAGTACAGCCAGAAATTCTATCTGCAAATTCATGAAAAAGAGCCAATCATTCCAGCCCAGGAAATTTGCCTCTCTGTAGATTATCTAACAGATGATTTTGTGAGACACTGAAAAGTATAGATATCTATGAGAGACTTCTTTGTTCCCTTAGCCACCTGAACCCTGAAAACAAACCAAGTGAACAGAGCTGTAGTTTGATATGTTCAAGCGGGTATGTAAATAGACGTATTTTCCAACACCCTGTGGCTGTTCTTAATGGTAAATTAGGGAAGTGTAGCTTTAAGAGTGATTGGCACCAAACCACTGTAAGTCATTACTTTAGGCAAATTTGACATGACAGATAATAGGAAAAGAATCATAATCAGTGTCAAAGACATTTATGTTTCCTCATAAGGGTATATACATCATAGATGTGCCTGACTTCTTTTACATTCCACTTTGGGGCTACAGTGTTGAGGTGGTCATTTGAGAATATGATTATCTCAAGAAACTTTACAGTTTACTTGTAAACTTTACAGTTTACATGTATCAGATTTGAACATGTATTTTGAAATTCTAAATTATTGGGAACAAAATTTAACTATATACATAATGATAAAATTAATACTTCCTGATTTTCAGATATATCTCATCCATTTTAAAAAATGGATACTCTACAGTGTTTTGTGCTAACAATGCATTGTCATTTCTTGTCAGTTGGATTTATGTTTTTTTGATATATGACAGTTTACATTGAGTTTAATGGTATGTATTTTGTATTCATTCATAATGCAGTATTTCCAAGATAGGAAAGGCCTGAAGTTGAATCCTGAAAAGATAAAACACATCTTGTACATTTATGAATTTATGGTATTTTATATTTTATATGTTCATTTCTTGATTGTTTCTCCTGGAAGCCTTCCATGGTATCTCCACCAGGCTGGGAAAGTCACCCCTCTGTCGGAGATCCATGTTACCCTGGATCTGTTTATATTACTGAGTCCTTCCTTCACTTTGGGCTTCTGGAGGACAGAGCTTGTATGATATTTATCGTTGACTTTTGATTAGTGCCTAACACGGTACTTACAGATGTTGACTGTGACTGAGTGAAAACGAAAAATGAACTAGAATAAGATTAGCTTAATGTATTGAGACTGTATCTAAATGTAATTGCCAGAGTAAGGCCCTGCCTACTTGGTCATTGTAGTCTGGGCTTTACCTACTGCTGTCATGATCTGTGTGGTGGATCTGTGAAGCCTACTGAATGAGCAGGCTAAAGACAAGGAGACCCTTGCAATATTTCTGGTAAAATGTTTGAACAAAGAGAGTAGCAGATGAATTAGTGACTTATTCTACACTGGGTTTCATTAAAGAGAGGCAGGGAGTTACAAAGGTACACAAGCTGGAGTTCCATACATAAATATGCACAAATAACTATAACATAAGATAGTATTATTAAGTGACATAAGAATTAAGCTATGAGTGTTTGGGGAGCTCAGAAGAGAAGTCATTTTTAATCTGGATGATTAGACATTATTAGATTAGAGTTTGGGGAGTTGTTTACTTTTCTGAGAGGTGAAGAAAATAGTTTTGCAAGATGAATGGGATTTTAAGAAGCACTGAAGGAGACAAACTGATGGCAGCTAAAGGTGTATATAGTATAAAAGTGGGAGGTTAGTCTGGGGAGATAAGTAAGGGCTAGAATTGGGGTATAATTCTTTAAGAATGTTAATGGAATTTGTAGTTTCATTTTTACCACACTGAGATGTGTTCCCCTAGGACACTTATTCAGAACACCAGAAGTTAATCAGGGTTACTGTACAGTACAGTCTTCCCTTTACTCATAGCTAGTTAGGCAGGTTTTTATTAAAATTTTCATATTTTGTCTTCTTTTTCCTTTCTATTATCTGCCTTTAATCATTCTCTTCCCATCATACCTCCATCAGAGTCAGAACCACATGAGTCACTCTTGCCTACTTATTAGTAGCTCTATACAAGATTTGATGAAAAGTATGAAATTATGGACTTAAGCTTTGAGAAGATGAACTCTTCCATGGATAAATAGTTAAACCACATTAATTTCTACTATAAAGACAGAAAAGTATGAAGTAATTAGTGAAAAAAAATTTTTTTAAAGAACACACTTCTTTTTTCAACACCAGCTACTTAACTATTTATTACTTGCTTGTAAGTTCCACGAAGTCAGGAACCATGTCTGTCTCTCATGCTAACCATTGTATCCCCAAGTTGCCCCCACCATAGAAACAATAATATTTGGTGAATAAATTAAGTATAATTCATAGGCTAATTGATCTCATTCTTATATATACACACATTCATATATGTATGTGATCTATGTGGTACATATAAAATTATACGTTAAATAAAATATAAATATTGTCAAAAATTGGGAAGGATCTGTGTTTTACCCCATTTGCAAGTTAACAACTTAGTTTGACACAACCTCTTAGAGGGTTTGATAGAAAACATAGGCATGCTAATTCAAAGATGAAGGACAGTTTATTACCTATAACAGAGTGTCTGCTTAGTGTCAGTTCCCCAAGCCTCGGTTCCTTAAGAGAATATGAAGTGAGCCAGATGACACTTGGACACACAGTGAGTTACAGGACAGGAACCCTGAAAAAGCTGAATCTCTTATAAAAGGCAGTAGTCATGCCTGCTCTTTTCTCTGTAGGGAGACACTGCCTCTGCTTTATATAGCTTTCTGATGTATATATATCCTTAAAAGATAGCCTGGAACAAAGACAATGCCTTTACCTGTAAGATGTATTGAAACGTGATAGACCTGTGGAGAATTACCTCCCAACAGACCCTGAAAGGGCCTCTATCAGGGCAACGCTTTTCATCTAATTGAGGGATCTGCAAACTCTAACCTGCAGGCCAAATCCAGCCCACCACCTGTTTTTGTAAATAAAATTTTGTTGGCACACAGACACATTCATTTAGGTACTACCTACATGCTACAGTAGGCAAAGTTAAGTATTTGCAACAGAGAGCATGTACACACAAAGCCTCAAATGTTTGCAGTCTAGCCCTTTACAGAAAAAGTTTTTTGACCTCGATCTAGTCTAAACATTTAACTTTATGACAAGGCTTTTTAAAATATGCCAGCTTGCTTTTTGTTCTACAGTATTTTCAGGTTTTTAAAAGTTAATTTCCTTCTAATTATTCAGGGTTACCCTAACTGTACTATAGTTCCCTTTTTTATTATAAAGGGTTAAGAGCTGTTATTAAAGATTACTGTATGTTGATGTTTTTTATTTTAAAAACAGTCAGATAGCAAATTATCCCAGTATAAGTATTTGGTTTATGATCAGTGCTTATTTGTCAGATGGCATATATTTGAAACCCTGCCACAACCAGGTAACTAAAATATAGGAGTCAGTGTAATGAGGTGAATGAGCTCCCTGGGTTCTAAAATCCAGCAGTCCAGGCTCTATAACTTAGTATCATCGAGATCCCTGGCAAGTTGTTTAACCTTTCCGAGCTTTATTGTCTTCATCTACAAAATGGATATACTCTTACAACTTACCATTAGATTGAAGAAAATAATGTAAATCTTGGCACATAGTAGGTAGTTTAAAATATAAACTCTCTTACTAAAATGTAAACTTAAAGGCAAATCCTTTATATATTACTTTAGAATTGGAAAGAGCTTGAGTAATCTTATCCCATCTTTCTAATTTTTTATGGATAAAAATATTGGGATCAGATTGGTTAAATGACTTCAACTCAAGGTGACAAAACTAGTTAACAACTAAATCTAGATTACAATTAAGCTCTTCCTGATTCACAATTAATGTTTTTTACAGTATGCCACATATGTGTTCATACAAATGAACAAAATAACTGAACAGTTAAAGATGAGAACAGAACATAATATTGCGTTTAAGGTTACCCCTCAGTTTTGACTCAGTTCTTAATATATTTTTATTATTTCTCTTTAAGGAAAAATATTCTCTTGAAAGATGTCATATTATACACCTGCATTTGCTTGAAACTTGGTAGCTTGATAAATTGATGAGATAACTGGGTCATATGTTAAGTTTTTGAAAACCAACCCAAACATAGATCCTAATAAGAGAATGTTACGTATTTCCTTTTAAAGGCTAAAAAGTATTTCTCAGGGCTCTTAAATTACCATATTCTGATACCAAGGGAAAATAAAATCTGGACTTAGAGTCTTGTTTGTACTTAGAGGGTTTTCCGGACAGGAAGGCAGTCTTGATGCAATGCAGTAAGCCACAATACCAGTGGGGCATTACAGGTGAAAAATCTGCAGCTGTACCCCTTCACCACAATGTATTACAACTGTAGCTGGAATATTTCCTGTACAGAAATAGAGTTTGGTTAACTTTGTTTCCCAAGAGTAGATCACATTAAAATGTTATAAAATCATGATTTCCTGCATTTGAATACTTGTGGTTTCTCAACTGGTTCCAATATTTTAGGGTTTTTTTTTTTTTAGTATGACTTCTATTAGTTGAAAATATATAGAAGCTTTCTTCTTCAAAATCAACTATAAAGCAGATGCATATAAAAAGAAATAATGCTATAAGCTGAAACATTTGAGATTGCAAACATTTGTATTTTATGTCATTGTTAAATGGTAGCTTTATACTTTGGAATAGATACACAAAAAAATTGACAAATGCTATTATCAGAATACATTTTATTTTTGATTATTAACTATTGAAAAATATCTCTACTCAATTGTATTTGTTCTGTGTAATGACTATGTTTTTTTTTCCTGTTATAAATAACTGATTATAAGAGATAGTCTTTGTGTTTAAAAGTACAGTTAAGTCCAATTGCAATCATAAATAGAAACCTATTCTGTATTGGATAGAGGCTTAGCTTATTAAGTTTTAATGTTTATATTGCAGTTCATTTATCTCGATTTCTATGTATACACTGTCTTTTTCAGTCACCCATAATACCACTAATTCATGTTCAGACCTCACTTTCTGTATTTAACCTATCCACTTACCTAGTCTCTTCCAGTCATCCCCTAAAAACTCTTTAACCTACTTACCTCTAATCTTTTCAGTTCATCCTACACTGGGGAATATATTTGGTCTTATCACCACCTTGACATTGTTATAAATGCAGTATGTATTTTTACTTGGTTAATGGCATAGAATAACTTTCTATTAACAAAATAAGTTTCACAACAATTACACTTTCAAAAGTTATCAACTATGTATGTTCCAGTGTGAAGAGCCTTCTCTCTCACCGCCGCCGGGAGTGGATGTCAGAAAGAAGTTGAGGAAACTGATTAATTTTAAGGCTGCTTGAGGCAGAAGGTAGCAGATAAAATTTTAAGCTACCTAAAAAGCTAAAAAGGAAAAGTTGAAAAATGAGATATCCACAGAGGCTTTGAAAAACTCCGGCAAATTTCTGGGTAACTAGAAGGACATGCACATGCATATGACTCTGCACTTGCCCTGGGCTCTGCACATGCTCAAGATTGACCAGAGAAGGCCCTGCACTGTCACCTCTGGCTGACCTTAAGTCTCTGCACAAGTAGGAAGGAAAAGCTAAAGCAGAGTTGAAGGCATGTCTTGATAGGCACATGGAGCTCCTCAGCAAAGACTGGGAGCTTGTTGGTTCCAGACCTTTAAGGAAATCTCTGTCTAATAATTAGCTCACTGAGTAGAAACTTCAGTGGGCATATGACAAAAAATACATACTTTTTAGAATTAGTTCATAATTGGCACTAAACAAACAAATAACTACAACAAATAGCAATAACAAGAAGCCTTAGGAAAGGGAATCTGATTTCCACAGTTGCCACTATTTGTTTTCAATATAATAGTAATATAGGCCATGTTATTTATTAATATAATAAAATATTATACCCCTTAAAATGTTAATTTTCAAGAAAAAGTTAGTGATATACACAGAAATAAAGCATGGCCCATATACGGGAAAAAGCAATCAATAGAATCTGTACCTGAGACGCCTAGATGTTGCCCTTACTAGACAAAGATTTTAACCACCTATTTTAACTATGTTTAAAGAATCTAAAGAAAAATATGAGAATGATGTCTTACAAATAGAATATATCAATAAAAACATAGAAAATGTAAACAACAACAACAAAAAAAAAACAAATAGAAATCCTAGAGTTGAAAAATGTAACTGAAATGAAATAGCCACTAAAGGGCCTCAACATCAGATTTGAGCAAGCAAGAGAAAGAATCAGTAACTTTAAAGATAGGTTAATTAAGATTATTGAGTCTGAAGAACAGAAAAAAAAAAGAATGAGGACAAGTGAACAGAGTCCCAGAGACCTGCGGAATACCCCATAAAGGTATGGGAATTCTAGAAGGAGAGGAGAGGAAGGGGAAAAAAGAATATTTGAAGGAATAATGGCTGAACACTTCCCAAATTTAATGAAAACCATTAGTCTCTACATCCAAGGAGCTCAATGAACTCCAAATAGAATAAACTCAAAGATTTCCACACCAAATACACACTGTCAAAACACAACCTTTAATGCAACTAGAGAGAAGTAACTCATATATAAGGGATATTCAGCAAGATTAACAGCTGGTTTCTCATTAGCAAAAATAGAGGCCAGAGGTAGAGATAACATATTTAAAGTGCTGAATGGAAAAGACTGCTAAAGGGAAAGAAATTGCCCAGTTAAGTAACTATAAATGACTGGGATAAGTGGTAAAGATCAAAATATATTCTGCATTTAGATTTCTTCCTAAGAATCGACTTTAAAGAAACTGGCACTGGAAATTGTAAATTATGGTCTATTTTGATTCTTTAATTCGAAGGTAGTTTAAAGAGCAGAGAATTTATAGCCAAAAGATCTGCCATTTATTAAATGTGTAATCTTGAACATATTGCCTAACTTCTCTGAGCTACAGTTAACCTATCTATAAAATGAGAATAATATTTTTCTCACTAAGATAATGTATAAGAAAAGCCTTTGTAAATTGTAGAGTTCTATTCTCAAGGTAGTTTCTTCTGCCACAGCTACCATAAGTATTATTATTACTGCTACTACCAAAAACACAGATGGTGGTGGAAAGCAGCTATTCTTCCCCTTATTATAATCACCTGTAGATTTGGCATCCTGAGAAATCTGGAAATGTGGTGGGAGGAGTGATAAAGATGGTACCTCCTACTATAGCCAAGCTATAATGACTTAGTCCTGAATGGAAACTCCAGCTTTTGACTACTAATGAGACATACACAGCCAGCTACCTCTTTTTTGTCATAATATAAAGGAAAGGACAGTTAAAGCAGACCCATAGACTACATCACTTGCTAGATTTCTGTCTCTACCTACCAGTTCTTTATTGTGCACATAAATGCAGAGATAACATGTCACCTGTATTCTGTCCCTAGGTTGCTTGATGGGACTGAGTGGGCAAAGGGGTAATGGCCCCGCTTCAGCAGCCCCTGCACAAAGAAATTAGAGCTATTTATCTATGAGGACAGATGGGCAGTTGCAACCCCGCTAATAGTCTTGGCAGCACTATTAAGTAATAAAAACAAATTAAGTGCCAAAATATTTTTTGTACCAAAAATACTTTTAAATCTCCAACACACATGCAAATCTTCCCAAATTAGCCATCAAATGGAAACAAATTATGGAATAACATTTAAATGCAAAAATACATGTGCTCTTACCAACTGGCAGATATACAACCTAAAATATATTAATATGCAAAGACCACATATGCTTAGAGTACAGTTTATTATGTATGGCTGGCTAATTTTTTAGGTCCTGTCAAATAACGCATAGGAAAACAAAATGTAATAATATATATATATATATATATATATATATATATATATATATATATATATATATATATATAAAATCTTGACAGTCATTTGAAATGTACCATGTGTTACATGCGGAATGTTTTCCAGTGAAACCAATTTACTTGTTCCCACTTCCCATGACTCAGTACTAGATATTCAGGCTTTCTAAACTATTTTTTGGCAACTAGACTTTCTTGGAAGAGTCCTCTTTCCTTCAAGTTACTCAGTTCAGGCATTAATAATAAATCCTCAGTTATAGATATGTAAGTAAAGATCATTCACATCATCTCTCTAAACCTAAAAGCACATAGTAAAGTTATTTTAAATAAATCACACAAGAGCCCAGAGTTATTCCTTGAGAATAATTAATTGCTGCCATATGAAGCACGATCTGACTACATTAGATTCTTAATTTAATTATGTTACTGCTAACCTAGAGATTAGCTAGGCAATGTCAGCTTCTAACTGAAAGGCAAAGGAAGATTCATGAGCTAATGGAAAGTTAGTAAGAAGTGGGTGTGATTGCAAAATTTGAAGGGAGGTATCAGTATATAAAACAAAACCTTTTTAGAATAGAAGACTGTTAAAGAAGGTAAGATTGTTATCTTTTCAGCGCTTAGCTTCACTGATTCATTTAAAAACTATTTATTAAATATACAGCATGAATCAGATTCTGTGTTCTGAGAGAAAGAGCTGGAGTTCCTTAGGACAGCTCGTCCGAGAACACACAGAATGTAAGCCAGGCCTCAGGAAGAAGTAGCTGCTTCTGGAACAGCTACCATTGCCCTTAAATCAAGACTCAGTTCCACCCGCACCTCACTTCCCTCTTTTCTACTCACTACCCCAACTATAAGATTAATCCCCTCCATCTAGATACTGATTTGTCCTTACCAAACTCCTTCCTCCTCTACCTCTTAAGCCCTTCCATTGAGCCCTCTGGAACACCTGCTTTGTGATTAGTGAACTCCACTAAACCTCTACCTATTCTTCAAGCATTTCCCCTACCCCTTTATCTTAAATGAAAGAAATGGGACTCTGCACCATTATAACCCTCTGAGATGGAAGCTGTTTATTTTCTCACATCCTCAAGGTCAGGACATGAAATGTTCTTGCTCAACAATGTCTCTTGCCTTTACTCTTCTTCTGTCCTGGATAATATTGCTTCTTCGAGACCCACTCCATCACTTACATCATCCTCATTCCTCTTTGTTGTTGCATCTACTAACTTTTTGATCACTCTCCCTCATTGTCGGAAGTTCTTGGCCCATAGCTTCCAGCCTTCTTTACTTCCATTGACGTCCATGCAAACAATGCAGCCAAACCTCAGCTCAATCTCCTTATTCTAGATGTTCTCCACTCTGTTCTAAGTATTCATTCTCACACAAACCCTGAACCTTTTCATCATCCAAAGTGCTCTGCCTCCTAAGTCATTCATTCCAGCACCCTAATCTCCTTTACAATCTCTCAATCTCTCTAGCCTGTTTACTCAACAAGCGACACCATAGTCATTCATTAAACTGTGTAGAAACCAACAGTTTTCTGCTTTCTCCTATCCATCATCTTACTCTGTTATCCCATTTTAACCAGTTTACATTCTTAATTCATTATTTAAAACACCCTCTTGCAAATAAATACCCTAAACTGTGTTGCTCTCTGTCCTTCTGGTACACTCTCTTGACAAAAGGTTAAGGCTAGATGAACCTATACCTATGTATTAACACAAATAACACCCCCCCACACACACACTCTCCAGAATAGCCAACTTCATACTCAAGATTTCCATGTGGGTGGCTCATTGGTGCCTCCAATTCAGTTTGTCTAAAAATGAATTCATAATCTTTCCTCCTCTATCCCACATATACCACAAACCCACTCTTCGGTGAGACACATCAGTCTTACCCATCCCAGTAAATGACATCAGCATCTATACATTGGCTTGGTCCAGAAACCTGGGAGTCATCCTTGACACCGCCCTCTCCTCATATCGAAATCAGTCAACAAGTTTTTATGTCCCAAGACTCTCTCACATACCAGTCCACTACCATCAACCAAGTGCTAAGCTATATACATTTTTAGCTTAGATCATTGCATTAGCCTCCTAATTGGTCTTTTCACATCCATGCTTAACCCTTTTTAATCCTAACACAGTAATTGATACACAGTACCAGAAGCTGTTAAAAACATAAACGGACTGCATTAACTTCTTTGCTTCAAAAATATTTCGTTGACATGTAGATAAAGTCCAAAATCTTTAATGTGGCTTAAAAACAATATAATTTTTATCACTTATATTTCACAAATGAGGGAACTGAGGCTCAGAGTCATTAAATAAGTTGTTCAAGATCTCAGAGCAGTGATTTAAGTGGCAGGGCTATTATTTTATACCAGTAAGATTTTTTTTATGATGGAAAAATAGAAAAATACAAAGATTATATCTCCATGGTTTATAAATTTATGGCTCAATATATATTTGAATGGCCAATTGACTAAAATTACCTTTAAGATGCCAATCGTACTCAATGTTATTAGCTTTTCTTTTGAAATTTTGAAGACAAATATTCTTATAATGGGAAAAGAGGTTAAGATGAGACTTTTGCAAATGCACTTATAGGCATACAAGTAAAACATATTCAAAAGAAGTTACATTTGGAGTGAATTTATTAATTCTCTTTTATTAACCAAGGAAAATAGGGCTTATAGAGGAAAATCCTGACAAACACATAACTGACATATTTTGAGACATATTTCTTTAGTATTGTTCTATTGTTTTCTGAATTTTCAGAGTAGCCTGGAATGTTCCAGTTGAAGTATGTAACCACAGAGCCTTCCTCATACAAAGTTGTGAACTAAATAAAGATTTTTCTTTGGTTTTCCTCCAAATCTTTCCTTTTGAATTCTCACAATCCCTCCTCTTCTAAGCACCAGTGTCGGTATAGTCCACTTTCATTGCCTTAAACAGTCTAATGGCTTTTCACAATGGCTCCCAACATGGATTGCCTTATGTAATGGACCTATTCTAACCATTGCCTTGTATATCAAAACTTTCTAGGATTCTTTACTTAGGGCCCGACTTTGCTTTCCATGTGACAGCTAATTTTCATGAGCTATTTTATATTCATTTTAGTGGACAACTTATAGAGACAAAGCCAGCAACAAGTATTTTTTTCAGTTTCCTGTGTGACCTCTCTACCAAAATGATGACTTTGAACTTTACATTCTATTATTTGTTTTTAAAAATAGGTACATTAAATATGCTTTTTAAAAACTCATTTGCCTTCTTCCACTGAGATTCTTATATTCTTATACATATGTCTTACCCCACTTCCCACATCTTATCCACATCTAGCTATGGGTTCCCTAAGCCAAAATGACTGGCAGTCACTGGCAGACCAGAAAGGAGTTAAGCAAGTCATAGGCAACACGAAGGGACACGTTTTAATAGATGTACAGCAGAAAAGTGTGTTGTACTGTGATTACAATGTTCCTGAACATTCAAGTTCAAGGTTTATTATTTTCTTTCATGTCCAATCCATTGTTAAGAAGTCTAACAAACAGGACTCTTAATTATAACCTACCAAAATCAGATAACACCACTCATGCTTCAGAAGTGTTCTTTGAGCATGAGAAGGGTAAATAATTAGTAGCTAATATTTCTTAGCTTTTACTATGTGGTATTAAATGAGATATTTTGTCTCATTTAATCCTCACACCAATTCATGAGAGTAGTTCTATAATTATCTTCTTTTTTAGAAATATCGGAATGGATGTTAAAAATTAATTTGCCCAAGAATACAGAGGTAATGGATCTAGAATTGAATCCCATTAGGTCTGACTCTAAACTTCATACTTTTATTTCTGTACCTCTTTGTGGAGAATTTTTAATATGTCAGAAAATAGGCTGAGTCACCCAGTATGTGATTCACCCATTCATTCATTCATGAATTATTCATTCATTCCTTCAGCAATCCTTTTTGAACATTTACTCCATAGTCTTTGCCAGGTGCTGTGAAAATCCAAAGCTTAGCCAAATGGGAATCATTCCCTCAAGGATGTGTCTACCAGGGAAGATGTCATGTTTAGAAATAACTGTAACATGAGGTATACAGTGATAAGAGCCATGAAACAGATTCCCATTTTAAATAACTTTTGGAGTTCAGAAAAGGGAGAAGATTTTTTATCTGGTGGTGAAAAGGCTAAAACAAAGTGGATTTTATTTGAATCTTAATAGATGGAAAGGATTTAAACATGAGACAATGAGAAACTAGGGAGTCCTGTGAATATTTTAGCCTGAGACAGTATATAAGAACAAAGACCCAGAGAGGGAAAAATTAAATAAAATGTGAAAGGAAGAAAAAAGAGAATTTCAAAAAATGGGGGCTAAAAGTAGACTATAAGTATGTTACTTGTCCTTGTCTCTGACCAGAACACATGCTGTTAGCCTCTTACGCATAGCATTCTGTTCTCCTTTCTTCCATCTAGCATCTCTTCACACATGATGCTCAAGTTCCTATTTAACAAAAGGAAACTTTGTTATATGTGGAGGGCAAAAGTTATTTCATTAAAAGATTAAGAATCATTTAATAGGAAAGAAGGTTAAGGAGAAACATATTCATTCAAGAAGCTTTTATTAAGATCCTATTATGTCTCAAAACCTGTTAGATGATATGAGTATTTTCTAAATAATGTGCTGATTTTTTCCTCAAGGATCTCAGTGTCAACTAAAGGAGACAAAGATGTAAATAAGGAATGCAAAGTGTAATGAGATCTACGATAGAAGAATGTATTAGATATAGAAGTGACAAGAGAAACAGTGATTAGTTCTGAGGATAGTAATTAGGGAATACTTCCAAAACAGGAGACACATCTGATCCCAGTCTTATTTTTTTTTTTAAGACAAATGGGATTGACCCACATTTTCAATTTTAAAACTTAATTTTTTTAAATTAGAAGTATATCTTGGACATCTGTTGTGTTAGTATACATAGATATTCCTTATTTGTTTTAGTGGTTATAATCCACTGATTACATGTTATGTCAAGAGTAACTTCAAGCTATTATAATATCTATTTAATAGATTACATATCATAATTAATCTCTTATTAATAGGTATTTGTTTCCAATTTCTCACTAATACACACAGTACTGAAGTAAATATACACACACACATTGGAATCTTTGTAAAACAAATTCTTAGATATATATATACTTCCAAGCATGGAATAGATATTACCAAACTCGAAAAAAGTTGGGTAGAAATGCTTTTTCCCATACCTCTACAGAAATGGGAAGTTTCAGTCTTTCAAAACTGCCTGAATAATAAATAAAAATACATTATTGCTTTAATTTAAATTTTTTTAAGTACTAGTGAACTTAAGTATCTTTTCATGTGGATGGGCTGGTTATATTTTTTCTGTGAACTAATTGCTATCAGAGTCTGGGAGTTTTACCTACGCAAACTTATAAATGTGCCTGTCACTGTTTGATGGATCCTGGCAGGAGACATAGATTCTTAGGTCAGAAACAAGGACCATTGTTGCTTATGGCATTGACAGCAGCATGACCATCATGTTTGCACTGGTTTCTCTTGCCCCCAAGTCCAAAGATGGTGATTGCAGAGGGGCCCCCAGGTGGATGCTGTGCATGGACTAGATATGTGATACAACCAAGGAATGTGGAGCTTGTCAAATCCACCTCTTTTAAAATGAGTCTGCTCTGTCCTGGGGAGAGACTACCTCATCCCTCAAGATTTCTCTCTGCAAATACAACCTGAGAAATGGCCCCAGTTAACAGCTTCCAGAGTCTTCTGTCCTTTGCACACCTAGTAAGAACATGCAGGGACATTCAAGGCCCCTGGCTAATTGCTTCCAATAACTGCCTTTGTTTATTTTTCTATATACTTATTACTTATCATTTTCTCATTGATCTATAAGAGCTCTCTGCTATCACAACAATTGTTTCTAGATCTGTCATTGACTTACCTGTCTTATCCTAGTTCCTTTTTTAAATTTGATTTTATCAGTTGTGGTGGGGTTTCTTTTTACATCCATGAGTTTCATGAGTTTCATATCATACATTGAAAAAAAGGATGCCCATAAAAATATAAACTGATTTTTTTCTCTTATACTTTTGATTGTTAGCCTTTAACATTTCGATCCTTTTGAAGTTTTATTTCATGCTGAAATGATGTAGGGACCCACTTTGGTTTTCCCAAATGGCTAGCCAGTTCTTGCAACCTCATTTCCCATCTTTTCCCTACTTGTCTGAGATGGCACCTTCATTACATATTAATATTTATCTGTACTTAACATCTTATACTATTTTTATTCTGTTTTTTTTCATCTATTTGTATATTACTACAACTTTATCTTTTAATTACTATAGCTTTATAATACACTTAATGCCTGGTAGAATTTTTTCTCCATTTTCTCTTTTATTTAAAAACTTTCTTGGCTGTTTTCACATATTATTTTTTGAATGTGTCATTTAAAATAAAATAGGTAAACCAGATGAATATAAATATTCATTCTAGAGAAACTATAAACTACTGTCCTTTACAGCCTTATCCCTTTTTTAAAGTCTTACTAATGTGACTTTTATGAAGATTTAGTTCACGTTTCAACAAATATGGAAGCATAGATTCTATTTACAATCCCTAAAATCTTCTTTATTTTAATATAGATTCCGTGTAGTTTGGAATACTGGGATGAACTCCAGAAGACTTTTGTCACATTTCAAGAATTTAATCTATCTGAAAGCAAAGTTTGTGAACTGCAGTTGCCAGATATCAATCTTGCGAATGACCAGAAGAAATTGGTATCCTCAGATCTTTGGAGAATTGTCTTGAATGGCAGTCAAAATGGAGCAGATGACCAAAGGTAACTAAGTGAAAAATTAAATAATGACATTAAAGTAGGAAGCAGTTGTCAAGTTATCTAGTGACCCTCTCAGCACATTAGCAACTACATCTGTCTGAACTACAGATGAGAACCAGGAAGCAAGATAGAAGCTGATTTTTCAAAGTCTGTATACTAAAAGTCCTATTTTACTCATAACACAGTCAGTAAGCCCTTATTAAGAATCTCTTCCTTAAATGTAAAAAGAAAAAGTACAAAAAAAAACACAAAAAAATCTAGTCATCCTGAACCAAAAAAATAAGAGCCATGTACACCTCAGTAGACTCTTAATTATACAGTAATCAGTCTATGTAATGATAATCCTGGTGCATTGAAAGAAAACCTAAATAAATTGAATTGCATCCTTCTAAAAAGATAAATTTTAGAAATAGTTCCTTTTTAAGTGGTTTGAAAAAATAACTTTAAAAGACAGTCTTCTAGACATTAGAAAAACTTGGCCAAACAAAATAACTTATTCCCAAAGGATTTCAGATAGCCAGAGTTTTATCCAGCTCTGGAATCTATTTGGACATAATGAGTCTTTAAAGTTATAGACTCCAGGTATTCCAGATCATGTTCTGGGGAGAACTTCCTGTTTCACCTTCCTGTTTCACCTCTACAGGAAGGGCTAGGTTGTCCCCGTTGCCAGTATTTGCCTTCTTAATACATCCAGTAACTTAGAGAAAAATGGTTTCTGCAACCTGTTTTTCAGCACTTTCTGTCCATGTGCTCATAAAAGAAAAAGAGACTACATCACATCAGTGGAACAGTTGATTTGCAGGACCTATGCCCATTTTGCTGTCCATCACTTCAGTATGCTACCTTCCAATTCTCCTGGTGAATTGCCTTTAGCATTATCTTATTCTTTTTATATAATCTCTCCTTTTTTTGCCCCCAAACAACATCTGACACTAACAGAAAGGAAAAAGAATCCACCATCCCAACACCCTGCAAATTAACTGTTTTCTCTTTTCTCTTTTCTATGTTACCTTTATTTTTGCCCATTACTATATGTCTTTACAAGATTATAATCATAGCATACATACTATTCGGTATTCTGATTTCTACTTTATATTATATATAGTTGTGAATGCTTTTTTTAAATAATAATGTATGTTTATTGGAGAGCATTTGGGAAATAAAGAAAATAACACTGTGCATAATCATATCACAATGAGATAACCTCTATTAACATTTTAATTTGTGACCTCACAGTCTTTTTTATTGGTTAGTTTGTATGCTTAAAAATAATAATATGTTTTATACTTTATATATTTTATTTCTAGGTCATTTGGGCTCTTCAAAAATAATTACCTTCCTAGTATGTTACCTAGTAATATAAAATTAGTGACAATGTATTGGGGGCATGGAATCTTGATTTTACCTGTGTAATGGAGCAATAAAAAGAACACCCATTCTGTGAGAAGTTAGCAGATAGATAAAAAGATTCCTAGTCAGAAACCAGGAAGCCTCAGAAAATAGAGCTATGGGTAATGGAATTGATTTTTAAAAATCTGAGTCTCATTAATAGGATCAAGTTAGAAATCATTTCTTGATTCTAATTACAAAAGAATGCATTTTCGTTATTAAAAAAGTACTTTAAACAAGGTTAATCCCTCTGAATCTGAAACATTCATAAAAATTACTTTTGTGGTAAGCTTAGCACTGTAGAAATGTGGAACTTTTAAGGAATGAAAATTTATGCAGACAATCAAATTCAGGCAATTTTTCACCAAGCTTTTGGCATTATAAGCACAGATCTTTTGTCCTCACCTGTGATTTTTCAGTTTACCTAATATTTCACAATTGATCTTTAAATTATTTGAAATTAGCCCTTTTTCAGGTAGAAATTGATGTTAATGAATTAAATTTAAAGAGTTGGTTTTAAAATCAACATAATTAAATGCTGTTAAGACATTTTTCAAAGTGGACATTAAATTTCATTTAGTTCGTAGAAATAAAACATCAGTGCTTTGATAATATGTCAACATTTAATGCAGAAGGAAATTGGTACAGTTGGGGCTACTATATTCTGTCATAAGTTATCGAGAACAGGACAAAAACTTGTCACTTTCATCATTAGAATTTGTCTTATTATAAGTAATATTTTCATTGGTTTGAGAAGGATGTGTATCAGACTGTTGTACATTCCTAGAAGAAAGTTCATAAAAATAATCCCATGAAACTTATTATTTTTTTAAAGCATTTTACCCACGTGTGTCATAAAGTTGCAGGAATTTAGGCAGTTCAGTGGTAATGCGTCACTGTATATGTGTAAATAGAAACACTAGTTAGTGAAGAATTTCATGTTAGAAAACCTGGGTTTAAGGCCTGGCTCCATCACCAATGAACTATTTGACCTTGAGAAACTAATACCTGATTCCTAAGCTGAGGCCTTAAGTACTGAATGGGAGCTCACCAGCCCAAGGGGTGGCTGGTAGCCTTCAGCAAAGGACTGGAGACAAAAGATTCAGTCTCTTAAGTCTACGCTGTTTACCCTATATGGATATATTATATTTAATTCAATCACCGTATTTGTATCTTTTCACCATCTTTAATAGTTTACTTGATCATATGAAAATGAATGATTGGTAATATTTTTTTTATTTTTAAATTAAGTTTATTGGGGTAACATTAGTTAATACAATTATATAATTTTCAGGTGTACATTATCATTTGACATCTGTATATTCTATTGTGTGTTTACCACCCAAAGTCCAGTTTCCTTCAGCTACCATATATTTGATACCTTTACCCACTCACCCTCCCCCTAAACCCTGTATCTGACCCCCTTTACCCCGTCTACCTCCCAGCTACCACTCCTTACGCTCTGGTAACCACTAGTCTATATTCCATGTCCATGAGTCTCTGTTTGTCCTGCTCATTTTTTGTTTTTAGGTTTATATCTCATATATAAGTGTTATGTGATTTTCAACTTTTTCTGTCTGACTTATTTCACTTAGCATGATTATCTTGAGTTCTATCTATGTTGTCGCAAATGGCAGTATTTCATCTCTTCTTAAGGCGGAGTAATATTCCATTGTGTATATGTACCACAGTTTCTTTAGCCAGTCATCTATCGTAGGACATTTTGGTTGTTTCCATGTCCTGGCCACTGTGAATAATGCTGCTATGAACATCGGCGTGCAAGTATCTTTTCAGATATGGGTTTTACCACAAGTCTTTGGGGTAAATACCCAGTGGAGGGATTGCTGGATCATATGGTAGATCAATTCTTACTTTTTTAAGGAACCTCCATACTCTTTTCCATAGTGGCTGTACCAATTTGCAGTCCCACCAGCAGTGTATAAGTGTTCCTTTTTCATCACATCTTCTCCAACATTTGTTATTGCTTGTCCTATTGATTATAGCTATTCTACCAGGTATGAGATGGTATCTCATTGTGGTTTTATTTGCATTTCCCTAATAGCTAGTGATGTTAAGCATCTTTTCATATATTTTGTTGGCCATTCATATGTCCTCTAAGGAGAAGTGTCTGTTCAGGTCCTCTGACTATTTTTTGATTGGACCATTTGTTTTTTTGTTGTTACTGAGTTGTATGAGTTCTTTGTATATTTTGGATATTATGCTCTTATCATAGATGTTGCTTGCAAATATTTTTTCCCATTCAGATGGTTGTCTCTGTACCTGTTGATGATTTCTTTTGCTGAGCAGAAGCTTTTTAGTTTAATGTAGTCCCATTCATTTATTTTTGCTTTTACTTACCTTGCTTTTGAGGTCAAATTTATAAAATCCTCTTTAAGCCTAAGATCCTTGAGTTTAGTTCCTATGTTTTCTTCTATGTATTTTGTTGTTTCAGGTCTTATATTCAGATCCTTAATCCATTTTGAGTTAATTTTGGTGTGTAGTGATAGACAACAGTCTGGTTTCATTCTTTTGCAGGTGGCTTTCAGTTTTCCCAGCATCATTTATTAAAGAGGCTTTCTTTTCTGTATTGTATGTTTCTGGCTTCTTTGAAATTATTTGGGTTTATTTCTGGAGTCTCAATTCTGTTACACTGGTCCATGTGTCTTCTTTTACTTCCAATACCATACCGTTTTGATTACTTTCACTTTGTAGTGTAATTTGAAATCGGGCAGAGTGATGCCTCCAACCTCCTTTTTTCTCAGGATCCTTTGGCAGTTTGGGGGTTTTTTTGTGCTTCCATACAAATTTGATAATTTTTTGTTCTATTTCTTTAAAAAATGCCGATAAGACTTTGATGAGGATTGCATTAAATCTGTATAATGCTTTAGGTAATATGGTTGATTTAGGTAATATGTTGATTATGTTAAGGTACATTCTATTCCAATTTTGTTAAGTATTTTGATCATAAATGGATGCTGTATCTTGTCAAAGGCTTTTTCTACATCTACTGATATGAGCATATGATTTTTATTTTTTAATTTCTCTATGTAGTGTATCACATTCATCGATTTGCATATGTTGAACCATTCCTTTGCCTTCAGGATGAAGCCCATTTGATTGTGGTATATAATCTTTTTAATATATTGTTGTATTTGGTTCACTAGTATTTTATTTAGAATTTTTGAATCTGTGTTCATGAAATATTGGTCTATAGTTTTCTCTTTTTTTTGTATTATCTTTACCAAGTTTTGGTATCATCAAATGAGTTAGGAACTATTACCTCCTCTTCGATTTTTTGGAAGAGTTTGAGGAGAATAGGTATTAAATCTTTCTTGAGTGTTTGGTAGAATTCACTGGTGAAGCCATCTGGTCCTGGACTTTTACTTTTGGGTAGGTTTTTGATGATTGTTTCAATTTCCATACTGCTGATCTGTCTATTTAGATTTTCCAGTTCTTGATTCAGTCTAGGAAGGTTGTAGCTTTCTGAGTACTGGTCCATTTCTTCTAGGTTATTAAATTTGGTGTTATATACTTTTTCATAGTATTCTTGTATGATCCTTTGTATTTCTGCAATGTCAGTCATAATTTCCCCTCTTTCATCCCTGATTTTGTTTATTTGTCTCCTTTCTCTTTTTTCTTTAGTGAGTTTAGCCAGGGGGATGTCAATTTTATTAACTTCAAAGAACCAGCTCTTTGTTGCATTTATTTTTTCTATCAACCTTTTTGATTCTGAAATCTGTTTTGTCCAATATTAGTACTGCTACTCCCATTTTTCTCTGAATGCCATTTGCTTGAAATATCATTTTCCACCCTTTCATTTTGAGTCTATATTTGTCTTTGGAGCTGAGATGCGTTTCCTGAAGGCAGCATATAGTTGGGTTTTATTTTTTGATCCATTCTGTAACTCTGTACCTTTTTACTGGTGAGGTCAATCTATTTACATTTAGGGTGATTATTGAAATATGAGGTCTCCTTATAGCCATTTTATCTTTTGCTTTCTGGTAGCTCGGTATTTCCATTGCCTCCTTGTCCTTGTGCTTCTGTTTTCTTTATTTTGGTTGGCTTTGTAGGTTTTGCCTCTGGTCCTTCTTGTTTTATGTTATATACAACGGTTCTGAATCTTTGGCGTATGGTTACCATTATGAATATGTAAAGGATAGTTTATATGTGTGTGTGTGTGTATACACACACACACACACACACACACACATATATATATATATATATATATATATATATACATGCCTTTTCTTCTGCACATGCCTTATCTCCATTCCCCTTTGTGAATTTGGATCTTTGAATCCCTCCTTTTCAGTCATTGTTATCTCAGTTTGTTCCTATGTATGCTGAACATTCATTACTATCTTGTTATAACAATTCTCTTCTTATTTAAGCTTATAATGCCCTGTTCATAGTAAGGGTTGCATTCCTCTTCTTTTATTTGCCTGAAAGTCACTTTACTCCTAACTATGAATTTTTTTTTTTGTCATTTTGTTTTAAGTGAACTGACCCCTTTCAGTATTTCCTATAGCACAGGCCTCATAGTGGAGAATTTCCTTAATTTTTGTATGTTTGGAAAAGTCTTAATTTCTCCTTCATATCTAAAGGAGAGCTTAGCTGGATACATTATTCTAGGCTGGTAGTTCCTTTCACTTAATAGTTTAAGTACTTGATTCCATTTCTTTCTGGCTTATAAGGTTTGCGCTGAGAAGTCTGAGGATAATCTAATGGGTTTACCTTTATATGTTTCCGGGTTTTTTCTCCATATCTGCCTTGAGAATTCTCTTTATCATTGATATTTTTTGTTGTTGTTGATTTTTAATAATTTTAATACAATGTGTTTTGGTGAAAGCCTTTTCGGGTTGTCGTAATTTGGTAATCTGTTGACTTCTTGAATTCCAAGCTCCAGCTCATTCCTTAGATTAGAGAAATTCTCATCAACTATTTGTCTGAAAATGCTTTCTAATCCCTGTTTCTTTTCCTCGACTTTGATAATGCTCATTATTCTTATGTTTCCTCTCCTGATGGTATCAGCTAGTTCTTGAATTTCTCTCTCATTATTTTTCATTCTTCAGTTTCTCTCTCCTTCTTCTGATTTATTTCTAGATTTATATCTTCAATATCACTGATCCTTCCCCCCATTTGGTCAACTCTATTTCTCAAGCTTGCTATTTCATTTTTCAACTCTAGAAGTTCTTCATCTCTAGAAGTTCTATTTGGTTCTTTTTGAGGGTTTCATTCTCCTTGCTCTGCTCATCTAGTTGTTTTTTCAGTTCATGAAATTGTTGATTGGAGTTGTTTTGGATCTCATTGAGTTTTTTCAGAAGTACCATCCTGAATTCTCTGTCATTTCAGTCACATATTTCTATATCTATAAGCTTATTTCTGGAGATTTTTCTTTTTTTTTCTCATATGCCTTGTCACCTTGGTTGTTCATGGTGTTTAATAAACTAATTCTCTGCCTGGGCATTAATGGAAGTGTATTCTGCTGTTTTTCCAAGAAGAAGATTTATTATATAAAGGTCTCTCATTAGCCTGTTTCAAAGAAGGCACTTTTCTTTTGGTTTCCAGTAGGTGACGTCTAAGCCTCTTGGATCCCTGCTTTATATAAAGTCTTAATAACACTTTTTTAATTTTCTTATAGATATTTAATCACACTCACTACCCTCAATTTCACTCCTTGTCAGTGTCAGCAACAGTCTCGTCAGCATTTGTTCAGATTCCCGTGAGGCTCTGCAGTGATTGTTCTTGGAGGGTATGTGGGGAGAGACCCTTTGGGTGGGATTTTTTTTTAGTTTTAGGTGTTCAGCTTATTGTTGTTTCAAGGGGAGAGATCTGGGGACGTCTCACTCCTCTATGTTTTCAAAGATCCATAATTATGTTTTTTGAAGTTAACATTTGAAGTAGAGTAACCTCAAGCTTAGTTTCCACAGGTGAATCGAGTTTAGCATTACTATCAAACAACCTGCAAAAAGGATAACTGAACATATATATCAAGATCTGCACAGTTACTCTTATGCTGCCTGATAACTGCTTGTAATTTGTGTGACTTTATGTATCACATATTTCTGGATGTAGCCATTTGAAGTGAGGGTAAGAGGGGGAAACAAAGTGGAGAGTTGCCCTGGTCCATCAGAAGACAGCTGCCTGATATTAAATCCAGGGAACAGGCAGCGTGGCCCAAAGCCTGAGAATGGGGTCCCCCACTGCATTTCCCTAGTTCGTCTCGTAGGGCCAGTCACTGGGGAAGAAACTGTAAATTCAAGAGTGTGTGCTTGCTGGCTCTGTTTTGTTTGCTCTCTAGATCCACTTTCTACCTTTTCCTATCCTCTCCATTGCACCTGTACTATATTGACAAGCTACTTTGTCCTTTGGCTTGTCCTTGGGTCCAGCTGGTGGGAGGTGCCCATAGGATACTAGGAAGCAGGAGGAGAGTCGTCTGAGGGCTGTATCCTCCTGACCCCTTCTTGGCCACATCTCCATGCGCTGCGGTGTCTCTCTACCCAAAGCAGCTACAAATACCTGCTCAGAGATAGTTCTGGTAATGGCTCTATGACCTGACTCCTTCAGGCCTAAAAAGGGGATGGTTCTCTGAACCTTGGGAAATTTCTCTCTCTCTCTCTCTCTCTCTCTCTCTCTCTCTCTCTCTCTCTCTCTCTCTCTCCCTCTCCCTCTCCCTCCCTCCCTCCCTCCCTCCCTCCGCTCCTCCTCCTCTTTCTCCTCCTCCTCATCCTCTTCCTTCTTTCCCCCGCCCCACAAACACACTTTTTTACAGTCAGAAAGAAAGGAGTCCTTTACCCGAGGGCCTGTTTAAGCCTGTTTTTAATCCACAGATTACAACCTATTAATGTGTTATGAAATCAGTTGAGCAGATTGTAGTCAAAATTTTTTTTAATTAAATAAAAAATAGAAGCGTGAAAAGGACAAATTTTGTATAATTACACTTATGTGAGATATCAGGAATAGTCAAATTTATAGAGACAAAGTGGAATGGTGTTTGCCAGGGATTGAGGGAGAGGGGAATGGAGAATTATTGTTTAATGGTATGAAGTTTCATTTTGGGAAGATGAAAAAATTCTGGAAATGGATTGTGTTGCTACTTGCACAATGGTGCGCATGTACTTAATATCACTGAACTGTATAGTTTCAAATGGTTAAAATAGTAATTTTTATGTTATGTTTATTTTAACACAATTTTTAAAATATCAAAGTGTGTTGTATTTTCAGTAAACCTCCTATCCCCTCCTCCATTTTAATGTGTACTAGGTTACAAATAGGTGTATTTCTTATTTTGAGTTATAGCTAAAACATTTTTTAAATGACAGTTCTAAGGGGTAATGAGAACATGGTGCCACCGGCTCGTACATCCTTTCTTGTCTTCTCTCAACCACACATTACTCTCCTAGGATGGACAGAGCAGTGTTTTTGCAGTAGCCGGGAGAGAGTTCAGGTGAACCAGTGTTTGAGAGACAATGCCACGCTGAGATGAATGTCAGTGTGATATTGTGAGTTCTCTCTTAGGAGCTAAAGGTAATCACCCACCGGCAGTTAATGTTAAACTGAGTAACCAGTATGGTCCCCTGTTTGCTTGCCAGAAAAAGAGGGCTGGCATTTTTCTATTATAGAATGCTAGACATTATGCTAAGCATTTTGTACGCAGTATTTCATTTAATATTTAAAACGTGGGTCCTATTACTATATTCACTTTACAAATGAGAAAATTGAGATTTATCCAGATGAAATAACTTGCCCAAGGTTACAAATATGTGATAGTAGTGTAAGCATTTTCATCTAAGTTCTCTCACTTTAGTCATTCTCTTCTTAATCTCTATGCTGTTATTATGCTATATTATAAAACCCTTATTTCCACAGAGGGGTCCAGAGAAAAGCTCAAGCCTTCATCAGTAGAGTCAGATCATTTATGAGTACCTACAGTGCTAAAGGGGTTCACCCTGGGTGATGTCCAAAGGTGATCTTAGAAAATTATACATGAGTCCCCACAGTGCCTCTGGATCAAACAGGATCTGGGTTTATTAAAACACTCCTTGTTTAAAGAATTGACACCCCTCTTTAGGTCACCTAGGAGAGCTGATAAATAACCCTTTGGCTACAATGAAGCTATGAATATGTAAAACTCCTGCCATACTTTCCACCGTTTAGAATATTTCCACTGTTCTAAAATTTGAGTTTCCATTAGGAATGTATTAGTATTTGAGCTAACTACTTAAGTAGAACTATCTAGGATCTTGAGTTCTATGTTTTATTATTTGGGAGACCGTCTAGGAGTCATTTTTACTTCCTTCTCTGTTTCTGATTATTACATATCACATAAGTTAAATTTTCTTTTTGATATCTGTGTCAGATCTAAGTTCAGTGTACCGAACTTTGTAAGAAAATTACACAAATGCAGCTGCTATAAGTGTGCCTAGCAGGGTCATCACTCTCATATTTATGACAATTAAGTTCTATTACACTTAGATCTTTGTGATGCTTTTGTAAAAGGTAGACATATATATGCTGTTTTTATAATATATAATGATCAAATTCAGTATCAGAAAACTATAATTTTATTGATTTGGAATATAGTTAAAGAATATTTAGATTATATATACCATATTAATTTTATGTTTAAGAACTTTAATTTTGATATGACTCAAATTTTTAAATAAAAGTGTAAATTTTTAAATATAGATTAACGTAGGAACTATTTTAGTCAGAATTTCAAGATTAAATTAGATAGTGCTGACCATTAGAGTATGTTAGTTAAGAGTTACTATATATACCTAAAAATCTTTTAACCATTGATTTGTGAATTTAATTTCAGAAAAGTAAAAAATTAGTCTCATAAATAAAGATTGTGTGTGGCACATACTCATAATGTTTTAGCAACTTTTTTCAACATGTTATGGTATCTACTACCCTCAAGAGTGTGAAAAATTGTAGTTGGCAAGAAAAATGCCTCAGATAAAGCTCAAATTATGTATTCACTGTTTCTCATAGAACTCTTGCCTGGATTTTTAATAATATTTGACTAGCACTATACCCTACTTCTAACAACTTCTTTAAGTAACATAGGGAAAGAGTTCATATGTGTAAAACACATGTACAAATAATACATTTTGTTCTTTCTGAATAAATATATTTTAATTTTACCTTGCAAATGAAATCTTCTATTTGTAACTCTATAGATAAATGCCTAGAAAGCTCTTTGGATTAAAATGCCCATTTATAGAAAGTTAAGTATACTCTTGGCTGCTTTTTGCTTGTAGCATTTATTCAATAACACAGGACTCCAGAGTTTGTGTTTTTTGTGTGTGCAATAGAGATTTACTAACACTGCAGTAAATACCGCCACGTAACTATAAATCCTTAAAGTTAAACACTCAGTAAGCATGTTGGAATGCTCCTAGCTTTATTTTCACCTAGCTTTGCTTTTCACAGTCTCTTTCAAAACTCAGGTGAGGATTCACACTGAAAATTTCATGATTTACCCCATAACGTTCTGCATTTCTCATACGTTTCCACACTGGCTGCACTTTCAACTTTCCTATTCCTGAAAGGTGGTTCTGTTTTAAAATGTTTCTAAGTATCCACGTATTTCATATCACCAGTTAAATATGAGTTCTTTGAAAACCAAGGATTTATTTCTTTAGTTTTTCCTATCGTAGTTCTCCCTAAGATACTGTTAATCGTAGTGTTTCTTCTCTAGGCTCCAAAGAAATGCAGAGCAAATTTTAGATTTGGAAAGAAGATAGAAGGTGGTAAGGGGAAGCAGGGCAGCATCAATTCAGTATTTATAATTACCAGGATGCACCTTGCTCTGCCCCCCATCCCAGCTCTCACTCTTCTGCTAGCACTGAGGCGAGGCCCCTAGGCAGTGTGTTTCCCATGCATACCAGCAGCCACTGTGTACAATCAACTTCCCTCCTACAGCTGCCTTCATTATTCCTTTTCATCAGATTTTACTTGTATAAAATGGTGTTAAGAGGATAGAAGTGAAGAGACGACCGATGCAGTGTAATTGTCCATGGCACCTCGGTTCTTCTGGACGTGATCATAACTTTTATGGCACCTAGTACAGTATTCGTTGTATTGAACTAGGTGTTCAATAAAGAGTGTTGACTAATTCATGTGGAAATATGAATGAACATATTTGAACAATCTGGAGAAGTAAAAAAAAGTGAAACATTTATGGTGACACTGAAAGTATTGGGTTTTTTGAATACCAGAGTCATACTCTGAATTCCGTTGATTTTAAACTAACATGAGAACAAATGGTCTGTGAATTATAAGAGAGATGGATGGAAGAAAATTGGATGGCAGGTAAGTCAGCATGGCCTGGGGTTTGAAGAATGCTTTGAGATTTTTCTAATAACTTAGGGAATAATCAACATGAACTTAATTTTAAAAAACAACTAGTGTATGTGAGTAAATACAAAAGATTTGATGTGAGCATATTGACAATAGGATTATAGGTGCAAGCTTAAAAAACCCTTATAGAAAGACATTTCACTTATATAATATTGAGAAATATAGATTATTGAACTTCTTTCAACACTTATTTTCCATAGCTCTGCAAGTGAATCTGGTTCTCAAAGCACTTGTGACCAGCTTGTAACTCCAACAGCCCTGGCTGCCTGTACCAGAATTGACTCCTGTTTTACCCCATGGTTTGTCCCATCTCTTTGCATTTCCTTCCAATTTGCCCACCTGGAGTTTCATCTTTGTCATCACCTGGATCAACTAGGCACAGGTACTCTTTTTTTGTTTTTGTTTTTTTTTACATTCACAGCACCTGGTCTTCCTAAGTGGTCTCCCATCCAAGTACTAACCAGGTCCGACTCTGCTTAGCTTCCGAGATCAGCCAGGATTGGGCGTGTTTGGGGTAGCATGGCCATAGGGCACAGGTACTCTTTACTTTAGCAGCAGAATAACAATATCCACTTAATATTTACTTTTTGTCTTGAGTGTTCTCGAGACACAGTTGATCAATTTTTACCCAGATAATTTATTTTCAGGAAGTAGAAAGACTTGGAGGGATTTCCAGTCCGTGTACTACAATGTTAGTGACGATTCAGAATGCTGTGATTGCTGATCATTTTCCCCACACAGTTTCTTCTCTGCTGACTGCCACTCACATGGCAGTGGGTATTTTTAGAAGCAGTATTCATTTCCCCTAACAGAGGGCACTGGCAAAGTTATTCTGACATTGATTTCGTATAACAGATATACTCCTTACTTTTAAACTATCTTATGGACCTATTATACATATTACCAACTCTATTGAACTGATATGATTTTGCATGCTACCTAACGAGACTTTTCAAGGAAGTTACAAAAATTGCAGGTTTTACTTTATTCCAATTAGGATCCTTTTGAAAGAGTTACATCTGGTTTTGTTCTACATCCTGAGCTATTACATTGATGGCAAATGGATTCTAAAAGTACTTGATATTACCTGAATTTTAAAATGTGAATACCTTCTACAGAAGATGGGAAAATTCTTCAGTAATTTAAAGGACAAGTATTTTTACAAATTGGTAGAGGATTAAATTTTCCCACACCCCAAAAAGTGGCCTTTTATAAGTTTGCTAATTTTATATGGATAATTATTTCTTAAAGTCTGTACAAAACCTTTTCTAGTTAATACATTTTGATTCAGGTATAGGTTTTCAACCTACATGTAACGGAAAATGGAAAAAAGCGGATTAAAACAAAATACAGCTGCTGTTAAGCATCTTGCCTTTTCAGCAAAAATGGAGTTTAACCTGATTTTTTTAACTCTCTGTGAGTCATGTTTTTGTTTTTGAGATTTGATTGATAGATACAGAACACTTCTAAAAAGCTCTCCTTAACATTGAGAATTCAGTCTGCAGTAATGCAATGCCTGTGTGTATAGGCAGAGGAGTGACAGAGTAATTGGGGGGATCATTTCATAAACTATATAAATGTCTAAGCAAAGCAATGTACTGTATACTTGAAACAAAGAATAAAATAAAATAAAATGCTTTAAAAAGAAGAGGGAAAAAACTCTCCTTAGATATTTACCTCCTTTTCATTTTATTTGTCGTCCTCTACGATCAGATTTTGTCTGTGAAAGTGGATGTAACCTTTAGACAATATATACAATATATATTTAAGAGACTGGCTGATAGAACAAGCCAGTTTTGTTTGCAAATACCAAATGATAATTCAAACATTGTAATATCTTCCAGAAAACGTTTACATTTATTAAACAGTAAATACAGAATTCAGCAATCAAAAAGTGAATAATTTAAATGTTATCTTTTTATTTTTCATAAAATATTGGCTTTCATCTCAGTTGCTGTTTTTCTTGTTTTCTCAACAGCTCCACCGCAATACCTACAGCCGTTTGTTTCTGATAAAAATGTGCCATCGGAACTAGAATACATGATCATTTCCTTCAAAGAACCACACATGTATCTTCGACAGTGGAACAATAGTTCTGTCTGTCAGGAGATCCAGTTCTCAGCGCAAGCAGACTGTAAACTTTTAGAATGCAGAAATGTTACCATGCAAAGCATGGTGAAACCTTTCAGCATCTTTGGGCAAATTGCAGTTTCCAGCGATGCCGTAGAAAAACTGCTTGACTGCACTGTCATAATTGATTCTATATTTGTAAACTTTGGGCAACACGCAGTTCATTCTCTAAACACCGCAATACAAGCTTGGCAACAGGTATACTCATTCTAGAAGTTTGTTCACATGTGACTTTTTTACTAGGCACTCAGTGTTATCACTTCTAATAATAAGCACAAACAAAAATGTGAGAGAATGAAGATTTTGATGGGCACCATAATATTGGGGGCCTTCTCTGTTTTGGCAAAGTGACACATGTTATTTTTAAAAACTTTAGTGAATATGGGTTCTCTACACATGCATCAGAGATCATGCCCACATTTTTGTGACTAATGTACCACATCTGTGTGGAAAGTAACATATTCCCAGAAATTTTTTCCAAGTATTCTGGCTTTAGTTTGCCAAAGCTTCAACTTAGCTTTGTATCAGATCATCTAAGCATCCATTGCAGAAATGAAGAACCTTTGTGAACCTTTCTAATAATAAGCATTCCATCTTTTCGAAGAAAAAAGCAATGAGAAGAAATATGTGAGCACAAGATAGCCTTAGTCTTTCTCTTCCTGTCATGCTGCCATTTTGAATCACTGAAAACCACTTGATAATAGACTTTCTTAATCAGTTAAAGATTCTTGATGGATAATTTTTTACTTTTATCTCTTGTCAGAAGTTAGTCACATTGAAAAAGGGATGAAGTATAAGCCTGTGCTGAATAGCATATTTAAAATAGGGAACCTGTTCGAATCCACTAGCATGAAAATAATTTCATAGAACGTTTGGATGATAATGAGCTCAGTGATTTAGAACAAATCACTTCTGCTTCCCTTACTGAATTTCAGTATAATACTGTATTTCAGTATAGTACTATGTTGCTGTTTAAGCTGAGGCATTTCCTCTCATTTTCTGTATGTTACATGCATTTGGGCGGAGCTGCCTCCACAGAGTAAAGGTACTTCCTCCTGCACTGACCCCACACGGGAACAGGAGCAGTGACGGGGGAGGAGATCTAGTTCTCTAACTTAAGAATTTTTATGGAAATAAACTTTTCTTTATATGCATGAAGACCTATACAAGACTAAGGAATTAATTACCTAACATGGCACTACAATAGCAAAGGGAAAGAAGATAACACATCTGTTTTATATTTTAAAATTCTTTTTTAAGGGCATTCCATGGTTTTCTCGTTGCAGAGGACATGCGTAAAATAAGAGCTAGTGTGATCTAAATCTTTGCAGCTGGTTCAAATAGTGATGTGAAAAAAACCTCCATGGCTCCAATTTCTGTTTTTTGTCATATTTTGAACAATGCATTTAATAAAAAACAAACCTAGAAAATATAAAAGAGTCATTGATAGAGCATTTAAATCCAGGATATTTTTGTCTTGGTATCAGGGCCATTATAAGAGGACTCATGTGTAGCAACTACTGCAAAAATGGCCTTCAGAAATATCAGTTTCCTCCCAAGGTAAAAATATTCCTTAGACACAGCTATACATATAAATACAATATAGTGCATAAATATTTAAATGTTTTAAACCACATCAGAGTGTGAATGACTGGCTAAAATAGTGCCTTGAAGGAATATTCTGAGTTTTTTTTTTAAATGGAATTGTATATTTGATTAAGTGGAGCCATATGTCACATAGCATATTGCTGACAGGTACATTCTATGAATAGTTGGTTCTGATTTATACAGGGATTTGGCAATGTTAACATGAGCCACAGGAGGATATACTTCTGTAATTGTTGCTGTAATTTTCTTGTTTCCTCCCATGTCAGGGGTGCTTGCCACCAAGTTTTAATGCGGTAGGCATCTAACCCTGTGTATTCTAAAGTAAATACAAAAATGTAGTACTTTGAAATTATAGGACATTTGACATTGAAATGGGCTTGTAAAGGGTTATTAAGTTCATTGTGTTTAAAATATTCTGAATGTGGTTTGTCCTCTTTAGAGAGAAAGCTTGCTTTCCCAAGCTTGGATAATATTGTGTGTATCATGCTCATATACAGTATAATTGTTGGCAATGAGAAACATGAATTTAATAAGCAGGATAAGTTATTTGAGTTCTCCACATACTTTTTATCGAATTCATATCCGAGACAAGTCATTTATATCCAGTGTAGATGGACCAGACAGATGAAGCATGAAATAATTTGACCCTTCACCCTTAGGTCACAAGTTCAAGATTAACAGAAGCCTTCATCAGTGTCTGATTTCTCTGACTGTAGATTTTTTTTTCTTTTTGTAAATGAATAATGTTTTGTGAAACCAGATTAAGGACCTAAAATGCTGCTTGAAGTTTGCTTTTTATTTTTGTCATATTTCTACATTTGGACAAAATAGCATTTAAAGGACATTTTTACTTAAAAATCAAAGTTATGCCTATATATACATGTCTTATCTTACACTGAAATGATATCTGTTTAATTGCAAATGCCTGTACAACACTCTAGCACAAGTTTCAAATGTAAATAAGCCATCTTTTAATTATAAATCTCAGTGAGCATTCTGAGTTTTGGCCTATACGATGCCATATAAAATGTGTATAATCTTTTTTATAATGTACCAGAATTTAAAACATTCCAAGAAATGCTTAAACTTATTACAATTATAATGAACTCCACAGACGAAGGAGCAGTAGAAAAACCATTCCCTGAGGACTCTGAGTATTTCTTAGAAAAATGTAAACAACCCCCTTGTGTTCTTTCATTTACATTTTTTTCCTAAAACCTTCATCATTTATGAAAGGTCAGTTTGTAGAGATGAAGAAAGTAATATGACTTTTTCTCTATTCAAGCTCCATCTGGTAACTTAACCTTTGTGTTACCAGCAGAGTGATCCCAATTCATTATGAAAACTGAATTTCAATTTCAAGATATCTAAGTGGGAGTTTAGAATCATATCCCCTTCTTCATGTTTGCCATTAATAGTGCATTGGACCTAAAGGAGAGAAAAGTGTTTACAAGGAGAGCAGTTAGTGTTGATTATAAAATGCTACATGGAAAAATCATCAAAACTAATTATACACTGTGACTCCAGTTTGATTAAAGGTTTGCAAACCTTTAAGTATATAAGATATATAAAGTAGGATCAGATACAATAGACTAGACTAGGAACAGGCAAGACACTCAAGAGAAAAATTACTGGAAGAGAAGTCACCAAAATGTTAATAGCAGTTATCACTAGATGTAAAATTAGAGACTTAAAAAAGAAAAAGAATCATACTTTATGTGTTTTCTAGTTTTTCTACTATGGACATTTATTACATTTATAATTTTAAAAATTAAACTTACATATTTGTTTTGCAAGTATTTATTGAGTACTTATGTGTCAGGCATTATGCTGGGTACTGGTGATAAAGCCCTTACTCAGCATGGAATCTAATGATGGAGACAATATTGAACCCTTAATCATACAGATAACTACTTAGGCTCAGTAGGGATAAGTGCTGTGAAGGTGAAATATAGAGTATTATGTGAGCATAAATAGAAGGGTTCTGGTTGGAGGAAGATCTCAGAAGGCTACTCTGAGGAGGTAGCCTGAAAACAGGAACCTGAAGACTGGCTAGAAAGAAGTTAGTGAAGCAAAGAGGAAAAGAGGCATAAGCAGAGGAAAGGCACTGGCGCAGGAAGGAGTTTGACAGGTTGGATGAATTGAGAGGGGTCAGTATATACTGGAGGATCTGAAAAGAGCTGACAAAGCTGGGGTATAGTGTGGAAATGAAGAGAGGCTCAATATACAACAAGGGCCAGGATGTCTAAGACCCTCTGCAGTCAAGTTTTTAAACCATAGCTCATGGCTGAAAGGCATAGCAGAGGGTATTATGGTAGACAAAAGATAATCGTTAGCTGTAATTGCTTTGGTCTTTTTTAGCCAGACTCTTCATGACTAGTCTGACCGTCAGCAAGATTCTGCTCCATGAGAATGGAGAGGTTTGGTGAGAATAGATGGATGATAGCACAACGGCTTAGAAGTCCTCCAGAGTATCTGGAAGAATGAGGCATTTCAGGGCCTCTTCACCAACTGCAGCTACAGACCACTGCCCACTCACTTTCAGGGCCTTCTGGGTCACTAGATGAGTTCTACCTCCCAAGATAACTGTTCTGGATAAGGTTCTAGGTGGGGTCTTGGTCTAGGTTGGATTCAGGTGCATTCATCCATTGAATTCTAGGCTTCAGTCCTCATTACTTAAATCACTCATGCTCATGATTGATATATCCTCTTTTATTCTCACAGTTCTCAGTAAAATGGCAAATGACAAAGTGTGGCATTGTGATGTTATTTACATTCACAGCCAGAAAACAGAAGCTAACTGGAGAAGCATCAGTTACATGTTACCTCCAGTAGTAATGATTGGCTAATTAAGGATTTTTCTTTCATTCTCACGTTAATCATTTATTTAGCTATTCTTTTCATTTACCAAAAGTATGTTTATTGCATATTAGGCTGTAGTCTAACTAGAGTGATAAGAGAGTAAGAACAGAAATGCTCTATTATTTTGTCAGTTTTTTGATATAATAGCAACCAGTTGGAGACACCATTGAGGAGGCATCAACAATGGGCCATATAACTGATTTGTTGAGCCTTAACAGATTAATGGAAGCCATTAGCTGTTTGAAGACTCTTAGCTGAAAAAGACACCAACAATTGTTTTTCAAGAAACATTACTTTTGAAAACTACAACTTGCCTTACTACCCTCATTCTGGAGTTGATCTTTTTTTATGTGTTCAGCCTCTTAACAGAGGAAAAGTTATGGTTTTATTTACCTTTCTCCCTGAGCAGATTTACACACACATAACACGCACAGCCCCCACCCTCACCCCCACCCCTTAAAGGACCTGGGAATGTATTACCTAAAAGATCCTTACTTTCTGGAGGGTACAAACTGTGGCTTTGTAATTGGTCTTGATTGTCGAGTTTAGAAGGCCAGGAACATGGTAATTCTAGCCTCCAGTGTTCTGCTCAAAAACGTGCACTACGCAGCACAGCACTCTTTGTAGCATGTTAATTCATTTTAAAATGTTAAAAGTTTGAGGGATCTCATTGTTCTTTTATTCTTCTGTGTCTATAATTTATTTTGCAGGAGCATAAATCGAAACATATTTTTGGAACATTTAAGATATTTTTAAGGTATTTTTTGTGCTTATCCTGGAAGTATAGAATACTTTGTATACCAGAGCTAATGACAGCAGATCTTTTAGTGTTTCTGTGTTCTAACAATCGCCACTGGGCAGACAGCTGCCAAACATCTTGCAATTAATCTGATTCATGTTGGCTTTCCGATTCTTTTTCTTTCAGAACAAATGCCCTGAGGTAGAGGAGTTGGTCTTCAGCCATTTTGTGATCTGTAATGACACACAGGAGACACTGCGGTTTGGCCAGGTGGATACTGATGAAAATATTCTGCTGGCGAGTCTCCATAGTCACCAGTACAGCTGGCGCTCTCACAGATCCCCACAGGTATTTAAGAAACAGCCTTACAAATACAGCAAATTGTTAAGGTTCGAGATTCATGTATTCTGCATTTGTATGCCTGTGTCCAGCCTATTTTCCCTTTTAAGTCTCCCAAGGAACCACACAGTGTAGCTACCTCTGACAGAAACCCAGAAATGTTTAGAGATGAAAGCACAGAGTACTCGTGCTTCTCTTGGAGTGGGACATTCTCTTGGTTAGCATGGCCGCTGTTGCGGCACCGTGGTGTGGTGATTACGAGATTGGACTCTAGAGCCAAAGTGCGTAGGTTTGGGTCCTGGCTCTGTGTAACCTTGCTTTACTTTCCTGTTTCAGTTTTCTCATATGTAAAATGAGGATAATAATAGTACCTGTTTCAGAGGGTTGTGAGGACTAAATAAGTTAATATATATGAATAACAGCGCTTGATAAACATTATAAGCATTATGTGCTGGGTATTATTATTCATTTGTTTATTCTGATTTTTACTGTGTGTCAGGCATTTATTAGGAACTGGGAATTCAAAGATAGTCCTTGCCCTCCGAGGACGGCTCATAATCTGTGCTGAAGTGAGCACAATGACAAAATATGCCCAAGGGAGCACTGAGAAAAAACATACCAAAGGATGTCTGTTTTCCAAGTTTTCCTGTCACTTTAGATGGGAATAATTAGAGGGACGTGCCCTGCAGGGATAATATGAGGAAGAATTAAATGCAAAGATGTGGTCTTAAATGAGTAAAAGAAATCCTAGGAAGTACTCTCAAGAATAATGTATTTCTAAAACTCTGGGTAATAAGGAAACTACTGTCTGCTTGTGATTAAAAGAAAGTCATAAGATTAGAGGACAAGTTTTCCCATCTGGGATCAGCTTCTATAGTCCAGCTTCGGAATATGTTATACCCTCAGGCTCCCTCTTGCTTCTTTTTTTTTTTTTTCCAGTAGCTATAGTCTGATTTCTTACTTGCTTTTTTATTATATTGCCACACTATTAGCATAAAATTTGGAAAAGTAGATATAGTGCAATTCTTCCTATTTAAGTATATTCATTTAATTCTAGTTAATTTGATAGGACATTAAAAGTACTTTAATAAAAGTTCTTACAAATATTTTTTATATAATATGATATTTTCATATGATATGATAGTTTTAAAATGAATAACATGCCTGTAATTTTTAAATTTTTCTCTTGAGAAATTTCCATGTTAGAGAGTTTTTGAGTCATTTGGTTGTTTGTCTCTTATAACAAATTAAAGGGTGGCTTGTTTATTTCAAAATTAAGATTTTTTTGTTATTTTTTTCTTATTAATTGCAAAAGTGAGAACATATAGATATAGTGACCAAATTCAAAAATGACCACCTATAAGTCCAACCACCCAGAGACAACACAGGTTAATATTAGTTGTATAGCCTTTTAGATTTTTGAAAGATCTCCATAGTAATTGCATTCCCAGCAATGTACTAGTAGTGGCAGGAAAGAAGCCTCAGAAGATGCAGCAATGGGTAATCCTACACTACTGTACCTGTAGCCATTCCCCCTATTCACACAGAATAAGCTGCAGGCCTTAGCCAATAGAAAGCAAAGCAGAGGAAGCTTACTGCCCCTCACAGTCATTTAAGATGCATAGACTACCATGGCCCTCAATGACTTTCAAGATAACCTGGACACTGAAGTTAGGATGAGCAGGGTGATCGTAAGAACAGCTGGCTCAGGGGTATGGAGGGACAGTGAGTAGTCTTCACGTCACAGTTAACACAGTTTCTGAATGGGAAGGAAATCAGCAGGAAAGAAGAATGGACGACCACTATGACCACTACACCTTTCTTATTAATATTCTTTTGCACTTTGTAAAGGTCTTTTGTATTTATTACTAGTTTCTTGTTCACAGTATCCCTCTGTGGTTTGTGTTATTTGTTATGCATATTTTATAGACAAGGAAACAAAGAGAAATATTGAGCTAAGATTGTGGTAGAGTTGGAATCCCATATGTTTTGATTCTCAATATAGTGTTATTTTCACAGTGTTGTTAAACTCTTCTAGGTTTTGGCAGTATGGTTTGTCTGTTAAAATAGCCAAGCTATGAGGTGTTAAGAGAAGAGCTGAGAAATCACTAGTATAATACTCCACATTTAAAGCTAGACTAATACAGGAGTCACAGTCCAAGTATGAACCTTTGCAAAGCCTTAACTGTATTACCAAAAACAATAAGAACCTTTTAATGTCAAACAGGAGACATAAGACAGGTACCTATTAAACATTTTTTTCTTTTTAATTTGTAACCGCATCCTCTGAATACAAATTTCAAGATGAGCTGTAATCATTATAATCTTAGGCTAAACTTAGATCAAATTTGTAAAAAACTGTATCTCTTAACTACAGCTACGTATGCTGAAGGAAGTGTGTTTAGGACACTCTGAAGCCAGAGTTCTTAATGGGCCCAGTGGGTCTTCATGGAATTCCTTATGTCCACAATCATGAAGTCTGCTGTGTTCTAACGAGAGGTTACATCTGAGAATCAGGAAAACTAGCCACTTAGCTTCAAACTGCACCTGGAGGTAGTCACAGACTCACAAGTGAGCAAACTATTCCTTTTTCCAGACTCCAGATCACATCCTGCATTGCCCAGCAGGCTTGGTCTTAGGAACATTTGTGTCTGCATGTTTATGCTACCTTGGGTGTTAGTCAATTCATAGTCTCAGGGAGGATTTCTAAAGTTCATAGAACTTGACTCCACTAAACAATGCAGCTTATATTGCGGAGATCAAGAATGTGGCAATGACACCTGGAAAGGTTTCAAAGAGGTCAACATATCTTAGAACCACACAAGAGGTTGCTAACAACAGAAAATCCCAACAGGATGGGAAGAAACATGGATACAACCAATTCCAGAAATACAAAGCTGAAAAACCTTTTAGAAAAGAAAAGTTATAAACTCTCCTTATAGTTTCTAACACATGCTCTGAGGCAGAATCACTTAAATTGCTGGATATCCCACAATAGTTACTTGCCTAAACAAACAAAGGAAGAACAAAACTATTTCCTAGGGAATAATTGAACATATTCAGCTGCACAGTCATAAATGCCACCACAAAGGGCCCTTAAATATCCCAATTCAGTAGACTTCAGATCAGGTTAGATGAGAACAATAACCAGCAAGAGATTGGTCTTCAGAGAAGTGTTTCACATTATATAAAATTGAATCTAAGGACTAGAAATGTGAGTTTATGAAATTTTCCCCCAAAATACAGGCAGTGTGTACAGCTCAGAATCCAGGGAAGCTTTGTTTAATTTCACCAAAGTGACTGTACTGACACTTCCATCACCCAGTAGGATTTGTATATATGCCTTTCAAGTTAACTTCCTTTTCTGGTTAATAGAGAACACTGTTGACTCAATTGCTAGGAATAAGAATGCCTCTACATTGTATGTAAGGAATTACATTTGCTTTTAGTCTCCAAACATGCACAAATTATAGATTATACACTTTTTTAGAATTGCAGAATTCCCACTATCAGTGACTTAATTTTAATAAACATGTAACCAGATAAGGTGTAAAATGGGCTCTAGACAGAGCTATAGAAAATAATAAAATATGGCTCTAAAATTGATACATTATATAAAGTTTCATAAGCATGTAGAAATGGCAGATATTTAAAAATGCAAATATAACAAGGTAAGAATTAATTTTGAAGAGCAGCAGAGCATCTGGGAAATATTCATTAAAGTAGTCAGATTTAGTAAGGGAAATAGAAATCATACATTAAGTAAGAGGTTGACAAACTTTTGCTGTGTAGTGCCAGATAGCAAACATTTTAGGCTTTCAGGGCCTTACAGTCTCTGTTGCAGCTACTTTACTCTTCACAAAAGCATCTATAATGAATGAGCATGGTGGTGTTCCAATAAAACTTTATAGACAGTAAAATTTGAATTTCAATAATTTTCACACATCACGAAATATTCTTTTAATTTTTTTCAACCATTTGACAATGTAAAAACCATTCTTAGCTCACAGACTATACAAAAATAGGTGGTTCACCAAATTTGGTCAACAATTTGGCCAGTTTGCCATGCCAACCCCTGTTTTAAGGCCTCTCATTTGACAAAATACAGTAGACTAAAGATATGATATTGAATTGTTTGCACTGATCTAACACTTGACAACTTGATGACATGTTTCAGAAGTTAAGAAATGACAAGTAATAGTTTATATCTAATACTTATACAATTAACCTATATTCACCACATAACAGTAAAATATTTTTATTGTACTCGTTCTATACCTGAATAGACAAATTTTTCTGTTTAGATATACAAATATTTTAAATGAGATTTGATCATTTTTCTGTTATCTGAAGGAAAAATAGTAGGTTTTCAGTAGTATCTTATCTTATAGTAATTCCAGCCAACTGTCAATTCCATTAACCAGACTATAATTCTTACTCAATTACCACTCTTTTCCTATTCATTTATATAATGCATATGCACACATATATCTGGAGAAAGAGCACATTTATTGTTGCCACAGTCACAATTTAGAGAATTTAAAGGTAGACTTAGAAAAAGAAATATTCTGAATTGGCAAAACTGTTCCAACTGATCAATTTTTTTTAGTGTTTGCCTCTGCTATGATATGACACATGGCATGCATGTTAAGGTTTATATAGAAAGGGCAAATAAGAAAACACTCTTACACACTGAAGATGAAATGGAATTGATACTTCCTCTCTAGAAAGCAATTTGATAAGAAGTATCAAAGCTATTAAAATTATCATAGCATTTGAGCCAGTAAATCACCTACTAATAATCTATTCTCAGGAAGTAATTCAAATTGAAACATAAAAGGTTTATACATAAAAATGTCTATCACAATTTTATTCATAGTCTCATCTATAAGATGAATTATGGGATCTTTAAAGTTTACGTAGAAAGAGGAAGCACTACCATATCAGTCAGAAAAACAATAACATGATCTTAACATACAACATATACATACAACATGATCTTAACAATATAAGAACAAAGGCATAGAAAATACTGGAAGGAGATTTGTGATTTCCTCTCAGTGGTGGGTCAAGGTGACATTTTTCTAATTTATTACATTTGTATACACTTCTCAGCTTTTTTAAATAAGGCATATAGAGTTAAGTTTAAAAAAACTGAAAAAATATATATGCAGACTAAAGGCAAGTGTAATGATATATTAAGAAGAATTATTTCTTCTCATATGAACTATTACCACAGTTTTCTCAATTTTTCTCCTAGTTACAACTTTCCCCGCTTCAATCTTATCTTGCATACTACTTCTCGAGTAATTTTCCTAAATAATGTTTCGGTTATTACACTTCCCCGGTCAAAAATCTTCACAGACTCCTCCATCATCTATTAAATATATCCAAATTACCTGGTATCCCAGGCCTCACTCAGACCACTCACAAGCCCTCCTGTCTGCCATTATTTCTCCCTAGCTGCTTATTTAGTCTCCCTCCCATTCATTTTTAAACATGTGCTTTCTTCTAAGAAACTTATTGGCCAGCGAAGGAGTCAGAAAAATAAAAAAGTTATTATAGATGTGATTAGTACCTATCAGAATATTATCACAGTAGTTAAAGACAGAAATGATGAGTGACTGAATTAAAACACTAGCCATAGGGAAGAAAAGCCAGAGAATCAGGAAGTAAAATCAGTTGCATTTAGATATGGACAAAGTCTTAAAGAGAACACAAGATGTTTTCATTTCCAACGTGAGGATGGGAATCTGGCAAGGCTTCCTGGTAGAAGGGCTATTTGTACTGAACGTTAATGCTTAAATATAACATTGTATGTTTGCTGTAATTTTAAAACATTTTTTTAATTAAAAAAGAGGCCAATGAAGTGAGGATAGAGGTGGTGTTCTAATAAAGGAAACAGTATGTGTGAAAGCCACAGAGGCATGAAACAGCATGGTATGGTAGGACAGCTTGGCTAATTTGACTGCACTGTAGAGTACACGTGTGGAACTGCAAGAGAGGAAAACAGATGAAGGCCATGAGGCACCCATACACTGTGGTAAGCAGCTTTGATGCTGTCTGGAGGCAGTGAAAGCACAAAAGCAGGAAAATCTACATACCTGGAGAGATCTAAATTGGCTTTCCACAGAGATTGAGTTGCAAAGATGAGTAGAAGTTAGCCCAGTGGACAATAGTGGAGATATATACAAGTGAACAGCATATCTTGTTCAAGGGAATCCAGTTTTTGTTCAGAATAACTGAGGCAACCAGTGTCACCATAATAAATTAGATAGATAGATAGATAGATAGATAGATAGATAGATAGATAGATAGATAGATAATTTGCATTCCATGCTGAAGAAGCTAGTCAACTGGCTCCCAGGGCCACGGTTCTGGGGAAGCCCTAATTTGTAGGGTTGGCTAATTTTTCTGATGTACATACTCCCACCATAGCTGATTTCAAGCTACCAGTGATTTAACAACCCACTCGCAAAATTCCTGATTATTTAGCAGTTCTGTTTTATGAACACGTATGAGCCACTTGTCGGAGGAGTCAATGAGCAGCTTTTGGCTACTGAGAGGTTTTAGGTAGATGAGTCATAGAATTACAGTTGCATTTTGGAAAGACTCCTGTAGTATAGTTGAAATGACAGTCTGCATGGGGACTGAAAATACAAGCAGAGAGTACTGTGGACACCGCTGCATGGTCCAGGAGTGGAAGAAGTAATGGTAACTGAGCCAAGACAGAGTAGAAGTCAAACACGAGTAGAAATGCCTAACTGATCTTCTGTAAATGACGGCGGTAAATTCTAAGTGAAACACAGAAACAGCTACCTGAGTGAGGCCTCAGGGGACTGAATAAAGGCAGGCAGATTTGGGAGGGGAATCGAAATTTTGAGCAAGCAATCTGCAGAGTGAATTCCTCATTTTTTGTGGCTGTGCCCTAAGGACAAGTGCCTTTGTGTCAGTGCTGAGGGAGTGGCCCATCACTTTTCTGGCCCCAAGTACCAGGAGAAAGAACTCAGGCAACTAAGACTGCTGGACTCTGAGGTAGAAACCTTGGGAAATGGAAAGCAAGGAAGTGGGAAAAGTATGTGTTTAAATTTGACCACTAAACCATACCTGCACAGAATAAACTGAAAGCAACTTATACCCAAGACTTTAAAGAATTGAACTAACCTGAGCTGCCACTCGACCCAGCTGTGAGAATTCTCAGTTTGAGTCTAAATGAGTTAATTATCTATTAAATAAAAAAGAGTAACATTCTTTGGAGTAATTATAAGAGAATTTGGAGTCTTCTCAACATAACATTTACAGTGTTTACAATATAACCAAAAATTACTTGACAGATCTCAAGATCATCAAAAAAAAGGTTATTCAATTTCAACGGATAATTGATAAGATTAAAAGATAATTAACAGATGCCAGCCTCAAGATGACCCAGAGGTTGGAATTAGCAGACATATCCTTTAAAGCAGCTGTGGCAAAGGTAATGGGATTTTACAGATGTAATTGAAGTCCCAGAATAGTTGATATGGATAACTAGGAATTTTCCAAATAAGTCCCGGCTCCTTATTATCCAATAGTTCTTCCTCAAGCTTATTTCACCCCCCCCCCCTTGGACTTTAGTATAAGTAACAAATAGAAACCAAGACGCACTTCACTACTACCTGGAAATGGCCTTAGGTGGATCATGCAGTTTAATAGACACATTTTTTACTTTCCATGTTACTGCAGGCTATAGTGTTTCTAAACTCTGCCACTGCATAACAAAGATCCCTTTTCTCCAGTTTCTATTAACATTCTCCTGAATTCCTCACTGGCAGCCTCCTCTAAGGCCATCAAGTTTCTATTAATATCTTTGAAGCACCTTAGACATTCACCAACACTCTTCCAGTTCTTCCAGTATCTGCCCCCCAACTGCTACAAAGCCCTTCTGACATTTTAGGCTTTTTTTTTATTAGTAGCACCCCACTTACAGATACCAAAATCTGTATTAGTTACATACTGCTGTTTAACAAATTACCCAAAAACTTGAATAGATAAAACATGTATTACCTTAGTTCTATTAGCGAGGAATTTGGGAAGTGTTTTAACTGTATGGTTCTAGTCTCTGATAAGGCTGTAGCCAAGACACCAGCTGGAGCTGCAGTCATCTAAAGCAGAGGTCACCACCCCCTGGGCTGCAGACTGGTACCAGTCCATGGCCTGTTAGGAACAGGCCACATAGCAGGAGGTGAACGGCCAGCGAGCAAAGCTTCATCTGTATTTGCAGCCACTCCCCAGCACTAGCATCACCGCCTCAGCTCCACCTCAGATCATCAGGCATTAGACTCTCATAGGAGCACCGGTCCCTGGTGACAAAAAACTTGGGGGCCATTAACCTAAAGGGCTATCTAGGCTGGAGAAGTCATTTCCAAAATGGCTCACTCAACAGCTTGTGGCAGGAGGCCTCAGTTCCTTGCTACAAATATCTCCATGGAATTGCTTGAGTATTCCCATGACAGAGCAGTTGGCTTCCCCTCAGATCAAAGGATCCAAGATAGAACAAAACAGAAGCCACAGTATCTTTTATAACCTAAGCTCAGAAGTCATTCATTGACATTTCTGTAATAGCCTAGTGGTTACACAGATCAGCCCTATTCATTGTGGGAGGGAACTAGACAAAGGCACAGATAACAGTAGGCGAGGCTCATTGGGGCTATGTAGGAGGTAGACTGCCAAAAGGACTAATAGAATTTGGGAGTTAAACTGAGGAATGAGATCCATTCAGGAGGCATAAGACGTATGAGGAAACCAAGACATAGAAAGAAAATTATGACATAATGATGTTCTAAAAACCAAGAAAGAATATCTAGAGGGATAGAATTATTACTGTTGTCAGATATCATAATGAGATTGAGACAATACTGAGAAGACCGTTGTATTTGGCAAGTGGGAGGTCATCGATGGCTCAGAGAAAGCATTTTCAGTGGCAGGACAGGGATAGAAGCCAGTGGGTTGAGAAGAGGAAGGTGAGGAAATGAAGAGAATGAGCATGAATATTTTTTTTAACTTTGACTGGTTTTTAGGTAGAGACAGTTACAGGGTCAAGCAAGAGTTTTAAATGGAAGAAGCTTGGGCATGTTCATATATGATGAGAAATAAAAGAGGTTGGTCATGCACAGAAGAGAGGAAGAATTATTAATGACATAAGACTTCAGAAAGGAAGCAGATGAAGGAATTCAAACTCTGGGTAGAAGTATTGACCCTAGATAGGAAGAGATTTATACCAGGTATCTGTTGCTAATTGACAAACCACCCCAAAACTTGGTGGCTTAAAAACGGTTATGAGTTCATGAGTCTCTTGGTCAGAAATCTAGAGGCACTCAGTCAGGAAGTTGTTCTGGTCTCTGCTGAGCTCACTCATGAAGCTGCAGTCAGTTGGTTTGCCATCTGGATCTGGGTGGTCCAAGATACCCTCACTTATCTATTTGGTAGTTGGCAGGCTATTGGCCAGGATGCTCTTGGTTCTCTTTCATATGACCTCTCCAGCAGGGTAGCCCAGACAGGAGAGCAGGAACAGAGACTACAAAGCCTGTTGAGCCTAAGCTCAGAACTCACACAGCATCCCTTCCGCTACATTCTGTTAGGCAGAGCAAGTCTCAAGGTTAGGCCAGATCCAAAGGATAAGGAATTAGATTTTACCTTTGAATGAGAGTTGCTGAGAGAATTTGTGACCGTTGTAACCTACCACAAAAGCCTCCTTGGACTTTGAGATAGGAAGGGGTAGAATAAGGATCAGTAAGAATGCGGATGAGGTTTCAGTGTGTTTTGCTGAAAGTAGAAAGAAAAAAAGAGTAGGAGGCTTTAACAACATGATAGTCCACAGTAATTCTTTATCTTGTTCATAATAGTCATTTGATAAACATTCACTGAATATATAAATGTTGACATTTCTTATAACATTTCTGACATTTTTCAAAAACAAAGACTAAAAAGCTTAATTATTTTAACAGTATAAAAATTATAAACAGTATTCTTTGCAACATGTCGGATGATTTTGTGTATACTATACACACACAAAAAAGAGGTCCTCTGATCTCAATACGTACGTTTCCATATACTGACAATGCCAGTAGACTCCTAATTAAGAGTGGCTCTTGGTCTCCCCACCTGCATCACTTTGACCTCCCACTGGCCTCTAATGAAAACTAGGATTATATAGGAGAATGCTCCAAGAGGGGATTAGCAGGAGACTTCGGATGAGACCAGCGTTCAGGTCCACATGCATGTCCAGCTCTTCTCACTTCTGTTTGCCTGTGAAAAGTTCTTATTGCTTATCATAAACTGGAAATGTATCAGACAGCTACCAGATATTATCAGTTTAAAGTGGACATCGTTTCTATTTCAATGTGCCATACATTATCTCTTTCTCTAATCATGGAAATAAATTCCCAGAAACCCACAGTGTCACCTTTATTGTTGTGTAGGGCACAGCTGTCTGCAGCTAGCAGCTCCATTTGGGGAGGAAAGAGTGTGTGCCTTTGCTCCCCAGTGGCAGTAACAAGCTTCTTATTGTTGCTGACATTAAGGTAGCTGAACTCAACAGTGAGGTAAACACTTCTTGGGACCATCTGGCAAGGTTTTTAATCCAAAATATTCTGTAAACACTGACTCCATTTGAGTACCCAGGGTCCACTGGCCAGTCACCTTCGACTGCCGTTTTATTTCAGTTTTAAGCAGTAATTGAAACAGCAGAGTACTAAACTGTCGGCCGAGTTCCTTCACCTTTCTCTCTTAAATATTTTTAGTTTTATAAAACTAAGATTCCAGGAAACTTGTATTCTCTGAGGAAGCTTACAATACCTTGTGAAGTCACCAGTAGAAGTAAATGGGGCCCTAACAGTTTGTGTCATCAGGTATATAGGGGACAGAGCATATTTGGGATTTCTTCACTATCAATTGGGAAATACATTTACTCTACTTAAATGAGAGAGAGGTAGAAGTTTGGGATTGAATTTCCTTCTTCCTGTATATTTCAGTTTCTTTGTAAAAATGGTTTACAGTACAACCTCATTAAGACTTGTAAAGTCTTTCACAAGAAATGGCAGAGATAGGGCACTTTATCCAGTCACAAGGCTGATTTCTGGAGTTTTCTACAAGCCTGCATGAAGGGAATGACTAGGGGTTATTTCAGCTGCAAAGCACCCAGAGGAATGACTGCTGGTGCTTCTAATGGTCTCTCCGTCCCTCTTCTGGCAGTAAATTTCAGATATTGAAATATAGCTTTGGAGAAAAATGTACTGAAGATTTCTTAAGCTTTTTACAAGACACTCAAAGGCTTTTCACAAGCCAGTGCACTGCTAATGTGAATTCTTGATGTCTAAATATAAAGGTTCTTTACGGAACTATTTTTAAATGTGACTTTTAATACACAGTGCTTAGAGAAAGGGAATGCAGCTGGACCATTAAAGCATGGTGTTTTGCCATTTTTAAGTAATGGGAAATACTGATTAAGAGTGTTATAAAGATTTCAGCGTACATAATGTGATTGTCTTTAATCATAACCTATTACCACAAGTCTGTGTAACAAAAGCATTAACTCTATTAAAGACAATGGCATACCTATTATACTGTGGCACATTTTAATTATTTCCATGCTGAACAGGATATTGAAGAGCTTATTATCTAAAGGTCAGGATAATGCCCAAGACATGGCCAAGCCCAATGAGTGTCAGATGCATGGAATGTTGGATGACTTCATAGTTATGAAATTATTTCATTTCTCATGATAATTCCTGACTTGCCAAGTTAGTGAATTTTAAGAACTCTGAGAACAGATTTTAAGATAAATGTGAACTAATCCATACTTTTGGAGTCCGGGACTTCCCTTCAGGCATTAGTTCATATTTGACTTGCTTGACTTACACTTGGGGATAAAATGAGTTAGGACAAGGTCTGAGATACCACATTCCCGTACTGGGAAAGAAAACCAACTTGCACAACTTTGGCTGGCTCATGTTTCTTGTTACACAGGCACTAAGAAGCAGCGGTTGCCATGAAATTCTTTATTTAACCTTTATAAAAATGTATTCTTAGTATGGCAGGGCAGTTTAGTTACATGAAAATAAATAACTAAAAATTTTGGATCTCTTTTATATCCATCTGTTGACTTTTCCTTTTTTTCTAATTAAAATTTAGGGATAACAATTAAATTTGTCTAAATTGCCATGATGACCTAAAATAAAGATTGCACTAAAGTACTTGATCTTTTCTTAGGACATGTGTTGGCATATCTTCTACTTTACATTAAACTAAATTTTGCTGAATGAGTAATGTTAACTTGAGAAATATTTAAAAGAAAGTTATTATTCAAACTTTGATTAGTTGTCTATTGTTTACATTTGTATTTAGTCAAAATTGAGTTTCAAACAAACAAAACCTGACATTTTGGCTCACAAAATCAAAATGTTAATCCAAATCTGAATAACTATCACATGGTATCTTCAGGTTCTTATCTTACTGGCTTCCATTTCTCGGCCTACCTAGATTGTTCTTTATTATTTCATCCAATGTACTCTTATCTCTTCTACTGAAGAGCTGGGTCCCACCAAAGCATGACGGCCTTTGACTATCATTCTGTCAAGAAAGTATGTCTACACAGCACTAGAATCTTCTGGCTAATAGTTCAACTCAGTTAAGCAATTAAAATTTTTTATTTATTTTATTTAATTATTTAAAAAGAAAATGTGAATTATATCATATTTTATGGACGCGCCATCCTCTTCTGTACACACACACACACACACACACACACACACACACACACATACACACATACATTTCAGATCTCTCTGAATTTGCACTTTTCTCCCCTTTGTGGTAGTATCAAGGATGAACAGTCCCAAAAGAGTGTCCCTCAGTTCTGAACATAAGGCAGCTAGTTATTAGTATCACAGCTCATGTTTTTTCAGTCATGTATCATTTAAATATAGGGAAGCATACACCCTTTAGAAACATGAAAACGATAGTTATGTGAATGAAATGACCTCCTTAAAACAAGCCTGTATGTCATTTTATACTTTTCTTACTGTATGCATTTATATATGATTTCATGATGGGTAGGTTCCAAAAACACTTATGCAAAAAATTATATTTTTAATATATGAGAAAATTTCATTTTGCAAAAATATTTTTGATGTAAATTATTTTTTCCTAATTTAGATAATTTAAATTTAGATAATTTTTAGCAAAGAATACCCATTGAGCATACCATTGTTTTATGATGTATAAGTCAAAAGTGCCACTTTCGCACCCTACTCTTGCTGTTTTTTAATTTATTTTTCTCTGAGTATGTAGATTTCAGCCAAAGATTGAACAGACTAATACCTAAACAGTGAAAAACCAAAAATAAATTATTGAATTTAGATTTCTCTTTATAGTCATTTATGAAAAATAAATATCTATTTCAAAAAAGAGTCTATGACTTGGTTATAGATATGTTGAAATATTAATTAAACTTTAATAATTGCCAGAAATATGTGAATTTGACATCCTATTTACCCATAGAAATTAAAATGATTTATCATAACTATTCAATGAAATGACCCAATGTCGTTTCAAAGCTATGAAAACATTAGATATTAATAGCATTATTTTTTTTATATTAATTGCATGTGTGTTGTTTTTCTGTCATACCTATGACATTTTCTCTCATATTTCTTCATCTGTCTTTTCGCTCTGCATAATTGTAAAGGTTTTCAAGTGTTTTTCTGTAGTAGTTTTTATACTTGCTCTAGTCCCATCAGTGTAGATCGTTATTCTGCAAATGCATTTGTAGTTTTTTTGTATTTATTTCTTATCTAACTTCTTTTTTATATTATTTGGTGATCTTTTAGATCTCAGACTCTTTTTTATTTATACCAGATTGCTTTCCCCCTCAATATTTTTTTAGAGTTTTATAGAAATCATGTATTTTTCCAGACTTGAGAGAAAACCCAAAACTTTCTTGATATTTTTTTCCCTAAATTCTACAACAGGGCTCTTAAAATTACTTGTCTCTTCTTCACTTCATTTTCTTAGGATGACATTCTCTTTCCTTTGCTCTACAGCATTTTTTCATAGGTCTCCGGCTTATTTTCATGTCATTTTTACTGTTTATTAATGATTATATTAAGTGGATTACCATTGGTTATACTCTATTATCAGCTGAGGAATGATGAGATTTTTAGTCTCATATCTTTGGCTACAGGGCAGGATGATTAAGTCAATTTCTATTTCATTTCTCACTTTCTAGGTGACATTTCCTAATATTTCTCAACTATACAGAGGTGAAAGCTTCTCTCACATCCTCTCACACTTCTCTGGTATCCTAAATTGGCAAAATTTCCTTAATTCACTACTACTGTTTTTGTTGTTTGTTCTTTCCTGACTCTTGATCTTCATCTATAATATTTGTCTTGTGATGACCATTCATAAAATACAGTGGGATGCTGCTAGAATCTGTTGTGTCCTGGGAGCTACTATCTCTGAATATGAACACATATATATGAACATACATTCATGCATGCATGCATGCATGCTTACATACATACATACCAAGGAGATAGTGAACAGCATTATTTCAAACAGCCCACCAACTGTCAGTTACTTTGTTTCAATATTTTTAATGCTTAAACCGCAGATGGTTAATGCTCTGAGGAGAAATGGCAGTTATTGGCCTAAGAGTTCACTGCCTCTTGAACCTCCCTTTCTGTACCACTCTCTTTCCAGCAGGTCCTCTCCTTGACTCTCACCATTCCTCATCCCCAAGAATCTACACACATGCCTTTTGGCTGCCTAAGAGTAAGATCTGATCTTATAAAACAATGATTTTTATTCCAGCGTGACGCTTTCTTTTCTAGGATCAAAATTCAGTGGTTCCTTTTGGGTTATGATCAAAGTTATTAGAGGAATAGAAGCCAATGAGTTCATAATATAAAGTTAATTTTCCAAATTACATTGACAAGAATATGACAAGAAGTTGTTTGCACAAATGGTCTGAAGCCATAGCTTACTATTTTTATGGCTTGTCTTTGTTTGTAATGCAGTCAATGTGCTTTGTAGGCATTAATTTTATATAGAAAGAACCACTACAAGTTAAGCTGTTGCCTGCTTTTATTTATCAGAAATAACAGTCCTGTATATCTTTTGCTCTATTTCAATATGTTTTTTTCATGTTATTTCTTTGGGTAATAAAAGTATGTCCTCTGGTCAATCTTTTAATTTTTTCAAGTAGAATACCCCAGGAGTCCTACAACAGTTTTATCCTTCCTCTCATAAAATTTTGCAATATAATTTTTCTTATTAAATATCTGTTTCTCCCACTATGTTGTGAGAGTTTTCAGTGCAAGTAATGTATCTCACTTATCTCTATGTTCATAATAGTTAGCTTATGGTAAATATTTAATAGACATAGAGCCTAAAAATTTTTGCTACATTGGAAAAAATATACTGCCATAAGGAGAAAAAAAGCTCAACTAATTATATTAAACCGATCTAAGAATCATGTGAATAAGTAATATAGCAAGCCAGACCCTGTTCAAGGAGCCGAGGTGGCTACAGAGAGGAACTGAGGATCATGTCACCCTGTTAGCAAAGCGCCAACACTGCAAGTGGAAAAGCCGTGACACTAACTAGGACATATGGGGAGACTTCGTGCAAGAGGTTGAATCTGAGTATTTAAAATGGAGATGTATACTTTCTTTTTGCTTGAAATGCAGGCTTTGTATGCTTTCTTCTATTAGATATTTTTCATTTTAATAACATTAATTTTTATCTGATTGCAAAATAATACATATTTATAGTATAAAATTTAGAGATTACATTAAAGCATACCACACACACACACACACACACACACACACACACACACACACACACATACACAGGAAATTTAAAACACAAAACCCCACAACCCCAGGATAACCACTGTTAGCATTCTGGCATATTTCTAACCATCCCTTAGGAATAAGCATATATACTTTTTGTTCATTTTACAAAAATGAAAGCTATACCGAACATATCTTTTGATAATGTGCTCATTTTTAATTATTGTATTGCTAACTAATACTAACATTTTTTTCATGCTGTGATTTTTTTTCAATGGCTTGAAAGGATTCTACAGTACAAATACAGTCAAGCATAGAGACTCTGAGTAAGCACACTTCAATTCACATCTTAGACCTTGCCCTCCTAAGCACTGTGGCCATGGGTGGGTCATTCAGCCTTTCTATAACTCTATTTTTCATCTGTAAAGGAAAATGAAAGTGTCCACCTTGTAAGATTGTTTTAAGGAATAAATAAGAAAATATATTAAAAGCAGTTAGTCCAGTGCTTGGCACATAGTATGTATCTAATAAATTTTAGCTGTTATTGATTTTACTATATTTTATTGACCAATTTCCTAGTGATCCCAAATTTCCATTATTAAAACAATGCTGGAATAAATGTACATCTAGATAAATCTACGCATATCTATAATTTTTACCTTAAGATAAATTCCTATGTAGAATTGATGAGTCAGTACGTATCTAAAACTAAGATTTTTCATACAAGAATTACCCTCCAGTGACAATTTTCATTCTAACCAACATTTTTGAGTATGCCAGATTTCCTTCTTTTGTAAGAAGTTGTTTAATGCTGATTGCACAGTATTTGCGGCCTTCAATGAATTCAAACAGTCTTGAGGGAAAACCCACAAGCCCTCACATTTTGTGAAAGAGTAAACTACACATTTGTAGTGATGGTGAAGCTTCCGTTCTGTCTCCCCCTGAAAGACTGATTTGGAAAGTTTTCTTTCTTCCTCCTTTCTTCCAAAATACAGTGCATCAAAGAGTCCAAGCTGTCCACTAGGAAATAATCCTGTTTTGATTTCTTTTAATTTGATCAGTAGCTTTCCAGATATTATTTTAGATAGACAGGATTGTAAAAAGATTTTAACTTACTTTTTACTCATGATGCTCACCTAATATAGGGTCTACTTTATGCTTTAACATCAATATTACAATCTTTGAGTTATGGATCTGAGGGATTACATTGATTTATAGTTTAATCTAGCATCATTATTCACCTAAAGCAGATCTCCTATGTTGAAGGTCATTCAAAATAGGAATTGTTTCTAAATATTTTGATTTGATATTCATTTTATGTTTTTTTGTGCAAGTATGACCACTAAAATGTTTTAATATCTACTTTGGGTTATTTTTCAATAATCTTGATTTATTTTTTTATTCAGTACTATGCACTAAGCTCTTGGGATTTAATGATAAGATAGAAGCTTAAAAAATAAATATGGTGCCTAATCCTTAATATATATTAATATGCATAGATTCAGTAGTTTATTTCACCTGGATTGCATATTAATTCTTTAGACCTTCTAAAATTTCTACAGAGAATACAGTGGATTGGGAACACTTTTGAAGTTCTTTAGAGTTTCAGTTTCTTTTTAGGACATTATATATTACTATGTAGTAAATTATTATAAAATGCAAAAAAATGCAAGTGAAGCTGAAGACAAGTTTTAATTTTTGATTAGATTATTAAGTAGAAAAAAATCTCTAACAGTTTTTAAATTAATAATGAAATAAAGTTCATAGAAAAATATCTAGTATCTTCATTTATAGTTTAGATATAATTTAAATTTTTTTCTTAACTATCTCCTTTCTCTTTCTCTTTCTTTGGTGTACCCTGTTTTTCTAGATTTCATAGATTTTATCTTGTTGTTCTTTCCTCTGTAATCTATCAATACAGGAAGTCTCCCTTTGGACATGACTTTGGGTGGTCCTGAGAACTGATCCCCAGTTCCCTGATCAGTAATTCAGTTTTAAGTTTTATTTTGTATTTAAAAAAAAAAATGAATAGAAAGCCTTATATACTCCCATTTGAGGTCTTCAGTGGAAAAACTACAAATTTAGTCTGGTTACCAGCATAGCACTGCAGGGCTGGGTCGTGGGGGTGAGGGAGGGTCTGCTGGAAAAAAAAGAAAATGTAGCCCCTTGGGACCTTGCAACGAGTGTGGCCACTGTACAACCTGTCTTATTGCTTAGTTTCAGTTTCCATTGACAAGTACAAACAAGAGCGGTTCCTATTTGATTTTTTTTTCCCCAGTGGAAAATATTAGACACTAGCTAAAGTAGGCCAAAGAGAATAAAAAGACTGAATAGAAAAGATTGGTGGAGGAAGTGAGTCACTAAGGAAATTTGATAGAAAAGAGGGAAAAGAAAATTTCCAAAATGATAAAAGAACATAAAGACACCTTGGACTCCAGGCAAAAGAGATAGTGGTTTTTTTTTTTTTTTGCTAAGCCCACGGCTTCTTCCCTCCCATGCTTCTGGCCCACATTGCCTCTCATCCTGACCATTGCAGTTGTCTTCCTAACTCCACACTCCTCTCTTGCCATCCTTTCAGCACATTGCTCACCTGTACACAAGGCTTCAGTGGCTACCCACTAACTCCTGAGTAAAGCACCAGTTCCTTAGCTTACTAACACACTGCTGGCCACAACCTAGATCTGTCTGTCTGACCTTATCCCTCACTCCTTTCATCGTGCTCCCTTTTCTCCAACCAGTCGAGGCCAGTAACTTTGCCCCAAGCATCTCTTCTGACTTGCACATCCCAGATTGTCCCTTTGGCCCAGAAATGAATGGGTCTTCTTTGCTAGTTGAAATCCTACCCAAACTCTGAGACCCAGTTGCTTCAAGAAGCTCTTCTAATCACATCAGCCTAGGACAATCCCTTCTCTAGACTCCTGTATCATTTTGTACCTCTTCTACTGCCTCTTGTTGTTTACACATGCCTTATTTTCCCTATAAGATCTTAAACTCCTTGAGCTTTTTCTTCTATTTCCTGCATAGGGACTAGCATATCACCTTCTTTATAGTACCTGAGTAATAAAAATGTATTGGATATATGATAGAAGGAAATCTCATTAGGATTGAGTAGTCTAACACAAATTTCAATTTTTTATACCTGATTTTATACTTCTTTCAGCACAGAAATAAAAATAAATGTATGAGTATTTATTACGAAATGGATACTTTTCAGAATCTGTAGCAGTGACATTGTCAGTCAGTCCCCCAGCAAGAACAGAACTTCCCACCTGCACTTGATGTCAGTGGGTATCTGAGCACTGCTACCTATCACCCAAGCAGTTTCACCACAGCACAGAGGACTAAAGTAAGCTGGGCTCCTGAATTCCTTCTGTAGATTTCCTCCCTTAGAAATGTAATTCCTTTCCTAATAAATTATATACATCTAATTGCCAGGGATAATTAGATGCTTTTTAACAGTAGACCAAACATTACAAATATTCTGCCAGTGATGCATGTAGAGAAGAGTTATATTCTTCTCCTAAATATATCTAAATATATCAGAATTTTTGTAATTCAAAGAAAATATCTGTACCAACATTTTGAGAATAAATGCTGCCAAGTGAAACCTGACAGCATATTCCTTGGTGACATTCAGTCATTAAAAGTTGTATACACAGAGTGAGCAGCTACCTAAAACTGAGCTCATATGCAAATGTGAACACTCCTCAATTAAAATTACATTGGATACATTAAAATTTTCTTTAGATACTATGGCATTTTCAGGAAAATATAGCTGAGCCTGAATTTATGTACCTTGCCTTATTACTTTTTTTTTGTCATTTCCAGCTACTAGTCTCTTTCTCAAGAAAACTGCTTTCTTGTTTCTTTTAGTTCTGCATGTGCCCTGAGCTTTATTCCCCATTGCTGCTGCAAAAAAAGAAAAAAACTGAAGTGGTTCCAAACACCACTATTTTTTTTTTCGGTAACTAATATTTAAACATAAAAGATACTCTGGCACTTGTAGAGTATATATAAGACCAAATTTCCCCGGAAGGATTTGCTGTCCAAGATGGATTTTGTTGTGTTGTATTGTGTTGTGTTTTCAGCTGTTAGCCTTCTTTTTTAGAAGTCATATGAATGGTAGCCTTTTGATTTCTCAGGATCACTGGTGGTTGTGTGGGGGAAGAACTGGAGAGGGGCCATATTAAAAGTAGGGAGATGAGTTAGGAGATTTTAAAAAATATTTTATTAAGCTATATAGATACATAAAAGCCCTCTCTTAATTTTCCACCAAAAATTATACGGTGATGACCAATGAGCTTGGGAAATTCTTTAATTTAAGCACTTATGAGGGCTCCTCCTAATGCTAAAACTAAAAAATATTTTTTTCATCAAAAGACATTTATTATTATGGCACTTCCCATGTAAATCCTTAATTTGTTTATTTTAAGGACTGATTTTGATAGCTTGTATAGAATGCTTTTAAAATTTTATTCTCTTAATTGGGAAAATGTTTCATGCTGTTAGCCTTTGGTTAGCTCTTTTTAAAAATCATATATGATATGAAGAAAAATATTAAGTTTGTGTGTCATGTAAGTGTTTTTTTCTAAATGTCAGTTTTATTTCCTTACACTCAGTAATCATATAGAACATTGTTTGTTTTCTTGTGAAATGTATCCTGAAGAAACAGTAATTATTATGTTGTTTTGGAATACTCATTCTGTTAAACTGATTTTTTTAGTTGTAGCTAACTGGTGGTAGGAGTGGAAACAGAAAATATTGGATGACCATTAAAGTAATCTAGATATTACCAAAAGTGGCAATAATATATGAGTGTGAATTAGGAGACTCACTTGATAAAAGTTACAGTAGATACACACTAGAAAAAATAGAACAGACATTTTGTCATACATTCAAAATGTTAAAAGTATTTCTAATTTGATCTATGTGATCTCATAAGGAGAGTACACTAAATGAACTTCATCTTCAAATTGGCTGTTTTATTCTCTATCTAAAGCAAAAATAAAAAATGGCAATTTAGTTTCAGAAATAATACCACAAACCAAAGTTAGCTTTAATTACTGTTTAGCTATAAGAAGGAATGAACTGTCATCCAAGAAGACCAAGGTTCTTTGATCTCAGATTTCAACCTTCTTGTCCTCCAGATGAATGAAATGGTCTTTTCTCAAATGTATCAACCATTGGATAGGACAGTTACTTCTAAGAAGGTTTAAAATGTGATCTGGAAAACCACATTGACTCTTTGTGGCATATTTGCTATTCTTAGCCTGGTTGAATAAGCTGGAAGTGGATGAATAATGCAGGTTATAAAGAAAACAGATGCTAAATATTACGAATAGGAAGGTTTTCCAGCAAGGAGACTTTCATTTTAGGACTAGATTTTTGTTGGCACTTTTGGCATTATGACGATTATTGTTTTTCCCTCCAGCTGTTACACATCTGTATTGAAGGTTGGGGCAATTGGCGTTGGTCAGAGCCCATCAGTGTGGACCATGCTGGGACTTTTATCAGAACTATTCAGTACAAGGGTCGAACTGCTTCACTCATCATCAAGGTTCAACAACTCAGTGGGGTGCAAAAACAGGTAAGTCCTTTGTGTTTATGATCCAGACGGCTCTTAATTACTTAATGTGATTAATGCAAGGGAAACTTAAAGAAATTAAAATAATCAATAATAAAAAAGAATCACAGTGGTCTGTCTAGTTATACCTACTACAGCCATGCACGTGAGCACTTAATAAGCCTTGCTTGTTGATGATCCTGATGATAATGGTGATGGCTTCAGACCCCTTGTCCCACATCTTTTACAAGAGCTGCTAACGAGCAGTAAAATTTACTAATTTTAGTTTCACCTCTTCTCCCTGTCACCACCTACCTTCTGGTGAAGGTGCTAATGAGCTGTGAAATGGCCAAAAGGCCTTTATTGAGAAGAAAAAGAAGCAAAGGGTGCTGGGGACTCTGGATAATCCAACGGTGGATAACCAGGAGTTGGTTCTCCTACACGGCAGAATAATCCGCAAGTGTGATGATGCTCTCCATGACTGAGTGGGTCTGGGTCTCCAGCAAACTTTCTTTCCCTAGAGTTAATATTAACTGCAGTAAAAATCCACCGCAGTCTAACTCTTGGCATATAAAACCTTAGCTCTCAGCACATATTTTTACGTATTTTTTAAAACTTCCTTTTGGCTGTTTTTGAAGTTCTAAGACTGCAAAGGGAAAAAAAGTATCTGACACTTTTTTTGTGTTCTTAAGATGTGAAAATGTGGTTTTTAAAAGATGTTTTTCAAGCATGGAGCATATGACAAAGTAGAAAGAAAAAAAGGAAGTATTAAAATCTGAAAACTGGCTTCACTGCACACATAATAACTGGATTTGTCATAAGACTTTTAACATATACATCTGCATCTGAATGGTAACAGTATCTCCAGAGCTCATGTGAACTGAGGACATGATAGAAACAGCACTCAGTCCCTGGAAAAGGGAAGTGGTTTCCGTATCAGAAAGCAGGAACTACTCACTGCCCTATGCCAGGGGCAGGCAGGAAGCAGTTGGTGAGGTGGACAGTAGAACCTGTGCCATATACATTCTTGGTCCACATCTGATTGGAGAATTGGATTCATGTTCTCGTCATTGTGAGCAACAGAGGTGAAACAAGAGTGATAGCAGAGGAGTCTCAGAACAGAAGCATGGAAGAGCCTTCCAATCAGCTGACCTGAGTGTTTGTTGATTGCCTACGGTTGAACTGGGTAAAATGAAAGACACTTAGTATGTGAAACAATATTTGCTCTTATTGCAAATTTATATAATGTAATACAGCAATGTAATACAACTAATGGTAGGTGTGAAGAGAATTTAGAAGTTTCCCTAAGAAGATGTGAATTGAGCTGAGCTTTGGAAAAACGTGTAGAATTTGGATTAAGAGAGGGCATTCCGGTAAGTAGTACAGCAGAAAGAAAAAGATAAATATGAGACAGATGGCTCTCATTCAGAGATTCAGGGTCTCACTCAAAGATTCATGAGGGGACCGGCCTAACTAGTGTGAGCTTTAAGATGGAAAGTCATAAACACAAGTGTCACTGATTCCTGTCTGCCCTCAGAACTCTCTTACACAGATATGCTCTCAACAAATTTTGGCCGAATTAAAACACACTGGTTTTCTGATTCTGTCACTCATGGTGTTTCAAGAGTACCTTATCCACCTTCTCATTCACCAGTGTGCCTGAGAAATGGTCATTCAGCATCTGTTTAAATACTCCAGATGATGAGAGCCTCGTTTCCTCACACAGCAGCCCTTTCCTTTGTGGGTTACTTCCAGCTATTCATGAAGTTTTTTCCTAATTTTGAGCCAAAATCTGTCACCATTCAGCCAGTTTTTACTATTCCTCAGATTTTGTGAGGTGCACACAACAATCATACAACACCTCGTTATGAGGACTCCACAGGTTACCTCTCTGTTACAGCCCTTCAAAACATGAGAGAAGCTAGAATGTCTTCCCTTAGTTTCCTTCTCTCTAGGCTAGTGGTTCGCAAACTTAAGAGTATATAAGAATCTCTAGATGGCTTGTTAAAACATAGATTTCTGGGTCCCACCCCCACAGTACAAGATTCAGTAGGTCTTGGGTGTGATGTGATAATTTGCATTTCTAACAAGTTCTCAGGTCATGCTGATGCTGGTCCAGGGGCCACACTTTAACAACTATAGCTCTCATATAACCTTTCCCAGTTCATTCAACTCTTTTGCATGTGGTTGCTAGAAAATTTACCAGTTAGTGGAATGGCAGGGCCTGCCCATGAAGAAACAATTTTCATGTATGTCCTGATGGTTAAGATCATAGGCAGCTGGCTGTAATGTCCTTAGTAGCTGTGTGATCTTCAGCAAGTTGTCTAGCATCTGTGACTCACTTTCCTCATCTATAATACAGGAATAGTAATGGTGTCTTCCTCATGAAGTTAGTGTGCGAATTAAATGAGTTCGCATGTGTAAAGTGCTTACAATGCGCTTGGCCCACTATCGTAACCCAATAAACTTTAGTTACAATGATGACATATTTCTAGGCATGAGTAATACCAGTTGGACTTGTTTTGTGTTACTAAATAGCACTTCATTCTTGCATGGATATTAAATGTTTTCAAGGACTGATATCAAATTTCAGGGATAAATTAATGTGTACAATATTCCTGAACAGACATTGCAGTAGTACACCACAAGTCAAAAAAAAATACATCTTTTAAAAATTCTCACAAAATATTACCTATCTTTTCTTTCTGATTGTAAAGGATTTCCCAGGACTAGTATTTATTGCTCTGTGATCTTAGGCAAATTTCCTAACCTTTCCATATTTTATATTGCTTTTGTAAAAGAAAGCACCCAATAAATATTAATTCACTGTTGTTATTTTTATGTTACTATTAGAAAAATATCTCTGAAAACACAGAAAATCTAATTAAGGAAAATTAAAATTACCCATAAGTCTACCACCCAAAGATAAATACTATTATTACTTTGATTTATTTTCTCTATTCTTTATTCTATGCAGAAATTTTTTAACCAACTTGAGGTCCGATTTTAATAACAGTTTTTCAACTTTTTTTTTCACTTACATTATATAATACTCATCTCCTCATGTTATCTAAAATTCCTGAAATTTTCTTTTAATGGTTGCATAATCATGTGCCATATGGTATATTGAAACACATTTAGACATTCTTTTGTTGATGGATTTTTAGATATTTCCAAAATCTAATGTCACTATAATAAATCCTTAGTAAATATCTTTTTGCATAAATAGACATCCAAATTTCTGAGTCTGTCCCCAATATAATTTGCTATAACATTTAATTACCTGAGCAAAAGGTATGAATGTTTTTGAAATACTTGATTAATATTGCCAAACTAAAAAGATGTATTTTATTTGTTTAACCAAAATTCATTGTTTTGTCTCATCAGATTCTTACTAGGGCTACACTAATCCTTTAAATATATATATATATATATACACTCCAAAATTTCTGCTGATTTTCTGAGTTTTTAAAACCATTAGCATTTTTTAAAAATTTTAATGTAAAGAGGGGTTCAAATCAATACTAACAAAACTTCCTATACATTGCAGGTTTAAGGAATTCTTTTAATCATCCTCTATGTAATGTCAAATATACAGATTTTAAGACATATGGTACCAAATCACATTTCAGAATTTTTCCAAATGTAATTTGTACTATCAATTGTTAATAAACCTTTTCTGTAAGGACTGCCTCTCACAGTTTTTTTTTCTACCCTTCTAATAAGAACCCTTTTAAAAAGTCGGGGTGGGGGGAGGGGTGCGGCAGATAAAATCTAGCCAAATAGAAAAGGACTATTTGGAGAGCAATCATGGAAGCATAAGCAGTCCTAATGTTGCATTTACCTTTTTAAAATGAAGTGTCATTGTCTCCCATAGGAACTGGGAAAGTACATTTTACGTTCACACTGTCATGAAAGGCACATACACACTTAATTTATATTTTGGGTATTAGCATTTCTTGTAATCATATGAGTTGAATTCTTTGTTAGGGCCATTTAAAAAAAACTGAGCTGCCGAGTAGTGTGGAAAGTGGAACACAGAAACAGCAATTTATATAACCAAGAACAAAGCAAATGGAAAATGGGTCTTACTGAGCATGGGCAATACTGAAAGGTTCAGCGGACCATCATGCCAACTTCAAACCAGTGCCGCATGTATCCAAGTACTGAAAAACCTTTCAGCCTCTCTGCCTCTATCTCTGTGACTCTCTCACTGTCTCTGTCTCTCTGTCTGTCGGTCTGTGTCTCTCTCTCTCTCTCTCTCTCTCTCTCTCTCTCTCTCTCTCTCTCTCTCTCTCTCTCACACACACACACACACACACACACACACAAATTTACAATGTCTTTTTCAGTTGGATCTAATTTTTTATTGTCAGGGTAAATTCACTAACATTCAGGTTAGCTCTAGTTAAGGTACACAAGAGACACAGGATTTCCTCAGTTAGCTAGGTTAGGAAGGAAGGTATGAACCAAACTTCTAGAAGAGCTTCTTTCCTTCTACCCTACCTGGTCCTAGGAATTTGCAGTAAACCACAGCTGCCTAATCACCGAGCCCCATTTGAGGTGAGAGTATGCAGCCCCTGGATAATGGGAAATGGCTGAAGCTCGTTTGAATAATGTCTTTTGGTTATCTATACACTGCCTTTCCTATACCCCTATTTCCCCCAACTGAATGAAAATTGACCACATAAATTGTCTCAGTAACTTTGTGCAGTATTCAACTAGTCACATATACATATTCGCTTCCATGTTTCCCGTCCTTTCATTGAGGAAAGCTTTACCACGCTAAAAACTTAAATGTATATATGAGTGTATGTATGTATGTCTGTATCTTTATACATACATTTCTAATCATGGTTAAGATATCATTTTCCAATGCATCTGGTGCTACAGAGTTATTCTTTAATATCACTATTCTTTTTGGCACTGATCTAATAAGAGTTCTGAAACCTGCTAAGTGAAATCATATGTGGAAATCTTCAGTACACATCTTTGTGGCTTTGGGGAAAGAGGAGAATTAGTGTGAAACCTGGAAGTGTGTATTAAAGAGAAATCCTACATTAAAATAATTAAGTAGCTGTCTTCAACTGATAAATTAACCTTGGAATTCTAACCATAATTTTCAAAATAAAGGCATCGCTAGTGTTGCCGCTTGAGGAAGAGCAGACCCTGCTGTGTGGGAGCAGCGCAGAGTGCCCCACTGCACGGAGCAGCCATTTTGGATTTCCCTTCATCTAAGTCGCTTTCTCTCCCTGGCCACTTTAAAAGGTTTTCTTTTTATCAAATATGAAAGCCTATTTAACAGGCTTTTTAGTTGAAAATGAAACTATAAAAACCCACCAAGAGGATCTCTGTCTTTAAACAAAGTGAGCCCCAGATGGTTGCAGAGATTCTGTGGTTTCTCTGAGAGACAGCAGAATTCTCTCCTAAATCTCACGGGGCCCAAGGCTCTAAAGCAGGAGCAGTGTGCATACATTGCCAGGCACGGCCCGTCCAGAGCAAGAACAGACTTATATACTGCCACACAGCTTTCAAACATTTATTTAAAGTTAGGCGATGCTATGGCATCGTAAGAATAATCATGAGTGTCTAGTAACCCCTAGCATATGCTGAAGAAAAGCTTGCCTGCTAATTTAGGACTCACAGTTCAGTTGAGTTGTATGTTCGTTACTGTGAAAACATTGTTTTAAGAAATTGTGATGGCCAGAGTATCTAGGGGAAATGTAAGAGTTAAGCACAGCCTGGTTTTTACAGATGTGTTCTTTCTAAAGAAAATCCAAAGGAATCGATAGTTGGAAAAGAAATGTTTAAGAAAATGCTAAAATTCACTATTCAAATAATACAAGTTGAAACAACAACGACACTTAAGTTTTGGTCTATCAATCTAGTAGGTTTGTTTTGGGTAAAAAATAGGTCATAAATACTTATTAATGTTTATATAAATAATAGTTCGTATTAAAATGATAGTTATAAAGTATTCTTAATGGCAGGAAAATGTGTCAATTAGGATGTTTTCAGTGTAAAGTTACAAGATAGGCTTTTTCATCTTCCTAGCAAGGTAATGAGACAGATACTATTAGAGTTCCTGTTTTACATTTGTTATCTACATAACAAGGAAGAAAGCAGGTAGTGTTGGTTAATTAAGCAGCTCAACCCTGCATCTGCTTCCCTGCCATCCTCTTAAGTTTGCCTTCCTGATTTCAAGATGGCTACAAAAGGAGTTATATCTAGATATATATATAGATATATATATATATATATATCTAGATATATACACTCTCCTAACTTCTTTTCATGACAGAAAAGAAGGTTTTTTTTTCCCCCTCTAATTGTTTCTCTTTTTACCAAGGAGTAAAATCTTTCTCAGAGCCTTTTAGTAATCTTTTCCTATTATTAGCCAAAACAGAGTTCCATGTTCACCCCTAAACTAATCCTGGCAAAAGGAATTACCAGGATTAGTTTATACCCTTATGATACAGCCTCCATGGGACATGGAGACTGCCTGCCTTCCCTGTGTACTTTGCTGTTTTTTGAGACCTAAACCAAATCAGGGTTTTTACTAGCAAGGGAGAAGGAGGGACCAACTACTTGGGCCAAAACCAGTGGTGTCTGCTACATGTACATTATGATGGGCAGATTTTAGTCTCTTTTTTTATAGTTTCTAAGTTTTCTTAATTAGTAAGTATTAATTACTAATTAAGTCTGTCTGAGAGACAGACTGTCAGGTTGATTATCAGCACAGATTCTGGGCCACTCTGGATAACAGTGGACAAGTTGTTCAACATCTCTGTGACTCCATTTTCTCCTTGTTAAGACAAGGAGTCATAGTAGCACCTATGTTATAAGCTTGCTGTGAGATTATGAGTTAACTTAGGAAAATGCTTTGTATTAATCAGGGTTCTTCAAAGAAACAGAACCAGTAGAATGTGTGTGTTTATGCATGTAGAGAAGGAGCAGGAGAGATTTATGATAACTGGCTCACACATTATGGAGGTCGAGAAACCTCAAGATCTGTGATCTGCAATTAGAGACCCAGAAGAGCCAGTATCTAGTTCCACTCCTAAAGTCCACAGGTTAGAAGCCCAAGAAGAGCTGCTACTTCAGTCAGTATCCAAAGGCCAGGCAAAGACCAACTTCCAGCTTAAGCAATCAGACAGAAGTTTCCTTTTGACTAAGTTTCCTCATTTTATTCTGGTCTTCGGTTGATAGGCCCAGCCACATTAGGAAGGGCAGTTGCTTTGCTCAGTCTCCCCATTCAAATGCTAATCTCTCCCCGCCCCGCCCCTGCATTCAAGATGACATATAAAATTAACCATCACATGCATAGACCTATGGTGAATATTCATCTTACAGAAGGATTCTGTAAAAATTTATTTATAAGAATAAATTTTACATATTTTTTCTATTTCAACCAATTTAAGAAACATTTCTTAATGCCTATTATGAACTGTTCTCTTAGCTGGATGAAAAGTTGGATAATCCATGGGTTTAATGCTAAATCTGTGTATTTTATAAAGATGCATGCTTCTATACTATAGGAAAAACCTGAATAAAGTAAAATATAATTAAGCATCTCAGTTAAAAGTGTTTGTATTACCAGTTTATACAGAGATCACTTAATGTATAAATGTACAATAAACCTTTGGAAATCAGCTTTAGGGAATAGATTGATCACAGCTAACCTGTCATCTGCAAGGGCTGGAGTCTTGTTTTTGATCTTTGTCCTTTTTGACTGCTGCATTATTTGATACCATTGACCGCCACCTCTTGGTCAGTCTCTTCTCTTGTGGCATCAGCATCACTGCTTTCTCCTGATTCACTGCCACACTCCTTCACCCCTTCCTCTCAGTGCCTTCTCTGGCTTCTCACCCTGAGTATTGGTCCCTGAAGTACTGGTCAGTTGCTGGGTAGAGCTTCTACCCTCTTTTCTAGGTAAACTCTCTTCTGCGTACATTTGCAGGGCTTTTATTGCACAATCTGATCTCCAGCCTCATTTTCACTCTCGAGCACATGGCCAGAATTTCTGCCTGGGCATGGACCCTGACTATGTGTTTGTCTTTTGAATGCTGCAAACTCAGTATGACCAAAGCAAAATCCTCTCTCTCCAAGCCTCTTTTTCTTCTTGTACTCTCTGAATAAGCTAATGACTTCATTTTCTTGCCATAAAAGTCCACATAATTTACTCTGAACGATACATATTTCGAATTCATGTGATCTGAATTGATGATCACTTATTTAATTATTGTATTTTAGATTATCATCTGTGGAAGACAGATCATCTGTAGTTACTTGTCTCAAAGCATAGAACTAAAAGTCGTTCAGCATTACATAGGTCAAGATGGACAAGCTATTGTTCGAGAACATTTTGACTGCCTCACAGCCAAACAGAAATTGCCTTCGTACATCCTAGAAAACAGTGAACTGACAGAGTTGTGTGTGAAGGCCAAAGGAGATGAAGACTGGTCAAGAGATGTGTGCCTGGACTCCAAAGCCCCTGAGTACAGCATCGTCATTCAGGTATGACAAGTAGTTCAATCTAGAATGGAGCAGCTTTGAAATGAGAAATTTCTCATTATGCTCTCTCTTCAATATAGCACTTTTTATTAAAAAGTGATATAGACAAAGGAGGGGATATCTGAAGTAATATAAAGAGGCTTTGAATATTACTCCTTAAACTGTCTCCTCCATATCCCACAACAACACGTTTGTTCCAGTATTTCTTATAGCCAGGATGCTCCCCCAACCCAGATGGAGGCAAGTTGTAGCTTGAAAAAGATTCTGATACCCCAGGGCTTTGGGGGAGGAGTATCCTCCCACCTAAGAATCTTTGTAATGATCTGTTGCTTTTTTATCTCTTCCTCAACTTCCACCATTATCACTTTCATTCTCTTAAAGGACAAATCCTCTTTCATTCTCCCACTAAGTCTTATATCAGTCCCTCTTCATACAAGTTCCTTCATCTTTATGGAAAGAATTGGCCCCATTCAATTATTGCACATTCACTTTATGCCATAATGAAGTCTGGTTTTGCTTAGTTATCCTTTTTTTTTGGCTTTTTTTTCTATAACTTTAAACTTCTTAATCCTCCAAACCAGCATTAAGCTTGTGCCTTATTTTGATTAATTTGTGAACTAGTATTTAATAGGACGCTCTCCTATCTCATGTGCAGGTGCCATCTTCAAACAGTTCCATTATTTATGTCTGGTGCACAGTTTTGACTTTAGAACCCAACTCTCAAGTGCAACAACGAATGGTGAGTACCTTCCAATCTTAAATTATGGTGTATGACTCTGACCTTTCGTGTTCCGAAATAAATTAAGGTCAGAATGACCCGGAGAAGAGATTTATTACAAGTTTGTTTCAGCATCAAACAGCTGGAATACTGCAACAAAGCAAATATGAAAGTTCTTCTGTCCTTTTATTTTTATAGATTGTGTTCAGCCCTCTCTTTATCATGAGGAGTCATCTCCCAGACCCCATTATCATACATTTGGAGAAAAGGAGTCTGGGATTGAGTGAAACACAAATTATTCCAGGAAAGGGGCAAGAAAAACCACTGCAAAACATAGAACCTGACCTTGTACATCACCTAACATTTCAAGCAAGGTACTGGAAAAATCTTTATATTTTCTTAAGAGAATTTAGTAGAAAAGTAGCCTTATACTATCGAGGGGGAAGATAGAGCTTTTGGTATGAGAATGTTATTTTTAAATTGCCCAGCCTCATGTTCACTTATTCTCTTCTGTAATTTTAAATATAATTCAGCCTTTTTCATAAAGCTTAGAAGTAAGAGAGATCATCAGAAAATTTACTTGACGCATAATTTGTCTCACGGAAGAAGGGAAATAGAGATCTTACCCAAGCATGGTCAAGGGAAGGTGGGGTCATAAGTGGAAAAGTCAGGGCCTGGATCATGCAAACAATGTGTCATCCTTAAATCACCAAAAGTCTCACAAAAAGCTATTGGACTATAACACATTCATAGTTAGAGTTCTTCAGTAAATTGTAGACCACTTTAGAAATATGATACTTATTCTTGTTTTTTTCTTTTTCCGTTTTCCAGAGAAGAAGATGATCCTTCACATTGTGCTGTTCCTATCTCAACATCCCTCATTAAGCAAATAGCCACTAAGATCCACCCTGGAGGCACAGTCAGTCAGATCCTTGATGAATTCTACGGGCCAGAAAAGTCTCTTCAACCCATGTGGCCCTATAATAAAAAGGATTCTGACAGGTAATGTTCTTCAGCAGTATTTTTCTACAAACATTTTTCAATATTAAGTAATAAATGGCTATTCACAAAAATGTTAGATACCAAAAAAGGTGTTTTAAAAAAGAAGATATTTGCATGTATCAGATTGCATAGATATGTTTTGTATACTGCTTTACTCATGATCTGGAAAAGTTTCTATCTCCTCGACGCAAATTATGCAAATTCAGCACTGTATGACTCTGGTATGAAGAGGGATCATACAGGAATGCTATGTGTCTGGAATCCTTAAACATATTTCATGAATACCGAAGTCATTGTATTTCACTGAGTCTCTTGGATGTGGTATTTGGAACAGGAATGAACAGCTGAGTCAGTGGGATAGCCCAATGCAAGTGAAGCTGTCAGTCTGGAAGCCATATGTTAGAACCCTGTTGATAGAACTTCTACCCTGGGCCCTGCTTATCAATCAGTCCAAGTGGGACCTCTGGCTGTTTGAAGGAGAAAAGATTGTTCTACAAGTTCCTGCTGGCAAAATTATTATCCCTCCCAATTTTCAGGTACTGTACATTTTTTTTTAAACTAATATGAATTCTTTTCTTTCAACAACTAGCTTTTAGTTTGCATTCTGAGGTTGAATCCATTGTGGGAAACTGTCCTTTTAGATGCATATGTAAGAGATATGGAATGTTCTTTGATTCAAAGACATTTCAGATATCCTTTTTTACCCATCAGCAGTATCTATGCTTATTTGTCATTAAATTTGATATCTTGTACTAGTTACATTCTCATTTCCATTGTGGACGGGATATTTGACAAGCATTAGACTTGGCCTTCTCTGCATGCATTAAGGACACAGTCAGTGCTTACCTGCCCCCTAGATGTTTTTGTTGTTCTTACAGAGATCTGCAAGACGAGTAAGAATTGGAGATTTCCAAGCAACCATTTTCATCAGAGTCTCTTTTCCTTTATAAGTGGACTTGACTGTCCACTCTTTTGATGCCCATACGGTTGTTGACAACAGCAACATGGAGTCATCACTGACTCGGGGGAAAGCCTAGTTGCAAAACAAAATTTCACAGGAAGATTTTATATTCCATCACATGAGAATTTTCTCGATAAGGCTAGCTCATTTTTAAAAAGCACATAAATCTCTAAGAAAATAGAATATAAGGAACTCCTAAATAAAATGTTTTCCTGATAGAGAACAATTTAAGAGTTCTTTTTTTTCCTTCTTTTTTGAGCTCCTTTTCATAAACATCTTTATTCAATTGCATTTTTCCCTTTTTTTTTTAAATAATCAAATGATGTTACCTTATAGAATTGGAATGTTGACTACATGGACCTAATGTTGCATATCATTCTTTTGTCAAATGAAATGAAACCTTCAGTTTTTAAGCCTTTGGTATTTATAGGGTAGTACAGTTTGGATTTGGTTCCTTCTCCCCTTTTATAAATATGAATTCTTTCATGAGTCAAATAAAACATTGGGATATGAAATAAAATGTATGCTGCCATTACAAAAGAAGAAAAATAAAAGAAAGAAAACATAAAGGAATTTGGTTGCCTAAATAGACATATCATATAATATTTAAAAATTCCTGTGAATAGAAGTAAAAATACCAAAATTAAGAAAAATACTTTATAATCAAGGCATTATTTTTCTAGGAAGCTTTTCAAATTGGAATATACTGGGCAAATACAAATACTGTGCACAAGTCAGTAGCAATTAAACTAGTTCATAACCTGACATCTCCAAAGTGGAAAGATGGAGGTAATGGTGAAGTTGTATCATTGGATGAAGAAGGGTTTGTTGATGCTGAAATAAGACTCGGTGCCTTCCCAGGACATCAGAAGGTAGGACCAAAATCTGTGTTGCTCAGGGAAATATCATGCCATCCCCTTAACCTGATTAAAGTGAATCTACCCTTTTCTTTTTTGTTAATCTCTTTTTGGTATTACTTGTTGTAGACAATTTATAATAGTGAAACACATGGTTTTACAGGGTTTTTTTTTCCTTTACCAGTGATAAAAGCTGTATCACATAATTTATCCAATAACTGCTCTAGTTCAGAACACTCAGCAGTCATTTGATTTATTGTATGTGGGGGGAAAATGAACTTACTCCAAGATATCCACAAATTGTACTTGGCCTCTTTTCTTTAGAGCGGGAAGTAGAGTTGCTAACATTCTGAGCACTGAGTGAAAGGGCAAAGGCTCTTACAACAAAGGTATATTTCTGAAAAGGGCACCCTGAGCAGATGATGAGGGTCAATTCTGATTTTCCCATAGAACCAATGTTATAAGAGGGAGTTGTGTTCTGAAATCAGGGGAACTGGTACCCATGTTTTTAAAGATATCAATACACAAAACCACTTAATCAGTTATTAATTAAACACACATGTTGTATGCTTTTCAGCATAAATTCTAAAGTCCATGAAAACGATTAAGCTGAATGATACAGTAATGAGTCACATTAAACTGTATGCATGGAAGTACATTATCAGACTGTACCGCTTAGCGGTCTCATTCTGTACTCAGTAATATCTTCATTATTTTAGCTGTCCCAAATCAGAAAAAGAAGAGATATTTCATCAGAATAGTATAATTCAGAATGACCTTTCTCTGGGGAAAAGATAAATTTTGACAGGCATCTTTGAAGAGCCTCTTGAGAAAAGTTAGGGTCACTGTAGTGACTTTTTAAAAATAAATTTCTCTGACACAAAGAAGTTGGTCTTTCTTCAGTATTCAAGGCTGGTATCCATTTCCTTAAAGTTGTCTGGGCAACACATGTTTATGCTCTGCTGGCCAAAATACTATAACATGGGTGTAAATGGCAAAGAGCTGTAAGCGTGAATCACCCAAAGTTTAATCGTTGTAAGTTGAAAACCACCATCAAAACCTGGAAAAAATGTTATGACATACAGTCAAATACCCAGTGCTTCCAGTACATCACAAAGTAGCCACAGCAACTGCTGAATAAATCTTTGAATGAATGAATGAATGAATGAATGAACGAACGAACAAACAAATGAATGGTTGGAAAATCCATATATATCTGTCTCATTCTTTAGTAGTGATTCTCAAACTTTTCATTCCCAGGATCCCTTTATACTCTTAAAAATTATTGAAGACCACCAAACATCTTTTGTTTAAATGGGTTATATCTGTTGATATTTATCAAATTAGAAGTTAAAAGAAAAAAATTTAAAACACAAGAGTATACATACATTCAATTAGTCATGTAAGCAAAGACACCATATGTCATACAACCTCTGGAAGACAGCACTGTACACTCATAAGAGAATTAGAGTGAAAATAGCATCTTAGTATTATTATAAAAATAGTTTTGACTTTTAGAACCCCCAAAACGATCTCAAAGATATCCCTTCCAAGGGTCCCCAGACCACACTTTTGAGAACTGATGTCCTGATATTACCACTTGCTAGATGAGTATCTTTAGGCAAATAATACCTTCCCTGAGCATCATTTCCTCGTATAACATGGCAAGGTAAGGAGGTGACACATGGAACTACACTGCATGGTTTCTAGCCCCAGTTAGATCCTCTTTGTATTTTTGTTCCTAGGCAAGTAAGTTACTTAGCCTCTTTGTGCCTATTTTTCCTCTTCTATAAAATAGGGATAATAGCAGCTACGTCCTGTAGGTGTTGCGCAGCTGCTATGAGTTAATACACGTGAAATACTTAAAATGGGTGGACCACAAGAAGGCAATATATGAGAGTCAGTCATTTATGTTTGCTTCATCATCTTCATCATCAAAGTTCTCAGAACTCCCCTTGATCTAGAATAGGCCTTCAGTGAGGTAGCTGCTGTGATGTGTATGAGGAGGAAGACAAGGAATGTTTAATCGAATTCTTTATATTGAAGAAGATGAGTGGCATCTGTGAAGGAATTGGTTAAATAACTTGAAAACAAGTCTCTCTCTGTTGCTATACAGTAGCAGCAAACGAAACTGGTTAGCTAAAGTGCCCTGTTGTAAATAGGGACTCTTTTTAGGGGCCAGGACATTTTTGACACTGAAAGGGGCTCTATTAAGTACTCTGGAACAAAAGGTAAATTTGATACTATCCTAGGGAAAGCAGTAGGTAAAATGATCTTTTACAAATAATCAAGAGATTTTAATATGCTTTATAAGATTTTAAAAATTACTCTTTTCTCCATCGTCTTGCAGTTATGTCAGTTCTGCATCTCCTCCATGATACAGCAAGGTATACAGATTATTCAGATTGAAGACAAGACTACAATAATCAATAACACACCATATCAAATATTTTATAAACCACAGTTATCTGTCTCCAAACCCCATTGTGGAAAGGAGGTAAGCAATTCATAACGTGATTGGTCTGTGTGAAGTTTTGATAACGTACAGTAAATAGGGTCAACTTTTTAAATCTAGAACAAATAAAAAACTAACACCACTATAGGAGAAGAGAAATTCATTTGTTGGTGTTTTAATTAAAACTGTGAATGTCACAGTCAGCACTTCCATGGTGATTAATTAATGAGCAGAAACCCTACAAAGCGGCAGATCCCAACACTGCGGGCTGAGTGCTGCCCGCCCCCATCTGCCCAGAGGCTGCAGCAGCTCCTCTGGCACACACACTAACCCGAAGCCTCACCATCAGGAAGCGGTCCTCACCACTAGCTCCCGGGGCTCGGAGGAAAAAACATCTGTCCCGCAGGCTGCCATATGGACAAAAGACTGGGCCTCGTCTGAGCCGCGGGCCTGGGAGCGCTGAGCTCTGTGTCCAGAAGGAGAGTAAACGTGAAAATGTACCAACATATATGTTAACATCTCAAAGGCAGAATATGTGGAAAATAAAACCAAAGATTTTTTATTCCATTCTTTATACTACTAAAATGAACAGATTTAGAGAAAAAAGGAGATACTTTAAAACAACTTAAAAACAATGTGCTAAGCGGTGTGTTGTTGTTTTATGCCATTGAAACTATCATGTAGGAACGTATTATCTTTCTTTTCCTTTGTTATCCCTTACTTTCAGCTCCTAAAAATTACATTAGAGCAATAAAATAGGATGAAAGTCTTATTCTCTAAGCTTACAGTACGTTGCAATATTTATAGGAATGTCAGAATAATGGAACTCTATCTTGGTTCAATGAAGTATTGATAAATAGGTGACAGGAAGAACCAAATAAAGGTTACCAACGTTTGCATTGTAGGTGAAGATTTGACAAGAAAATCAGCATGTGACCTGATCATTCTTCTGCTTCTCTCCACCCTAGGGCATCCTGAGATGTTAAGTCAGGGCTTTCCTCATCTGAAAATGCACATAATTACATGTCCCTTGCAGGTTTTTTGTGATGATTAAATGAGATACTTTATAAAATCTAGGCATTTAGGAAATAATAGTAGCCAGCAGCAGCAGTGGCAACACCAGCAACACAGTGAGCTCATTTGTCTCAGTCTCCTGGAGAGAAGGGAAGGGCCCACTTCTTCCCCGCAGCTGATGAGTGTCCCCTTTTTCAACCCGGACTCTCCTTCAGGCAAACTGTGGGAATTTCTTAAAGATATGAAAAGGCCTGGCCTCTCAGGAGGACTGTATGAGGCAGCGGGGAAAATATGAAACACGCAGCAGGAAGCCTGGCTTCTGGATGGGCTTTGCCACTCACTGGCTTTGTGATTTTGGACAAGTCATCTGCTCTCTGGAAAGCAGCTTTCTTAGCTGTGAAAATGAAGGCTCAAATAAATTTTCTCGAAAGATCTTTTTTAACTTTAAAATTTTGAGACTCTCTTATGAGCCAGAAACCTTGCAGAATTCCAAGTGAGGGCTGAGAACAGAGCTTCCTCCTCCCTCCTTATTGTCTTCTGAGCTCCCAGTTCACTGTTCTGTATCTCATTCAAGTCTCTTCTCCTCAAGCCCCACCGACCCCATGGTGCCACACTCTTTCATTTCAGCCTTACCTGTCCAAGATGACTGACTCCCTCCCCAACAGCTGCCATTTCTAATAGAATCTGCATTTTTGCAATACTTGGAGGATGTTGAGAACTTTACATTACCTGTTAAGTCACCCAGCTTCATGATTCATTATGCCTAGAAAAGCAGGTCCAACTGTTACTGCTTGTAATTGTCTCATTACTTCTTTCTCATGGGAACAGAATTTTTAATATTCCCATGCCCCCGCCACTTGGCCACCTCCTGAGAATAGATGGTTATGGTTTCTTAGAAGCTCTGCTTTAAAAAGATTAATTTCTCTGTATTACTGTAGTAAATGTGCTCCTTCTGCATTGTCTTTTCTTTTTTCAGTATTTTCATGTTCCAGACAGTGCCACTTTCAGCATTTGCCCAGGTGGCGAGCAGCCTGCTGTGAAATCCAGCTCCCTTCCTTGCTGGGACTTAATGCCTGACATCAGTCAGTCAGCACTGGATGCATCTCTGCTTCAGAAACAGCTCTCGCTGGCCTTTTCTCCTGCCTCTGGTGCCGAGAGCTCACAGTGCTGGAGCCTGCCAGCTGTAGTTCGACAAGAATTTCCCAGACAGAGTGTGGCAGTGCCCTTTGAGAATTGTAGGGAAAATGGATTCTGTACCAGGTATTTTACCTACATGTGGATATCCTGTCCTTGTCACTATAGCTTGTCATCAAGGTACCAAGAGAGAATAGTGGCAGGATTCACCAGGTGTAAAACTAGGTTTTACTTTTATTTTTTATGGAGTGTAGACATTGTATGCAGTTGAGCAAATGTTATGATCACGGATGGGTTGCCCCCATGTACTGCTGATGAGGTTTTTCCCTTATGCAGCTTATCCTAGGGCAGCATGATGGGGTTTGTGCCATGGAATAACATGTAATGAAAAGATTGCTTTCTTTTTTTTCTTAGCTTCTGTCAATGATGAGAAATAAGGGTTAAAATGTGAGTCAGGTTGGAAAACCTTCTTTTCCCATAATTTACTTTTACTTCAAAATGGAATTTTTCTTAAGAAGTCATTAAGAGAGATAACTTAGATAAACACAAGTCACAGAAGACTCTGTTCTGTGGTTGTTCTTGCACAAAAGCTACGCCAATTACCGATTACCAGTTATGCACATAACAACCACAGAATCAAGCCAGAGACGTGTAATGGTTTGTTCATACTGGACTTTTATTTTGTGGTTGTTTTGCATGCCATATGTCCTTCCTTTAGTTGTCAGAAATAACTTATTTGTAGTATTTGTAAAAAATACAAAAGAAAACATATTATAACCTTATGAGAGGTACCTCACTCTTAAAATTATTAATTTATAGACTTTATTTGAGGATTAAGCCATCTTAACTTTGTGATATATACAGAGATTTATAGTAGTGATATTTACAAAAATAACTCCTAACTTGTGTCACTCATAATAATAAGGCCCTGCTCCCTACACACATCCCTTCTTTTCTCATAGCATTCACACTTTCATCCTGAACTCTGGAGAGGAGTGGTTATTTTTATATTCTGGTTGGAGAAGTTAATTATTTTTTAAAATGATGTGAACCTGTATCTAGAAAATAAAACATTTTTTTCCCAAAGTTTTATTGAAAATTTCAAATATATAGAAAAGTTGAAAACATTTTTACAGTGAGGATCTGGGGCCAAAATGACCTAGATGATAGTGGTTTTGTTCATCTGGTCTTGCAACCACATCAAAGTTGTGACAGAAACACAGAGCAAACAGCAAGCAGAGTCACCTGGGTCTAGAGGAAGAGAAGCCCTACAACTAGGAAGAGAAATAAGAAATCGCCCTGTAGCTGTAGAAGGTAGGAGGGAGAGAAGAGGCGAGGCTGCCCAGTTCCCGGCACCTGAGTGGGGCAGAGGCTACGGCAGCTGCAGACGCCTCTTAAGGAGTCGTGTCTGTGAGCAAACTTTCACAGTGGCTGATTTCACTTGCTCTGAGCACTAGTGTCCAGTCAGCTGCTCAGGGTGCACCAAGGACTTACAGGGGTACAATGAGTCATCAGAGCGAGGGCCGGAGGCAATGCTCTGGCCCAGGCAGAAGTGCCAACAGTATCCACTGTTCCTGGTTTGAGCCCTCCCCGCTCCCAGTGTGACACAGCACCACCATAGCTGAGACATCATCAAACTGGATATCGAGGGTCGCTCCACCCAGAGGATTCCTTGAAACTCCTCCTCCCCCAACTTGCGGCCCCACCCAACCCACATCCAGGTGTATCCTTAGTAGTACTGTGCAATTTGCTGAGCAGCTTTAAGGCTCACACTGGTAGCAGCTGATCTTGTTTTCTGGCGTGGCTTTTTGAGGTAACTGTAAGCACACATCAGTGGATTGCTTGCTAAATCTGAATAAGTATCCCTGGAGGACACAGGCTGCGGCTAACCTTGGCCAATAGCTGAACCCCTCTCAGGACTGTGCCACTGGACACCTACTTCACAAATTCATACTAATAAGACCGGGAGACTTAGGAGCTTTGCTTAGTACATAGAAACAGACACAGAAAGGCAGCCAAAATGGGAAGACAAAGAAGCAGAAACCATATGAAAGAACAGAACAGAGATCCAGGAATAATGGAGTCAAGCAATCTAACAGATGCAGAGTTCAAAACATGGTTATAAAGATGCTCAATGAAATTAAGGGAAGTGTAGATGAACTCAGTGAGAACTTTAACAAAGAGATAAAAACCATAAAATGGAAAAGGAAATTATAAAAGGAAACCAGTCAGAAATGAAGAATACATTACCTGAGATGACGAGTATATTAGAGGGAATCAACGGAGTGGATAAAGAAGAAAATTGAATCACCAATATAGAGAATGGAGAAGCCAAGAATATAATAATAATTTAAGGAGCTTATGGAACACTATTAAAGATAAAAACATCCATGTCATAGGGGTACCAGAAAAAAACCCAGGACATTGAAGAGCTATTTGAAGAAATAATGATGGAAAACTTTCCGAACCTAGTAAAGGAAATAGACATACTACCTCAGGAAGCTCAGAGAGTCTCCAAAACGAGGCCCACACCAAGACACATCATAATTAAAATGCCAAAGATTAAATACAAAGAATCTTCAAAGCAGTAAGAGAAAAGCAGTTGCCTACAAGGGAACACCTATAAGACTGGTAGCTAATTTCTGAAAAGAAACTTTGCAGGACAGAGGGGCTTGGCACAAAATATTCAAAGTGATAAAAACCCAGGATCTACTACCAACAATACTTTATTATTTAGAGTTGAAGGACAGTTACCAAGCTTCCCAGACCAAAAAAAAAAAAAAAAAAAAAAAGCTAAAGGAATTAATTACCACTAAACCACTATCATAGAAAATGTTGGAGGGACTTCTTAAAGAAGAAAAAATGATGTATCAAAAGCAGGAATAAAGAATGGTTATAACTACATTCCTATCAACAAGTACCTCAAATGGAAAAGAATTAAGTGATCCAGCCAAAAGATAGAGTGGCTGAATGGAGAAGAAAACAAGACCCTACATATGCTGCCTACAAGAGACTCACTTCAGATTGAAAGACACACACAGACTAAAAGGGAGGGGATAGAAAAAGATATTGCCTTGATGGACCTAGAGGATATTCCAGTGAATGAAGTAAGTCAGAATGAAAAAGACAAATACCATGTGATTCCAGGTACATGTGGAATCTAAAGAACAAAATAAACAACAATAACAAAAACAGAAACAAACTCATAGATAACAGAGTATTTTGAGAGCTACTAGATAGGAAGGATTTGCAGGGTGGTATTAAAGGGCAAAGGGATTAAGAAATACAAATGAATAGTGACAAAATAGACTTGGAGATGTAAAGTGTAGCATAAGGAAAATAGTCAACAGTTTTGTAATATGTAAGGGGGAAGAGTAGTACTAGATTTAGTGGAGTCATCACTTGAGTTCTAATCACTAGGCTGCACAACTGAAACTAATAGATTGTTATGTGCCATTATAATTGAAAAAGACTTACTGAATTGTACAATGTAAATATGAGCAACTAAGTGTCTATTATATTTCAAAAAAACTGGAGGAAATCCATCCATCCATCTCACTCTCCATCCATCCATCCATCTTTCTTTTTTTTATGCATTTCAGAGTAAATTTAAAATACCAGTACACTTCGTCCTAAATACTTCATATCATTAGCTAGAGTTCATATATGTTCACAAATTTTTTTCTTTTGAGGAAAATTTATGCACAATGAAATGTATAAATCTAAAGTGTGCATTCCGTATGTTTTGGAAAACAATGCACCTGTAAGACATAGACTATCACTGTTACTTCAGACAGTTCCACCATGCTGCTTTTCAGTCAGCCTCTCTTTCCTAGCATCCATGGTTGTATTTGCTCCACCATAGATTAGCAAAACTTATTTTTAAAACTGAAATAAAAAATTGTAAATTTTTATTTGGAAATGGTTTAAAATTCTAAGAATGATAAGCCATGATTTTATTAAAATAACAATCTTGTCCTTAAATATTAAGCTACATATTAGATTAAAAGTACCCATATGTTTGTTCTGGCCCCAAGCTTTCTTGGCTATCACAAAGAACCTTCTCTGAGGTTGGCTTGCCCAGCTCTTTCAAAATTAGGCTGGGAAAGGAACTTTGGTGTTAAATCAAAGGACTGTACTCTGAAAGTGAATTCACTCGCTGCTGCCCCATTTCATCCTCTCTCCTCCCCTCAATCCCACAGTGCACTTACTTTGCTGGTGTAATAGATGTGACTTCCTCAAAAGTTAGTAGACAGTTTAGCATTTCAGATAAATGCAGTCTGAAAGAAGGACTCACTCTGGCGAACAGGATAAATGGCAAATGGGACATTCTCTAGCATATTATTGACCCCTTTTTAAAATCAGCGTAAAATTGAAGACCACATTTGGCAAATGTCTGATTTCTTTGATTAATCCGAAAAATTCTGTAATTTAACCTTTAGAGGAAATGTTTTTCCAGCTTTGATATAAAATATTGTTTGGAAGTTTATAGTCTAAATTGGAAGCTTTCTCTCACTCCATTGTAGAGGGCAGCCTGTGCCCACATAGCAGCTCTTCTGATGCCCAGTACCACAGCTTTGCTCTCAGTAGTCAAAATGGAGATCCTGTCAAGTATGGTGATTATGCAAATTAATGACAAACAGTATTAGCCTACTTACCTTTACAGAAAAACAAGGTGGGAGAGAGAGCCCGCGAGCCAGCACCTAAGTCCTCTGTTAGTCCTAACAGCACATCAGCTCCTCCTTTGCCACATTTACCAAGGATTTTTGAGGAAGAAGGCACCCTATCTGGAGAGTTTAAGTCACATACGCATTGAGAGTAAAGAGCAGGAGGAAAGGTTAGCATGAGGTTACCTGTAATTCTCTCTGAATGATAAGAGTCATGGTTTTTTTCCTTTTAAATAATTTTTCACATTTTAAAAAGTATTTTTTTGTGTATATATATGTTACTGTTTTCAGGGGGGAAAATCAGTAAACCCTTAATAGTGTATGGTGGTTAATACATGAGAGGATGGCCTCCTTTCCCTGGAAAACATTTCCTCTCATTTATAAAAGAGAAAGTGTTACAGAATTCTGAATAGTGCACATTTAAATAAACATGTACCAGGAAAGAAAGCATTCATTTATTTCTAAACCATTTCTGTCATTTGATTTGATTTTGTTTTAGGGCTATTGCGCTGACATATCAAGAACACTTTGGAGTGACTTATTTAACCCTCTCAGAAGACCCTAGTCCTCGAATAATTTTCCACAACAGATGTCCAGTAACAATACTTATAAAGGAAAATATTAAAGGTATATTTTATAGCATTGAATTTAAATAATACTAAACCTATATTTTTTCTGGAGGTTTTTGACTTTGTAGTTACCTGTGATCCTGTGAAGAATGTTTAAATAAAAGTATTATTAATCCCTCTTTGAGTTTTTCTTACCACACTATGTTTAATATCCCTTAATCTTTGTCTTCAAGGCCTAAGTCTACATATGCCTTTTTTTTTTAGATATTCCAAAGTTTGAGGTTTATTGCAGAAAAGTTCCTTCAGAGTGTTCAATTCATCATGAACTATATCATCAGATTTCCAGCTATCCAGACTGCAAGACCAAAGACTTACTTCCTAGTCTTCTTTTGAGAGTAGAGTTGCTGGGTGAAATGACGCCTGAGTGGAGCGATGCCATCGACATAAACAACCAGGGAACACAGGTCAGTGAGCCACGCGTGTCCCTGCCGAGGCCCAATGGAACATTTTCTTTTCTAGGCTTTTGATGGTTGTCCACTTCTAAGCACAGGTGTCTAAATGCGGAACAACTTATCTCTGTGTGTGGTGTGCATGCATCTATCTTTGACATCCTCCTTATGTTATAAATTCTCAAATACAGGTATGTGCCTACAAAGTATACCATACCACTGTTTACCAGAGAGGAGCACTTGGTAAAAGAAAGCCCACCTTGGGTCCGATACAAGATCAAAAACAAAACAAAAATTGTTGGACTTCTCTCCATGGAAGGTAGTCCAGCTGGCCAGATTTTAGGGCAATCATGATGCCAACCCTAGATCAATTCTCTCTTTTGAAAGTTTACTAATTTTAAAATATACATATTTATCCTAGTAGTACATGAAACTCTGCAAATAGAAGTAGAGTTTTATAAACCTAAGCAGATAAAATGCCCTAATTTTTCTCTATTTTACTCTGGATGTTGGTGATTTTATTTTGTTGAAAATGGCATATGAACATTTCATTTCTGCTGCACTGAAAATTTGTAATTTTTAATATTTAATTCAGTGGCATTAAATACATTCACTGTGTCATACAGCCATCACCACTTTTATCATCCCAAACCAAAACTCTCTACCCATTAAGCAGTAACTCCCCATTTTCCCTCAACTCAACCCCTGGTGGTCTCTGTTATACTTTGTCTCTGAATTTTCCTGTTCTAGGCACCTCATAAAAGTGGAATCAAACAATATTTGTCCTTTTATGTCTGGCTTGTTTCACTTAGCATATTTTCAAGGTTCATCCATGTTTTAACATGTCAGAACTTTATTCCATTTTATGACCAAATGATATTATGCTGTACTTTTTTAATGTTCTTTCTAATTCATTTGGTCTTCACAATAAGCTTGTGAAGTGGGTCTTATTGCAATGGTTACAAAACACATCTTAAAATTATAAATGTACTTACAGTAATAATAATGATTATCATTTAATAATCGCTAACTGCATGCCAGGCTTTGTGCTAACCGCTTCATAGTCATTCTCAACTAACCTTATAATAGCCACACAAGATAGGACTCTCACTATAGAAATGCAAACAGACCTGCAGCAGTGACATGGCCTGATTCCCACAGACTGTAAGAGAAGGGCCCCGGGATTTTATCCAGACCTGCCTGACTCCAAAGCATGTGCTCTGAACCACTCTGCTCTGAATGCTACATCTCTACCTGGGATTCCTCCCTTCTTCCCCAGTCCTGTTGGCACATGCTTTTTTTCTCCTTCAAGAGAGTCTTTCTCTTCACGCCTGTGACATCTTCTCCCCAAACTCAGAACCTGCTCATAGAACAATTTTGACAGGTACTGTTTTAAACAATGTCTTGCCTAGTCAGATACCTGCCTTATTCATCCTCAGCCTACAGCACAGTGCCTGTCAGCACAGTAGGAACTTAATAAATATTAAATGAATAAATGATGACTGACTGACTGAATGAATGAATGAATAGATGAAGTTACCATGAAAGATGGCATAAAGGAGAAAAAGAGGCTCTAACCTTGGGAAACACAACATGTAAGTATAGTACAGCAAAAGAGACTGGGATGGAAGAAGCAGAGTAGCAGAGGAGAACCTGGGCAGGCGAGAAACACGAACCCCTAAAGACAAAGTTTACAGGATATAAGATGGTGGAAAGAGGGAAGCAAGATAGCAGTTAAATTACTAGTTCAGAGTGAATGGAAGTGAGGAGCTGGAGGAATAAGTAAAAATTGTTCTTTCAGGGAGTGTAGCCATGAAGCAAATGAGATCAGTGGGGAAGAAGCTCTTGATATGCTGTGGGAAAGGAAGCAAGCCAGGAGAAGTGGAAAACATGAGAAGTGGAAAGCAAGGAGTTGCCCAAAGAGACAAGGCCAAGGCCCAGGGAGTGTACCTGTACTTGAGCAGAGGGGCCGTGTTTTTGTATCTGACAGTGGAAAAGAGGTCATGATGGGGAATATATAGGTAGAGATATTTGGGGGGCTGAGGCCAGATGAGTGAGTGGCCTTAAGTTTATTGTGAAGTGTGCAATGAGTCATCTATGAGAGAGAGAAAAGGGAATGGAGACCTTGAGAGAGAAGTAGCTGTGGAAACAGCTGAAGGACATGGCCATGGACAGGTGCAAGAATGGCCGAGCATCCTGGGGGCCACACTCACCTTGGAGACCTGCATTTGCAGTGGTCCCAAAATACCCAGAGGTGTGATTTCCATCAGTGCTCACTTGATGAACAACGAAAATTTGCTGAATCTGTGCAGCCTCAGGGAGACGTCCCTGGTCTAATTAATTTACAGAATAAATATGGCAAGCTACTCAAGGGTTCTTGAACTCCCGCGCATCAGTTTGAAGATTTTTGAAACCTTGCTTATATATGTCTAGAGACTTCTTTACAATAGGCATTCTGCCTGCCGAACCTTATTTTGAGGATACCCATTCACTCTAAACTTTCTCAAACCTTTGTAGTCAGGGGTACTTCAAAGCAAAGAGGAAGTCCTCTTTCCTATACCCTTATCGTCCCTGGTCTGAGGACCCAGCAAAGTGTCATGTTCTCATTAATCTTCAGAGAGCTGTGTGCCATATGTCCTGCAGACCGTGGTTTCCTTCTACAGGAAGATTTGTTTCAGACCCTCACTGACATCTCTTCAGTGATAGAGCAGGGCACATAAATCACTGGGGAGTGAAGGGAGCTGTGTCCTCTGATGAAAGGGAGCAGCTCTTCTGGAGGAGTGACTCTGTCTTCCAGGAGCCTTTCCGCAGCCCTGGTTCTGAGTCATGTGATATGAATTTCAAAGCTAACTTAGAAAAAGCAGAATTAAAATACCATGAAGTCCCATTATGCCACAAGGAAGAAAACTCCTTTAACTTTTGTCAATTATAGATATGCCTCGGTTTTGTAAATAGGACAGTGTCATGTTGTATAATTTGAAATGGAATATGGAAGGGAATATGTAGAGAATAACTTTATAATTACACAAAGAAGTATTATTTGGATCCAGAGTTATCAAGAAGACCTGACAGCATGTAGGCCACAAAATTCTGATTGTGAAGTTGGTGTGGGTTTTCTGGGGTTGTATCCCTGGCTCACACACCTGATTAGAAGACATCTCAGCCAGATCCCTGGAAGTGGCGACTCATGCTCTTAGCCACAATGTGACAGTGGGTGCTAGGCTGACTTTAGGGGGGAAGGTCCCTAGATTCTCAATAAATAAGTAAAAGCATAAAAATAGCTTATACTGATAATTTTGTCGTAATTTTGACCCTATCGGGAATAGTTTAGAATCCTGTCATAGTGTGTGGCATTTCAGTTTCTGATAGTCAGAAACCTTAGGCAACAAACAGTCTTTGGAAAAATTCAAAACAAAAAAGGTACAAAGAAAACATAGTAGTTACTACTTAACTAATATAAGTATTGTGAAGCATGCTTTAGTCCTTTAGTAAAAAATACTGATTTTTTAATATGTGCCAGACCTTATAACTTGGTGCTGGGACAACATAAAATATAGCAAACAAAAATGGAATATAGCCTCAAGGAGCTTACCTGGGGAGTAGAGAGATAATAAGCAAGATTCACACAGGGTGTTAGGTGATTATGAACTATGATGAGGGCTGTGAAGGAAAGGGGTAGCTGTGCTGTCACCGTGTACAGCAGACTAGTGTGAGAGGCCAAGGAGTGTGTGTCTGAGTCAGAGGCCTGCGTCTGTGCCTTCAAGGAAGCACAGGCATTAAGTAGGCAAGAGAGTGGGAGGTGTTTCTTGGCAGAGGAGCAATGTTTGAAGTCTCCCTGAGCACATGCTCAGGGAGAGAGAGTGATCCTTTCAGGGACCTAAATGCCAGTGTGGCCGCAGTGCAAGATTCGGGAAGGGGGGAGGGCGGGCAGGCTAGTGAGTCATACAGGCCAAACCTGGCAGGATCCTGAATCTCCAGTCAAGATTTTGGCTTTTATCCTAAGAGCCATGGGAAATCACTGAATTGTTTATGAAAAGCAATTTCTGAGCTATTAAAAAAGCAAAGAAAAATGAATGGTTTGGACCCCCAAAAGCAGATTAAAATAATTGCGGGGATCATTGTGACTTCTGAAAAGATCCAGTAAATTCTCATGATCTTGGACAGTTAGCAGAAATGTATAGTGGGGTCAGTGTCCTTGCTGTTTTCTCGGCTTGTAGGTGTGGGGGAGGGGGAAATGACAGTCCTTCATGTTCCCATAGATCTCTACCATTTACAAAGTGCTTTCACATCCACAGTCTCCATTCTTTTGTTCATTTATTTCACACACTTTTATTGAGGACCTACCAAGGGCCAAACCCTTTGCCCTGAATAAGACATAATTCCTGCCTTCAAAGACCGGAGTAAATTAATGCAGTCACATGTACTAAGTCCAAAGATAGAGCCTTTGATCACTACAAAAGGTCTCAGATAAAATAGTGATTTTTATGTTTTGTTTTTTATTTGATGAGAGTAATCAGCCAGGTGGTTTATAACTAAGCAGGGTCAGGCTGGAACCTGGATCTGCTCACATGTGGACCCGTCTTGTCTTTCCCACACCAAGATCAAGTTCTGTCCACTAGAGTCCTTCCCTGGCTATAGATATTGCTACCTGAAAGCTCATGGAAGCACAGGTCAGAAGAGGCTTTTTAATTCCCCTTAATGCAAGAGTCCCTCCCATGACCTCACACCTCAGAAAACTCTGAGTGTCATAGTCATGGCTTACTCCAACAGTAACTATAAGAAAGTTTCTGCCTTTATCAAGCTAAAAACCATCCATCTGCAGCATCCATTCAGTCATCCCTATTTTGCCCTTTGGGTCATCGCAGATTACTTACTTCCCCTTTAACAGAACAGTATAGTTATTTGAAAACAGCTTCGACATCTTCCCTAAATGTTCCCTTATCCAGGCCAAACATTTCTGGTTCTTTGAATCATTCCTTCAGTAAATGTGATTTCCAGACCTATCACCACAGTTACCCCTGTCTGAACACACTAGTGTGTTATGTTCCCTTTTAAAAATCTGGCAGCTGGTATTACACATAGTATTCCAAATGTGGTCTAACTAGCTATTACCTCCCTATGCTTCCATTAATAAAGTAGAAGATTGAGTTAGCTTTTTATTAACGAGTTCAGACTATTTGTTATTGTTGAACTTGTGGTCAACCACATCCCCCAGGTCCTTATCATATGACTTGCTCTACAGTTGACTCTTTGAACCCAATGGCAAGACTTTATATTTATCCCCAATAAATTAAATCATGTTTCTATTGGCCTAATTCAGCTTGTTGAAATCACTTTAAGAAAAAAAATCTGCAATGCTGTCATCTAGCAGATTAAGTATCCCTAGTAGCTTTATGTCATCTGTAGATGTGGTGAGCATGCATTCTACATGTTTGTCCAAGCCATTAACAAGTATGTGAAACAGGACATGCCCAAGGTCTACACGCTGCAGCGAATCCATCACCAAATACTTCCCTGATGTGTGGATTCAGTCAGCCACTAACACCCCAAACTCACGTAATCTAGCCCACATTTCTTCAATAAGAAATGCACCTAAAAGCACTTTTTAAACTATGCTGTAAAAGATATATCTTATCTCACAAGAATATTGTGAGACACTTTGGTAAGTGTGGAATCAGTGCATTCAGTGCAGATCAGACAGAGGTAACTCTGAGCACTAATGTCACTTTCAGAGTTATCTTTAGTCTCCATCCAGGAATTTTTATATAGAAAAGAAGTTGTCAATCATAGCGAGTATCTGGTTCATAAAATGTGTAGTGCAGATATTATGGCCTCTTGCTTACTTCACTCACCTTCCCCACACCCCATGTCAGGGCCACAGCAGATATCAAGAAGTTGGTACCCACTTCTGAACACTTGCCAAATGTCCTGGCCTGCAGTCTTCTGTGTGTTTACAGTTTCTTCTGGTTGAGTCACAGCTGCTTCCAGAGATACTTGGGAGTAGGACTAACCCTAAGATACTTTTAGTAAGTATACTGAGGGAAGAATTATATTTAGAATATCTACACTTTTCATACTTATCTAGCCTTTTCATCCTTGATCAGCTTAGAAATTTATCTCACTTCTTTTCTATTCTGAGCAATCTAATTCATTTCATAGCTTTAGCTACTGTCACCCAGTCACTCTCACATAACTATCTCTAGCCCTCACAGTCCTCCCAGCTCCAAATCTGTATTTCCAAGTACCCACCAGACATCTCCACCTGAAAGACCTAGTTTAATAAAGCTGCAGTGCTGAGAAGCTTTATATCTACCTCTGATTATCCTTGGATTGTCACATAACGCCTATAAGGGATAGGGGGAGAGAAAGGAAGAGATAGACTTTAAAGAATATTTTTAGTTATTTCCTATGTGTCACCTTGTAACTTATTTACTCATAAAATTGAACTAGTGTAGTTTTTTTAAATATTGTTTATTAGCTATGTTACAATATGTAGAAAAGCACAAGTTATATTAAAGTGTTTCTTATTTGTCATTGTAAAAGACAGCGTACTAGGTGGAAGACAGGACCTAGACTCCAAATAGTATTATAGTCACATATGTAAGACAAAGCTGTAGTGATCAGAGTGCTCTAACACAGATACAAATAGCAAAACATAGAGTAGCTCCCAAATGTTTTGTGCTTAAAGCAGCACCTCTCTTCCTATATGTTGCCTATAGCCTTCCATACACTCCCCACACTATCAGTGTGATGTGAAGAAAGTAAAAAATAACTAAATGATAGCACTGATCTGGACTGGCCAGCTCATTTGGCAATAACAAACTAAAAAAAAAAAAAACCTTGGCCATCAATTATTTAGTAATTCATTCTTTTTCCCACACACAGAACAAACAAATCTCTTCCCCAGGGTTCTAACCAGTCACCATATCCCACAGGAAATCCAAGACTTCTGAGTGATGCTCTCTTAGTCTGGATGTGACTCTTTTCTTCCTTGATACCTATAAACTCAACCATACCCCTTTTCCCCACGATTTTACAGGACAGGAGAATAGCAATTGTCCCTCAAAATTGGAAAGAGGAGAAATGAGAGACATACAACAGCCTCTTGTTCATAACAATTCTTTTTTATTATTATTATTATTTTTTAGTTTTTAGGCAAGGCAACCCTTGGTTGACCTCACAGATTGCAAGGACCTTGTTATCTTACAATCCCTTATTTTTTATTTTGTACGCCTGCACTACCTGATCTTCCTAGGTGGTCTCCCATCCAAGTACTAACCAGGCCCAGCCCTGCTTAGCTTCCGAGATCAGACAGGTTCGGGTTCGTTGAGGGTGGCATGGCCATAGACTCATCCATAATAATTATGAAAATTTTCTAGGCACGCACTGTCGGGTCTGTGCCCTGGAAACAGGAATAGTTTTTGATCCCTTGCTTTGCTCTTGGAAGAGCTTACTTCACGTTATCCTTCATGTCCTCATATCCACCCTCAGAGATCTTCCTTGGCCAGAAGTGAAGCTTGTGTTGAGCTTCACAGTCTCTTTTAGGCTCATGAATTTATTGGGCAGCACTAATTTCTCAAGAACTCAGTAGATTTCTTAACTATTTAATTCCAGAGAATTCCATGTGCCAGTAACCACATCCTTGGTACTTTTTAATACATATCTCTACATTATCTTGCTTCCTTACCTCTCTGGATTTGAGAGAGTTTCTCTGATAAATTTATACTCTAAATGTTTTTCTGAACCACTTTACCAATTAAGAAATTTTAGTAGTGAATATATGCTTTATACATAGCTCTAAGGCTAAGTAAGTATCCACCCGTCTTCATGTTCAGAGACAAATTCTCTTGCTGTTTGGAGTTCAAAAAGATTTCTAACTTTGCAAGGCCCTGAATTTCTAGAATCTCTCTATTCTCTTTCATTTTTATTACAAACTGGCAAATTCTTTCCTGAGTTCTTTATGATACATTACCACCACAATAATGTTGGTTCCAGGTGAAGTAAATAGAAGACTGCAGAGTCTGGGAATTTGGGACCTGCATGCCTGACACGCCCTGAGTGGGGACGTGCACTGCCCGCTTTCGGCTGAAAGTGATTCTCTTTCCCCTGGTTTCAGCCGTGAGGCCAGGGAACCTTTAGAGTGAGAAATTTGCAAATCTACCACATTGCACCTCTGATCTTGATGCTTATTCCTGCCAGTTTAGGAGGTCAGTAAATCATTTTTTCTAACACTCTAGAGCCAGGTTTTTTAGAAATTAATGTGCATACAAATCTCCTGTAGCTCTTAATGTTCAGATTCTGATGGACCTAGGTCTTCAGTAAAGCCTGAGATTGCACTTCTGAAGATCTCCTTAGTGGCGGAGTCCCAGTGGATGAGATGCTGCTGAGAACCATGCTCTTATATTCCGTCTACAACTTCACACTGGTGGATGTAGTTGACACTGCTGGCGCCCTACCTGCATGCTCATCCCCCACATTCTGTCCGCTTGACTGTAATGTCTTACACCTGAAACATTTAAAGAATTTCCACTGCATGCTAGAGCCATGTGTCCAGGGATGAGAGCTAGAGGTGCCTGGAAGTTCTCTACCTCCCACAGGAGGCCATAGCCAGTGGCTGACACATGTGGGAATACGGCAGCCCACCTCTCGTGTTCAGATGTGGTGCAGATGTGGAAGTGTTACCCGCCAGAACATCCTGCAGGATCTTCACTGGAAACCCCACCCTCATCTGACTCCTCCTTCCTCATCATGCACCCATCCCCCCCCCCACCATGTCTTTCCTGGTTCCTCTGGTGGCACTTCCTTAAATAAATCACTTCTCCATGAAAATAATAGAAATAATAATAATGCATTGCCAGACACAACCAACATTAACCAACACATACTACTAATGTTTTGTTTCAAACCTCATCTTTTAGAGCTGCAAATTTGTTAGGTTTGTGATCGACCTCCTAAGTGTTATCAGACAGCTATTTTACTAAATGTTTTGCCACTTCAGAACATGAATCCCTGGTATTGTAGCCTTCAAAATCAATTTCTACTTTAAGCCAAGGACTCAAATTTTGGGGTTTTTCTAGAACCCTGCTTCTTTCACCAGTATATGTCTATTAGTGAAGACAGGCTAGGTTATGTTGCCTGTCATAATCCTAGATTTTACTTCTTGCTCATGCCATGTGCTCAGTGTTTGTCATTTGGGGGATCTGTTTTACAAATTCACTGCAGGACGCAGGTTGACGGAAAATCCTGCTCCGTTCCTGGAAGGAGAGGGCAGCTGGACGTGGGTGGACACTAGAAGTCTCTACCACAGGGGCCACATTGAGATAATGTTTATTCAGATCTTTATTGAGTACCCGGCGCTGGTTATAAGTACTGAAAAAAAAAATAGACATGAAACCATTGTCCTCATAAGCTTATACAGAAATCATGATGGTTAATACACTGAGAGGGAGAAGCACTATATGCATCTCTGCTCTGGAACTGTTATTTATTATCCCCTTATTTGTGGACTTGGCTTTTTCACAAGCTGAGCTGCAAGCAAGTTGAGTGTGGTTATATCTTCTCTCTCGGTGTCTAATACAGTGACTGACTCATTGTAAGTACTCTTTAAGTTTCAAATGATTGAATGACTGAATGATCAAACCATCAGACCAAAACAAGGATTCATTTTAAACTCCTGGGGAATCTGATTATAGGTGCCTAATTTCTCTGACACTGAGTCACCTAACTCCCTAATCTCTAGAGCTGCCACTGTTCTGAAGGCTTGGCACTGGGACTCATTTCTCTGCATGTGAAAAGAGACGAGGATAGGCTCCCAAGAATTAGGGTCTGTGTTTCTTCTATTCTAATGGTGAGCGAAAGGGACACTCAGCAAAACTTTATCTTCAGAAGAGGAAGAAGGACCTTAAATGTTTAGGTTCATTTGCTTGCTTTCAAAATCCCTTGTGTAGTTAACAGAATCCATCAACTTGCCTTACTTTTACTATCTTAGAAAGTACAAGTACCCCCATCTCATGATTCCTGAAAATTACTTTAAGAATGATTAGAACAATAAATTTTCCCTCTTCTGTTCCCCTCCTTCCCTCCTTTGAGGGATAGTAGTTCTGGTTTTTAACAGTCTCTGCAAAAACCCTGGGGTTTTGGATGGTCACTGAGAAAAGGGAGTATAGGTGGGAGCACTGGGCCTTAAAAAGGTTTGTGCCAAATGAATAATCCCATACCTATAAGCCTAAAAAAGCACTTGATTTACTTTCATATCGTATAAAATAATGGCTTTTATAAATGTATTTCTCAAAGAATACCTCTTAGTTTGAGATTCATGAGCTGAGTCATTTTTTAATTTGGCTACATTCCAAATTTTATCATAGTCAAGTTCAGTTCTTACCTTGGAAGAAATAGGGCAAATCTAGGATACAGTCTTTTAAAATATATTTTTACAAAGCAATTCATTTGGGAAACATGCCTGTAGAGAATACAAATTGACCTTACTCCTGCCCTCAAGAAGTTGACAATCTAATGATTGAGACAAGTACATAAACTGGTGACTATAATACAAACAATACCACTTGTGATTGAATAGAAAAAGGATCAAAGTACTATGGGAATGCAGGTGTATGTATCCAGCTGAGGAGAGGAATAGAAAAATCAGAGGATACCTTCATGGAATAAAAGTGTCCTTAAGCTGTCTGTGCTAAGATGAATAGGATTTTGGACGGACTTTATGGGGAAAAGCATATTCTAGACACAGAGAGGGCTGAGTGGCAGACAAAGACCTGAGTTAAAACAGTAGCTGTAGAATGAAAAAGAAGGTACTAACTGGAGGCTCCAGTGACTCCTGGGCTGCAGGGGATGAGCAGAGAGAGGAGGCAGAGATGACATCTAGGTGTCTAGAATGCTGGAAATGGTTGGGATTTCTGAAGGAGGAGCCATTATACAGGAAAAAAGCCCAGTGACCTTGAAGTCGCTTCCAGATTTGCTTCCGTGACTCTCTTTTGTGGTTCTGTGTGCACTTTCTTCTGGTAACTCTTCATTTGGTCTAAATTAGAATATATTCATTACATGTCAGGCACCTAGCTTTGTGCCTTCATCCAGGAATTTTCTGTCTTATTTGCTGTTCTAACAATAATAAAGGCCCAGACTTGGACTGAACTAATATTGCAAATCATCAGAATCAACGTTCCCAAACATAAGGAGGTTCTTGCCCCTAGCCTCAGGTAATGCTGGCTGTGAACATGATGTTCTTGGAGTTGTTTTTCAAATAGTTCTGCTCTGTTTTCAAATATTTATCCATTTAAGCAACTTCAGTATTTACGGCTGAAAGGACATCTGTTCTGCTGGCCTGGCACCTGGCTTCTGAGATAGAACTTTTTTTTAAGTCTTAGTCCACTTTCTCACAGTAGGAAAATTAATTTAGACTTTAAGCAAATGGAGTTATCTCACGTTCTAGTTACAGGTATGTGAAGGACCTTGGGAGTATGGTGACATGCCTTTTGGGTAGATTTGGGGGTGAATGTTTTTATCCCCTGCACAGAAGAGCATCCTTGCAGTAGTAAGTCAACACTCAAGAGCCTGAAAGTTTTTTGCACTTTGCATTTCAAGTCCTGAGTTTTAAAGATTTGTTTTCTTTTCCGCAGAGATTCATATGCACACATAAAGCCGACCCATGGCTGGGCTCCAGACCTTACAGAGTTATTTGCCAATTGCAAAGAAGCAGAGAATGGAGATACTCATGCCTCATCATCTGTCATTTTTTTCTATGAACCTTACAACTGGATATTGAAAAATCTGGATTTGATCTTTCTTTCTCTTTTTTTTTTTCTTAATTTCAATTCAGCTGAACAGCCTTTATGGATATAAAGAAATATAACCAGGAAGTGTTTGTGGTATTGAATCAGAACTTGAGACATTTAAAGTCAGCCGTTTCAGTAGTGTTTCTTATTTCTTTTAAAGCAGATTTTGAATATTCTTTTTGCAGGTTGTGTTCCTGACTGGCTTTGGCTATGTATATGTGGACATTGTCCATCAGTGTGGCACAGTCTTCATCACTGTGGCCTCAGAAGAAAAAGTAGGACCTATTTTAACCAATACCAACAGGTAAATTTAATTATTATCCCAGCAGTATAGTAAGCTTTCCATTATGAAGTTGTAAACCTTTTATTTTCCATTTTTTGTCATCTCTGTATATACATTAAAGCTTTTGGTTAATTATTGTATAATCCATCAGGATATGGTTATTAGCATTAAATCATACCTAAAACAGGTAGCAATCTGTTATCTTACCTGGGTCCCCATTCAGGTTATTCTGTGATAAGTTTAACAAACCGATTTACAAACTAAGGCCTGCATCTAAAAATATACATTATAATTATCATTAGCATAAAATGCAAATTAATACTTTTGTATCCAAATGACAACCTAGTAATTGGACTTAGAGCTACATCAAAAATATATTCACCTCTTAGAGCCACCTGCCCCATTCAAACTGAATGTTACCAACAGATCCTAGAAACATGAACCAAAGAGTTAATATCCTTAATTTAAAAGAACTCATAAAATTCAGTAGGAATAATATGAAGATAGCCTCTCCTTCCAAAAGTAAAATAAGAACAAAATACATGAACAGAAAATTCAAGAAAGAGGAAATATACAAGTAAACAAAGAAATGCATAATTAAATAAGATACTACTTATCAAATTAACAATTGAATTTCATCATATACAGTCCTCGTGAAAGTGTGAATTGTTACCATTTTCTGGAATATGTATAAAGAACTTTAAAATCTCTTTGCTTAGAAATTTCAATTTTAAGAGTTTAAGAATTAAAGGAATAATTAGAGATATAGGCAAAGATATATACAGAGAGATATTTATCCTGTTGCCAATTATAATGGTACAATATTTAGAGTACAAATGCCCAACACTAGGGGAATGGATGATACATAAATGTACCATAAATAATATATCCACAGAAAATAGGCTCAGAGGATTATAGTGGAATAGAAAAACATATATGAGAAACCTAAAATAAAGAAAACAGAATATAAAATTGAGTATATAAATATGACCCTAGTTATGTGTCATGTACATATACATACATAAATACATGTACACATACATTTACACACACACACAGAAAATATACCTAGAAATAAGCCTGGAAAGAAAAAAAACTTAATAGATATGAGGTTATAAGTGATTATTATTTAATAATCTTATGTATTTTATTTTCCATAGTAAAAGTTAATTTTGTAATCATAAACATTATTATTAATTTTAACAATATACGATAATGATGCAAACTTTTATACATTTGTTTAAGCCCTTTTTTAAAAAAGTTTCTTTTCATATGTGGTTAGGAAGCCATTTCGACCCTGTCAAATTATTATGAATTTGAATTTATAGTATTTCCAACAAGGGTAGGTAAAATGTTTTCTTTGCCCAGAAGTGTTTGTAAAAAATAATAGTAAAACAGAATTCGTTTATTCAACAAACGTTTTGTCAAGTACTTACTGGATGCCAGGTGGTGTCTTAGGATAGCAATACATCAGTGAATTAAAAGTCCAAAATCTCGGCTCCTAGAGAAACCACATTCTCATAGGCATGGAATGGGAGGACAAAGAATAAACATAATTTTAAAAAGAGATCCTGTGGTAATCATGAATCTAAACATGTTTTATTATAATAAAATGTAAAGGTTGTCATTCTGCAGATATAAAAACAGAGCCCCGTAAGGAAGACTAGGCGTGCCAGGGCATAGGGACAGAAGAGAATATCGTTTTTAAAAACCAGTGTAAGTAAGCCTCACCAGAAAGTTAGCATTTGAGCAAAGACCTGAAAGCAAGAAATTAGTCATGTAATCTAGTAATCTAGAGGAAGTGCGTTCCCGACAGAGGGCACAGCCCGTTCAGAGGTCTGAAGCGGTGTGCCTGGCATGTCAGAGAAGCAGGGAGGGGCCAGTGCGAGCCCAGTGGAGGGGGCGAGAGGGAAAGTAGTAGCTGAGGTCAGAGGCAAGGGCTAGAGAAAAGGAGCACAATGTGTAGGGCTTAGTTTTGATTCTGAGTGAAATGGGAAAGTCATTGGAGCAATTTGAATACAGAAGTTACATAATGTGACCTAAATTTTTAGATGATTGTTGACTGCTTTGTCGAAATAGACTGTATGGAAGCAAAGGTAGAAGCTGGGGACTACTTAGGAGATTATTACAGTTATTCACAGTAGAGATGCTGATGCCTTAGACTATGGTGGTATCAGTGGGAGTGGTAAGAAATAGTTTCTGGATATCCTTTTAAGGAAAAGCCCACGGGATTTTCCTGATGCATTGGATAAGGATTGAAAATAGAGGCATCAAGGAGAAGTCTAGCAACTGGTAGAATGCGGTCGCCATTAACTGAGTTGGGAAAGACTGTGTAGGTTTGATCAAGAGTTTGATTGCAGACATGACAAGTTGAGTGTCTCTTAGACATACAAGTCACTGTGCAGCTAGGCAGTCACGTAGATAAGATTGGAGTTCAGGGGAGGGCAGTTCCAGGCTCACGAAGTGACTTTGGAAATTATCAGCATGTAGATGGCTCCTCAAGTCTGAGACGGAACATGGTCTCCATGGGGAGCGAGTAGAGATGGAGAAGAAGACGAAGGGCTTAGTCTTGGGCACCTTCACTTTAGAGTTCTGGGAGAAAAGGATGGAGTCACGTAGGTGACTGAGAGTGAGTGACCAGAGGTAGAAGATCCGAGAGAGGACACAGAATGTATTTCCAGCAGGAGGGAATTACGCCTTTCCATGTCAAGCAAGCCCCAGATTGAAAGTCCATCGTTTGATTTGGCCACACACAAGTCTCTGGTGGCCTTGGGGAGAGTTGCTTTGGTTCACTGGTGGAGAGCAGAAGCCTGCGTGGAGCGAGGTTAAGAGAGAATGGAAAGAGGAATAGCAGACGATGTGTATAGAACACACTTTGGAGTTTTTATATAAGAGGGATCAGAAAAATGAGTGGTAACTAGAGGAAGTAGTGGAATTACAAGAGGGACTTTTTTAAGAGGATAAATAATGGCATGTTTATAAGCTGCTAGGAATGATGAAAAATGAGGGATAACCTTGAGGAGGCGAGAGCAGCGTGATTTAGTGCCCAGATCGACGTGCACAGCTGAGCTCTAGAAATGGTGAGCGGGCTGAGACGCTGGCGGACGGGCTGCATGGTGGGAGCTCACGGTGAGCTTTCTTCTGCTTGCTTTACTTTTCCAGTTTCAGGAGTTTTGGTTATTTTATTACATCTTTCTGCCTTGCGATGATTATGGTAGAGGATTAGTACACAAAGACTAGAGGGATTTTGGAGTAAAATTCTGGTGTTGATAAGGGAAACACATAGAGAAACAAGAACTTGTAATAGTCCCTTTGGGAGCATTCCCCGATGCTATGGAGTATGACTGGCTCTGTCCAGACACAATGCACTGAAAGTTGAGTTCTTATTTATTTCTTATGAGAATCTGGTGGGGCATCAGGAGGTGTTTAGTAAGGCATTGTCATTAAGAAAAAGAAGAAGAAAGAAAGAAAAAGAAAAAAAAGAAAAGCAGGGAGAGACTAACGCTCTTTTCCTTTTCTCCTCTAGAACTCTGGAGAAGATTGTGACATTTAAGATGTTCATCACTCAGTTGAGCCTGGCAGTGTTTGATGAGCTCACCCACCACAAAGCATCATCTGAACTTCTGCGACTCACGCTGGACAGTGTTTTTCTCCAGCTGGCCCCCGGGGAGGAGCCCGCCACAGCGCTGCTTCCGCTTTACCGTGTGGGGCTCTACTGTGGGGACCTGCAGTTGGACAACCAGCTGTACAGCAAGTCCAGTTTCCACTTCGCTGTCTTGGTCTGCCAGGGAGAAAAAACGGAACCTACTCACTGTTCCAAAATGCAGAATCTCCTTGCATCCAGCAGAGATTTGGAAGAATACAAGAAAAACTGTTTTATCAAACTTTGCCTCACTTTAACTGAGGGCGAGAGCTTCTTATTTGACATTCACGAGTTCAGCTTTGAATTGAAACCTGCCCGGTTGTATGTGGAAGACACATTTGTATACTACATCAAAACTTTGTTTGAGACTTACGTCCCAAACAGCAACCGGGACAGCCACCGAACGGCCCTCCAGGGTGGTGCGCAGACGTTGCCGGTGCAGGTGAGACAGCATGCCAGGGCCCTGGCGAATCCCGTGAAGTTACGGAAATTGGTGATACAGCCAGTGAGTCTCCTCGTCAGCATCCATGCTTCCCTCAAGCTGTACATAGCCTCCGACCACACTCCGCTCTCCTTCTCCGTGTTTGAAAGGGGACCCATTTTCACCACGGCCAGGCAGCTCATCCATGCCCTGGCCATGCACTACGCCGCTGGAGCCCTTTTCAGAGCAGGTGAGGACACCAGCTGAGGGTCTGTGATGAGCAAGAGCCTGGGCAAAAAAGGAAATGCTTCAGGGTCGTGCCTTACCGACCGCAAAACTTAGCAAGGCAGAACAGTGAGAGGTGAAGAGAGGGGCTTTGCAGTTTGACAGCCATGGATTTAGATCTAGACTCTGCCACCACTAGCTGTAAGGCCTGGGGCAAACTATTGGACCGCCCCAAGTCTCAGTTTCCTCATCTATAAAATGGGTTGTTAAGATTTTTGAGAGGATAAAATGAAAGTATATAAAGTGCCCTGAACTTTGCTTGGCACTTAATAAACTGAAGCAGTAGTGGCCAGTATGTTTGCTGTTCTATAACTTAGAATTATAATTCCATCTAGCAAACACTTTTGGCGCCTTGTAGGTACAAGGCCCTGCATGCCAATGCAGCCAGGAAAAGCAGTCCAGGCCCTCAGCCCCTGGGCCTAAAAGAAATCCAGTTCTAGGTTGTTAGCTTTCTTCACCACAGTCCTTCATGAATAGCTATAGGTGAGAAATTCAGAGGATTTGTTTGCTCGTGAGTTGCATAAAGAGCCTTCTACCTCCCCAGTGCAGCCTTGCCTGTCTAGACATAACCAAAAGAGAAAGCTGTCGGTGTCTCAGCCTCTGCAGACCTAAACTGGAAAAGTCTGCAGGGGGCGTGGCTTGCATATGTGTACAAAACGTGGTATGGGGAGGATGGTGTGCTAAAAGTTGAGTGTTGGGGACCAAGTTGTCTCACAATACTCTGTGGTCCTCAGCTTCAAAGTACACGTTCTTGACCTAAATTCACTATTAAGCAATTTCAGTTTGATAATCTGGCTCCTTATGTTCCTATGAATTCAAGCTAGGAACAGCAGCAATATCTGGTTGTGGGCCCTTTTCCGTACAGAACACTGAAGTCTTACTTTTGGAAAGTAACACGGGAGAGGACCTTTGTAACATTGTACTTGGCTTGGCTAACGCCTGCCAGTAGAAGATTAACATTGTAGCAGTGAATTATGCATGTTGCCATATAGTAAGATTACATTTTCTCCATAATGAAATTCAAAGTTAATAGGGCTACCCAGAACTCTTAACTAAAAATGACAAGATCTGGGGAAGACCCTGCCTGAACCATTGCTTTGATAGCTTGCACAACAGTGAAGAAATATTTCCCTCTTGCTAAGAAATCATTTAAAAATAAGCAGTTAAATTTTAAATTTAATAGACTGGTATATTTATAAACAGTTCCAGAAACCGACCCTTTCAGGAAGTTTTTGCTTTTAACATGAGAAGCAGGCGTGTGGGTTACCGAGCTCCGACGTGGAGCCAGGAGTAAGCTTCGTACCAGTCCCCACGCAACACGGAGGTGTGGGGAGCACCCGTCTGTGTAATGAGCTGGCAGAGAAATTTCAGCTGTGGCACCAAGGAACCATGTCCCTGCAGCCTGTATGCTAAAAGTGATCTCTCTTTGTTTTGTTTTATGTTTTTAATGAGCTTTCACAAGAACAGTCTGTTTGGATTTTTTTTATAATCCACCTAAAAATCCTCTAAGCTGTTGTATCAACCTCATTATATGCTGAGACAAGAAATTCTAATATAGAGGGCCAAGTTTTTTTTAGAGCCTGTTGGGAATTCACAAAAAAACCGACAGTCTGAGGATTATCTGGAGGAAAGCGGTTGAAAGAGTTGGATGTGAGAAGATGGTAGTAGTCTGCCGACCCTGGGTTACCATTCCCCCTTAAAGGGAATGCACTGACATTCTCGTAGAAGAAGAGAGAGGGCTGGCCGGGGGCCAACAAGCTGTATCTCCGTCTCCCATGGGCCAGCATCCCCTGGGTCCTTGGACTCAATAGAGGGTTCCTGACTAGATGGTCCAAATACCCTGACCTCCTTTCCAGCGGAGTTTATGGATTCACCTTGAAGAGGTTTTAAAAATAAAGAAACAGTAATTAGAAATGAGTACCTAACCCTATTTGAAGGAAAGAATGTGGACTTTATAATTTCTTGGGGTCTCTTTCTACCCCCAAGTCTCAGTCTGATGGGAAGCCAGACAGACACCCCTATTCAACAAAACTCTCAAGTAAGTTAAGGATATATTTGCTTTTGGAGGAAGATATATGGAGGAGTCTGCTGGGATACTTTCTGCCCTCTTCTGGCCAGCTCAGATGCCACTGTGAAGTAGCACAGAGCCCTCCACCGTGTAGTGGCCCTGATCCAGGAGATCCCTCCCCCACCTTCGTGGGCTGGGGGAGCTGGGTGGGCTGTTTCCGGCCACTCTGCGCCCTCTGCGCTGGCCTCAGTGGGCGCACTGTTGAGGGATGGATGTCTGTCTGACAGTAGCTACTCTCTATTTCTATGTGGCATCTTTGGAGAGAAGGGGAATTAAGATGTTTCTAGACCAACCTTCTGCCTCCAGGTGGAACCTTACAACTATTCCAGGCTAAAGAGTATCTGCCTTCAGAGAGGGCCCCCCGAGGAACAGTATCCTACCACCTTCCATGGAACCCTGCCTGCTCATCGCAGCCTGAGCTCACAGAAAGGTGGGCGGGTGGGAGGGGATTTGCAATTCCGTAAACCTGGGTTGGAAACCCAGCCCACGAGTCTAACCACCAGGAATATTATGAGCAATTGACTTAATCTCTGAGCCAGTTTCCTCCTTCTGCTGTCCGCCTGGGAGATAGTGGAGAAGGCTAGTACCACGTCAGAGTCTCCTCTGTCCCCTGAGCCTAGCACAGTGCCTGACCCTGGAGAGAAGCTCAGTCATCAGCTAATCTGAATTTATGTAAGGGGAGGTAATACTACTTCTCTTGCACAGTTGTCTATGAGAAATAAGTTGAGTGCCTGGCACCCATAGACTCTTCCATTTATAATTCTCCCATTCATCTTCTGAAAATTATTCCCCCTTTTAACCTAAACCCTAGTATTATCTTCCTAACATTCCAGAGAAGAGGGTTGGCTCAGATTTTAAGAATGTCCCTCTCTCTAAGGCCTGGGCCCGAGAACCTTTTGGGCTCTTGCACCCACACCATCCCTACCCTCTGGGATCAGTGGCTTGGAGTCTCTGTCACAGGCCTGTGCTCCAAGAACCTACTGGTGAGATAGGATTAGCTCCCACTCAGGTTCTGTCCCCACAGCCTCCTTGTTACAGCCCTCTCAGCCTGGGCTGGGGAAGTCCCTGGGTTCCCCGAGAAAGTTGCCTGTTCAAAATACTACTCTCATTAGCCCTTACCTGCACCTCCCTAGTCCTCTTGTGAGAACCCCAAATCCCCCGCCCCAAGGGAGGAAGGTGAAGAGAAGCCTTTGCCGGAGTCCACCCCATAGCCACATTCCCACGCGGCAGTGCACACAGCCGCCAGGCCACTGAGCAGCCCAGCTCCTGGCAAGCCCCAGCTCAAATAGGAAACCAGATCCAAAGGTCGCCTCCAGGGACATTCGCAGGGAACACTCCCCTCTTCGCTAACCTCATCAGTATGTCCATGTCACCAAGTTTACACAACTGGAACCTCGGGTTGAAGAGGAGACATCTGTCTGGCTCTAGCTCTGCTCCAAAGGGAAGCACTCAACTTGGTAGGATTGGGAAAGATTAAAAATAAGCCCTCCATCTTTGTCAGAACTTGCATCCCCTTTGTAACACCCTTTTTAGCATCTGGCCTCCTCCCTAGACCAGGCATCCCCTTATCCTGGTGCCTCGGTGCCCCAAGGAGCTTCAAAAATAATGTCCCAGCCTGCAAACACCTGCAGCCTGAGGGGCTGCCTTTCTTTGGGTGGGTGGGAGCGTGCATCCCCCTGCACATGGGTGCCTTTCAGCAGGAATATGGGAGGCTCCAGCAGGGAAGTCATATTAAAGCTATTTGTGAGGCTGCCAAAAGGATCACTTTGATTTATAAAGTATGAAAGTTTGCCACATCTGAATTCACAGTGAATGAGTTATTTCCCATATTTTGCTCCAAAAGAGCTTATTACATTCTCAATTCTAGTGTGAAAAATGAATTGCAGAGAACACGGGTCACTTTTCCCAAATGTTGAAGGTTTCAGTAACCCTTCCCTTCGGTCCCTTGCAGGCTGGGTGGTTGGCTCTCTGGAAATCCTTGGCAGCCCAGCAAGCCTGGTGCGAAGCATCGGCAATGGCGTCGCCGACTTCTTCAGGCTCCCATACGAGGGGCTCACGCGAGGCCCGGGAGCCTTTGTGAGTGGCGTTTCCAGGGGGACGACATCATTCGTAAAGCACATTTCCAAAGGTAGCTCTTCTGGTTCCTATAATCATGCCTTATTTCCATTCCTTCCTGTCTTACTTTTTTATTTTTAAAGAACGTGTTAAAGTTTTAAATGCACTAAGTTTGCCGCGAGCTTTGTTTGGCGTATTAGCTTGCAGTGAAATGTTGGACTTGTAACAAAGCTCATATATAATGTCTTATGTTTTAAACAGATCGCTGCTTGCCTGTGTAGTGTGTGAAAATGTTTCAGAAACTTCAGAATTTTAAACCTCCCACTGGGAAAACAAGGATTGGCTCAACTGTTATTCCATGTGATAAATGCAGAAATATTAAAGGTGTTCAGGACTTCTGCTAAACATCAGAAATCCTACACTGTGTTGCCTCATCATATTTTTTCTAATGTAGATACAGTTGTCATAACTTTTGTAAGAATATGGATACATTTTGACGTGGAAGCCAATTTGGAGTCAGCCAGCCAACTTTTCTCTAGCAAGCCATGTAAACAGTGCCATCTTGTGGCTCAGACAGGTCAGCAGTCACAGAAGCCACAGTGCTGCCCTGTACAAGGAGTGTTTTAGTTTTATCCGCGTGTTTGCTTGACGATATTTTGGTCAGGTTGGCAGTGACCCGGGAGGCTAACCAGGGCTGTCTGAGTCTCCTTTTCTTCTCAGCAGGAGCCAGGGAAATCAGGGCAAAGGAATTCTGCCCCATAAGAGGCTTTTACTGTCAACAGTGGTGCAACTGTAATGAGTGGACAGGTTACAGAAATCTCTAGAAGGCCTCAAAAAAGACTTGAGCTTGAAATAGGAGAACCCATAATCCATAGAAGGGGCTGGCAAGAGAAGAGCAGGGGCAGCAAACCAGATGCCCTGGATGGTAACAGGACAGCGACCCCGGGCCCCGGCCATCAAGGAAGCCTGTGAGCTGAGCTGCAGGACTCACACATGAGTCACTGGTGGATTTCTCACTCCTGACACTTAAATCTTTGTGGTTCTGCTGTTTTTATTTTAAAATAAGACAACCAACACCTGCTAAATTGAACTCCATTGGTGATTTTAGCACACTGACTCACTGTTTTTTACACTTGTTCTCTCCCCCTAGCAAAATCCATTTGGTTTATTGTGGTGTGTGTGTGTGTGTCTGCCTGCATGTGTGCATAGGGTTTGTTGGTTTTTTTTTGTCAGATTACTGGTAAAGATGCAGCTGCAAAAACATCTTCCATTTCTTGAAACTGGACATCCATAACAGATGAGCCAGTTCATTAGCTTCAGAAATGTGTCCATTGATGTCTACATTTTGCTCATTGAGGTCTATGCAGACTTGCTAGAGAAGATTATGAATATTTTGAGCAAGATGCTGAAATAGCCTTTCTTAGGAAAAAACAGAATCATGGCTTTTACATGATTTACTTCTTTTGTTGTCCTCTCTTTTTTCAATTAGCATCATGAATATCAAATTGAAACATGTTCTCTGTGGCACGATAATTATTTCCTCAGAATATCTGATAATAAAAAGTTCATTGTCTCCCTTCACTATGACTGAGGTAATAAAGGAGGGAATAATTTTTAAGTAGAAACATTTCTTTACAATCTGCTTATAATTCAACAACTAACCTTAACCTTTAAAATCAGAACAGGCATATTTTAACTTTGAAAACTGGGCCTCAAAGAGGACTTCAAAACTAAGTGTGTTAGCCAAGCCTTGACAGTCAAAAGGTAGTGGTGAATGGTAGTCTCATGTGAAGCTCTAGGCCTTTGTCTGGTGACAGAGACATTCCTCCTACCCCTTTTAAGGAGTGTCATCACCGTCCTAAGCAAGGGTTAAGCTTCACCTTATTTCCTTAACGCTGTTGCTTCACATGCCCAAGAGGAAGTCAGCATCTCTCAGCCTCTGGGCACATCTAGAAGGCACAGATGTGCTTCCGCCACCCCTCCCCCCTCTGCCACAGCCATCCAGGGGCCATTTCTGTGGGGTCCACCATATAAGTGACCAGGAAACAAACCTACATGCTCTTGTGCCCTCAGGTACCCTCACCTCCATCACCAACCTGGCCACGAGCCTGGCCCGGAACATGGACCGGCTCTCACTTGATGAGGAACACTACAGCCGGCAGGAGGAATGGCGGCGGCAGCTCCCAGAGAACCTGGGTGAGGGGCTCCGACAAGGCCTGTCCCGGCTGGGCATCAGCCTACTCGGTAAGGGGCTACTGGGACCGTGTACTCATGTCTGCCCCCTGGTTCTGCCAGCAGGCCAAGAGGTGCAGGCTCCCAGGGCCGGGGGTGGTTGTGAAGTTCACATCTTTTCTGTAGACAAAGCTGACGCTCAGGCAGGATAAGGCACGCTCACCGGTTCCTGCCCTGAATCGGTGAGGCTCTGGAACAGGGCCCCCTTTCTAGCACCGTGGTGTGGCCATGACGGGCCATTCTGTTCTATCAGAGGCTCACCTGTGCAAACGCCAAGCTCCACCTCCCTTTGCCTCTAGTATGACATGTGTCTCTGCCTCCTTGCAGCTCTCCAAAAAAGAATCATCCCATAGGAGGCCCCCTGAGCCTGGGAGTGTCAACACAAGGACAGAGGCATAGGCGGGTTGCTTGTTCAAGTGAGTGTCAGGCAAACCTGAAGCATCGGCTCCTTTACGAGACCTCGGAAATCTCAGATGCCTGCTTCTGCTTGAGAAGCACTTGAGCAACTTGCAACTGTCATGTAAACTTCAATGAAGAGCCCACTTTTTCCTTTTGATTTTTTAAGAGTGCCAGAACAGCCTGACTCAGGGTAATTATCGTTTGTCGAGCAGCCAGATGGTATAGTTTGAGATGAAGATTGCTCTAGATATTTCCAAGTATTACAAATGTCTGAAAAATAAGTCGCTTTGGAAAAATCTATAAAAAGGAAGCTTCAGAGCTGAACTTGTGCAGAGCAGGATTTTCAAGGGTATCTTTTGTTTATTTGTTTGCAAAGGAATTTAAAACTGTATTGCTTGGCAGAGTGCCTGCCTTGCATCTGAAGGAGTATGCATCTCAGGGAGATCAAAGTGCCCCAAAGCAGAGAGAACAAAGGTCAGAAAAGATGAGCTTGAAAGGATGTGTTCTTTCTCCAGGCTGCAGTTCCAAACACAGCCCCTCAACTCGCAAGGCAGCCAGCTGAGGCCCTGGAAGGAAGCAGTAAGATGTTACAAGTGCAGGTTAAGTTACTACAAATGGTTTAAGTCATAGCATTCAGTGGTGTGTGGCGCTGTCATTTGATAATGCATGAAAGTTGGGAGGCTGATGGTCTGTCTGGGGAGGAAACTGCTGGGTAAAGAAGCAACGGAAGGCAGCCGTGTGGAGAGGGTCGGCGCAGGGCTGGGGCCACGTTCCTCAGGAGCCGCAGACCCGGCGAAGGTGTCCAGGTACCTTCTGTGTGACCTCGAAGAAGTTCCTACCTGCCTTGTAGCTGGGGTTCTCTTTCATTATTATGGCTGGAAATACCATTATTAGAGGGCATGGTGGCCAGTTGAGTGCCAGGCACAGGGCCTGTGTTTGGTGGGCAGCACCTATCGTTACTATGGTAACGCAGGAACCATCAGTGATGATCGATTTCACAGGGTGTCATGTGAGCGATGGCAAACACCTCAGTGCTTTAGTTTGAGTCTAGTGGGTTAAGTTGCTACAACCACAGGAAGTGACTATGAGTTTATCTTGGGTCCTCGAGTCATTGTTTGGGGACTGTGGAATCTCTTTTTGCTAAGAATGTGGGCTTCTGTGCCTTCTGCTCTGGGCAGGACAGCTTTCCTCCCTCCATCCAAGCTCTTCCTTAGAGCTTTCAAGTGCTGCAGAGGAGACCCGAGCTGGCCGGCATGTGGCCGTTTCCATCTTGACTGGTCTGTTCTCGCCCCACCCAGAGAAGCCCATCCCACTGCCCGGCTGACTGTGTAAAGTATGTCGGATGGTAGAAATCAGTTTTGTGAGGAGCCATGATAGTGCCTTTGCGATGTTGCCCTTTGGGGCTTAGATCCCGTTGTTAACAGGGTAGAAAGTTATAAAGCTTTGATCTTTGCTGTAGTCATGGCATCTTTCTGCGTCTCTGGTGATTTCCAAAAACCTAGGAGCCCTGGGGGTGACCCAAGTCCTCCTCAGTGCTTGCTGGTTGTACCTGCAGACACTGGCCTGGCCCTGGGCCCACGGGCCTCCGCCCCCAGCGGCATCTTCGTACGGATCTGTGCTCCTCAGACAGTGTCGTTCACAGTGGGCATCTCAAAGTTGGCCCAAACCTAATTTCTTTCCTCTCAGAGTGTAAGGACTCCCTGCATCCCACATAATCACTGCATCATCTCAAAACGTCTGGGCGTAGAACTGCCTTATGTGTGGCAGGAAGAAGAGACAGGGAGTTGTACCAAGTCCCCTCACCTGGCATAATTTATCCCTGTCACCATTTAATCCATTGCCAGAAATGTTTAAAAGTGCTAAATGCAATTAAATGCCTAATTGAAGCTAGAGCTATTAACATATAATAGTTTGAAATCTGTGCTTAGTGAAATCAAAATGCTAGTCCCTCAGTTTCTTCCTTTACAGGACAGAAACATTAACGACTCAGTAGAAATATATTTAAAGAACAAGGCAATCAGGGTTGATAAGAGTTCTTTCACATGTAATGTTATTTGCCCTTCAAGCCCTAGGCATGGATGAGGTTAACTGACTCGCCTAGGTCAGAACTCCAGCGAGGACAAAGAGCCTGGGCCGCCCCACACGGCACCCTCCACACAGGGCTCCAAGCCTGGAAACAATCAGGATGTGGGGAGACTGAACAATTGGAAGTTCCAGGGTGGGGAAAACACATTTCCCCCAAATGTGTATGGCGTGGTGGGCCTTCCTGACGCGGCTTCGCCCTCATGGAGACACTGGAGTGTTATGAGGCACTTGAAAATCAAAGGAAGCCTTCAGCTGCCATGCCCAGCCGCAGCGCCGCAGGCAGCGAGGAAGTGTCAGTGGGCAGAGAGGCGGGGAAGACACCGCGAGGCTCTTGGAGGAGCTCCAGCATGGTTTTCGGAAGGCGACGGACGGCTTTTGAAACAGTTCTGTTTAGCCTGCAGTATTGGCATCAGGCTTGCCCACATTACCAGATCCATTCCCCATGCACCCCACTTTCTGCTGCACCCTGGAGTCTGTGCTGAGAGAGGGTGTGAGCTCTGTGTCACAGTGACACCCCAGGTTCCCTCCCAGACCTGGTCTCGTGAGTACCACTGGCAGGATGTCAGAACTTGCTTCTCGGACCCTCGCTTCCTCTGGGCTGCTGCCTGACTAAGGAAGCGTTTCGAGATTCTGAGCAGCCGCTGCCTCTGTCCTCACGGCCACTCCACGGGTGCCATTTGGGATCCCAACAAAATAGGCCTCCCCTGGATGAGCCAGGACACCTTCCCTCGAGCAAGCGAGTGAAGAGTCAAGCCCCAAAAGAAGGTGCTAGGAGCTGTCCCCCGATACCACTGGCAGCCATGAACAGTTTGGTTTGCAGTCAGCAGGAAATTTGGGAATAGCAGAAGTACTTCCTTCTCAGCTTGCCAGTCTGTTCTGGTCATAAAAGCTGACGTCAGCCCGGCATACCTGACACATTGTGTGGGTCTCTTTTGTCTCCAGAATGGGGAGCTGTGGAGTGGGGTCTCAGCTTCGGCCTGTGCCTCTGCTATTGTGCTTCGTTTGAAAAGTGCCCCAAATGTAATTACACAGTGTGGTAAGGACAGCACTGAAATAACCGCATGGGCCGGGACTAGAACAGCTCAGGCACACCATGTTTTTTGCCTGAGACTGGGGAACAAGTCCCAGAGCTAGTGACGGAGAGCCCTTTTAGTTCCCCTGCTTCAAAGAAAGCCCTCCCCTTCCAACCAAAGGTTAGAAAAGGAAGCACCGCCCCAGTGTCCGCCTCCGCCAGCGCATGGGGAGTCCGCGGGCACCCCACTCCGAGGGGCGCTTCTCCTTCCCCGCCTCCCTTCATCACATCACAGCCGTCTCCATGTGGCCGCCACCCTGCGGGCCTGATGCCAGCAGACAAGTTTGGGGATCAGTTTCCACGACTTAAAGCCTTAGAGCACAGTTTGAGTATATGACAGTAAATAACTTACCAGTTGTAGGATTTAGCTGGATTATACTAATAAGAGAGCCTTCTGAAGCCCCAAGAGAAGCTGCCTCTCTCAAAGCATGGCTGCAGATACCATGGAATGACTGCTGGTCGCTCACAGCCTCTGTTCTCCCGCTCGCACCTGGTGACCAGTGAGGTGTCGGTGTGTGTGACGGGCCCGCTTTCCCCCTCCGGGGTCTGGTGATCTGACAGCTTCTCTTCTACCTCTTAGAATCTAACACCTTGTCATGAGGTCCAGGCTTTCCACTTTTCAGGCTGCCCAAATAGTTTATCTATCAACGCCATAGTAACTGTGGCCAGTGGCTGGAGAAAGTGGAAGATCAAAGGGTAGTCTCACTGCTTCACCTGTTTGCACTGAGGCAGGTGGATGTTAGAGCCCTGTGTGGGTGGAGAGTCACAGCCATGAGGCCCCGCTACAGGCACACTGAAGGGAGAAGGGAGAGTCTCAGCGAAGTAACCACCTGCCCCCCTCAACGCAGTTTTAATAGGCTTAATGGAAATCTGCACTTGAGAAAAGATGTTTCTACCAGAAGTGCAGGCAGTAATGCAAGTTACTGATGAATTTGTAATTTACTCCAGTTTTCCTACTCTTCAGCCTGGACACCTGTCAAAGAAATCAGATAATGAAATCATAAGATCAGTATTCCTTGATTTACTGAGATTCACTTTGAACTGTCTGTTGTGAAATGATTTGAGGGCCAGACTCTGGGATCCGTGCCTCTCCCGTGCCCTCGTGGCAGCCACCACCTCCAGTGTGGCCCGTTCCCAGCTGCTCTGACCCCCGACCTCATAGATGGAGAGCAGAGCATCAAATTGCTCAGACTGAAAATGCGAGGCAAGCCCCCCAGCCTGAATGCCAGGGTTGGGTGTCTTGGGAGCGCTGAGACAATAACCCCTTGGCCATGTAGCCAGGGCCACCAGGGACATCTGTGAGCAGTTTCCTCCGCTTCCCCCATCATTTCTTTAGAAGTTTCGAGAAGCATTGGTCTAGGCTGAGAAAGAGACCTGTCGCCTCAGGTCATTCCTAATCTGTCAATACATAAACTTAAATGGCTCTGTCAAAATTCGGAGGAATGGAATCCTTGAAGAGCATTCCCTTTACAATTGACCTGAAGTAACTGGCTTTTGGTTTTACTGGATTTTGTTCAATGGAGTATTGCTTGAAATTAGCAGGTCATTAACTGAGACCTGGAAGTCTCCAGTTACCCAGGAGACTTTGAACTAGTGGCATTTGGAATAATGGGGTTTGACATGCCCTAAAATGTCTACCGGAGGACTGTGCATTTTCATTTATCCTAGCAGGATCGAGTTGAAAACAAAGAATTCTGTCAAGAATCGTAATGAAACTTTTACCTCTTACTGAGTTAGGGAACCCTCCATTCCATCATGGGGGGAAAAAATCAGGACTGGTGAGGCCTTTACTAGATTTCATCATTGGCCCCTCAAAGTAAGAGCAAGGAGGACAAACCACCCCAAGGGAAAGCCATTCAAGCAGCAACTCGCGAGAACCGGGTTTCATAGCTGTTCTACAGTGAAGCATCAGTGGCCGAACCTCAGCTGAAGTGAGAGAGAAGGAAGTTTTTCCAAGACTGGCAAGGGGAAGAGCCTGTTTTGTACACAGGATCAGTGAACAGCTTGGCAGTTAAGAGCTGGGCCATGACTCTGATTCCCTGTACTCAAATTCTGTCTCAGCATGGCACAGCTGTGTGACCTTGGGAAAAAAAGCCCCATAACCTCTCAGTGCCTTAATGGCCTTATTTGGGAAGTGAGGAGAAAAACCACGCCTGACTCTGAGCATTATGAGGATTAATGATCTCTTACAAGTAAAGCTCCTAGCACAGTCCCCAGCACATAGAGGTTAGCTGTACAGTCATGCCGAGCTTAACAACAGGGATTTGTTCTAAGAGATGTGACGTTAGCAATTTTGACCTTGTGCAAGCATCATTAAGTGCACTTACACAAACCGAGACAGTATAGTGTACCACACACCTAGGCTACAAGCCGGTACACACATTACTGTAGAAAAAAGCACAAGATTGAGCACAAGAGAAAATGATGCAATTGAGAGACACAATAAAAATGAGACGTATGAGGCTGCTGGTGGTGTAACACAGCTTACTGCTTTACAGCAAACTTTTTTATAAGTAGAAAGAGCACACTCTAAAATAACAATAAAAAGTATGATACAGCAAGTTCTTGAATAAAGTTGTTTTAGTATTGAGATGCCGTAAAACTTAACTCTTATTTACATCAGTCTATGGAAAAATTAGTTTTGTTATACATCATTTTGTTTAAAGTCACAGAACCTAACTTCAACCTTAAGTGAAGATTTAACTGTATATTAAATACATAAACCAGGAACGTAGTTGTTTATTATCATTACCAGGTAGTATGTGCACAACTGTATGTGCTGTACTTTTATACAGCTGGCGGTGTGGTGGGTTCATTTACACCAACATGAACACAAACACGTTGAGTGATGCATAGCACCGCATTGTAACGGTTTGACGTCACTCGGCACTAGGAGTGTCTCAGCTCCATTGTAATCTTATGGGACCACCATCATTTGTGCAGTCCATCGTTGTCCAAAATGTCAGTATGTGGCACATGACTGTAATAGAAGCAACAATTGTTCTCATTAAATAATTACTAATATATTAAGTTATTATTAAAGAATTGTTCTTATTAAAAGGGAGAACACAGAAATGGTCTGGCCTCTTCCAGTTTTTTTATCTTCTGGCTTCATTGAAAATTTATTAGGCTGAGCAGGCTCACTCTCCTGCTCAGGAATTGTTAGCTCTCTTCCCTCAACTGTGTTGCCTGGTTTTCTGGAGAAAGGCATATGGGCGTCACTCTGGAATAATCTGAGATATTTACTAAATTCTAAACCAAACTTCACAGATCCTGACTCTTATGGAACAAAGCCAGTCTGAACATTATGTTTTGATGAAGATAATAAATATCTAACTTAAACTTCCCTCAATGTACTTACATAATTGGTAAATAAATGTAAAGAACTTTATATTAAAGGTGGGGTTTCATCGTCAATCCAAATAAAACTATGCTCCGGATTGAAGGTCTTCTTTCCCTTTCTCAGGATTTTAAGTGTCAGCCCTTGCTGGGAAAAACTTTTCTTGTTTTTCAGGCGCAATTGCTGGTATAGTCGATCAGCCAATGCAAAACTTCCAGAAAACATCCGAGACTCATGCTTCAGCAGGACACAAGGCCAAGGGTGTTATCTCGGGTGTGGGGAAAGGAATCATGGGCGTGTTCACCAAACCCATCGGAGGAGCGGCTGAGCTCGTGTCGCAGACTGGTTACGGTGAGTCAGCCACTCAGAGATCGCCAATTCGTTTGTGTTATTGTACCAAGGGTTCCCGAAAGTGATCTAGACTTCATGCGGCAAGAGTGAAAAATAAAAGGAGTGATGTGTAAGGTGATGAGTAGCTGTCTCTCCTGCCTCCTTGTGCTTATCTACATGAAGAGTTGAATTGTACTATTCATAGTAACTTGCAATAATAAAATTATAGAACCAGGAAACCAATTGGTAATTTCAATATATGTATATATCTCATGGAATCTTTTTACAGTACATTTAATAAAATAGACTTTCATGAAAAGTAACCAGTTAGAGATTGAAGGCAATTATGTAGACTATATTGAAAGCAGAGAATTATAACTTTTTTTGGTAAGGAATTTGAAAGGAAAATAGATTAAGAGGCAGAAAGATATCTCTAAATTACAATGTATATGTATTTGGGAAATGAGAGAGGGTGGACCACGCATGTGTGGGCCTTGCCTGTCTGTGGGTGTCTGCACTCACATGCCCACAGAACTTGGTGCTTGGTGTGACTTTCTCACCTGCAGACTCCGTGCTGCTGTTGCAGCCAGGCCAGCTCTCACAGCCAGTGGCAGCAAAGACATATGACCTGCAACTGGATCCTTCCCCAGGCAGGCAGCTGTGGAGAACGGGGGGGTCGTGGTGCTGCTTGCACTTGCATAGTGGAGCGCCAGGGCCTCCCGCATTCGTGCGTGTGCACACAGGAACGGGTGTGAGAAAGGGCTCCTCCCATGCTGTTTTCTGCATGTTCTTGACAGAGCATATGGAAGTGACTTTTAATAAACAGACGACTAGAATTACCTTTTTACCCAAAACCAGTGTCATCATTTCGGTGGCGACGCAGCCTACCTAGCTGGTAGCACAGACTAGGAGTGCGCCCTCATTTCTAAGACATGTGAGCACTCTGCATCTGGCCACAAAATCTGCAGGGGACATGTCACTGCAGGCATCCTGCACCTCAGTAGGTCTGACAGGAGGAAGCCAGATCAGGGCATTAAAACAGCATCAGAAAGGGAGGGAGCAGCAGACGAATGCCCGGATTCAGGCAGCTGTCGGAGAGGCTCCTTTAAGAGACCACACAGATGCGAACATGTGTTCCTCTTCGCTTCTCCCCTGCCTCCTCCCTCTTTGTTTCTGTCTCTCCTTCCGTGAATGACATTTCCACTCACAGGGAAACTGACAAAAAGAACTTCTGCAACTCATAAGAGGACAGAGTTAAGTACTCCCTTATCAAACGCTTACACGTTAATAAAAACGGTATTCTTTTTCCTATAGACCAGTGAGGGAAAGTCAGCTCATATACTTCATAAATTCCTTTGGCTTCGAAAATGCCATTGTCCCTCACCATGCGTTTCCCAGGGCCAGGGAGCTCTCTTTATGTAAGAGCATCTCAGAACAGGGCTTCACGTGGCCTTATTGGTTTCCATCATTCTTGTAAAACTTTTATTACCACACTGAAGGTTTTACAAACCACTAACTCTTAGTCTAATGACTGTGCCTCATTTATAAACATTTACAAGCCCTCAGAAAGCACACATGCTGTACCATCTTTGGTTCTGGAGAGTCTCTTCAGAGGCCTGTGTGGCTGCTGCTCGGTGCCCTCATTTGGTGCTGGCACCAGAGAGAGCGTGTCATAAACCAGAGGCCCCAGGAGCGCTCATAAATGTATATGGATTCGTGTTGAACAGCTGGATTAAGTCACTTAAATACTGTATCTAGGCAAACTGTGCCTTTGTGCGCGTCTCTGTGTGTTGTGCTTTTTTATTATTTGACCAGCCACGGCGCAGATACAGAGGTATTGTAATATTAAGCAACAAAGTCAACTAACAGTCTTGACTTTTTTATCACATAAATTGTGAATGATGTGTAAACCATTGCTCAGGACCAGGTATACCCAGGAGCATTATGCTTCCTCTAATTCTCAGTCTGTGCTTGGACTGTAACTCATTCGGATTTCGGTTCGTAGTTAATGTAAGGTCCGGATTAAGAGCATTGCAGCACTTAATGATTATCTATACACTTCCTTCCAAAGACATGAGGTTATTTTGGATCTGTAGCATTTTATGTGTGGCGCAAAGCAGATGACATCACTGTAGCATGGACCTGTTTTCCAGAAAACAATTAGTAAAACTCCCTTCCCTTTCCACAGGTATTCTACACGGAGCTGGACTTTCTCAGCTTCCAAAACAGCGCTATCAGCCAAGTGATCTACATGCTGACCAGGCTCCAAATAGCCACGTCAAATACGTCTGGTAAAGTTACCGAGACACTTGCTCAACTGCACATGCACGCTGTCCGCTGGCGGGGTCTGGCCTGCTCTCGGGATGACGCGCTGCTCTTCCGGGGGTGCCCAAGAGGAGCGGTCGTGCCGGCAGCTCAGGCAGCACGCCCTAGAGCCAGGGGAAAGCCGCTGTCCCCAGCTCTGGGCCTGCCACACAGGGCAGGGCACACATTGGCAGAGAGAAGGCCCCGAGATTCTCTGGAACCAGCCTCCTAATTAGGGGTGACATGTCTGATGGGAAGAAAGGGAACTGACCAGAGCTGTGGGCCATCTTTTCCCCAGAAGGAGGTGGGCTCTGTTGAACAGAATCAGTTTGAGGATTAAAGTGCCAATTACATTTCAAGCTAAAATTAATACTCAGCCTGCTTGGGCCGCATCGTGTAGGATGGCCCCAGCCCCTGGCACAGCAGTGAGCGCTGATGTTGATCATTTTTCCAAAGCTGGCTCCTGGCTTCACTTTTCTCTTTTGCAACAGGAAAATGCTTCAGTCTCTGGGCAGACCAGAAGTCTACATGGCCCTGGATGTGGTTCTGGTGAGGGGCTCTGGCCAGGAACACGAAGGGTGCCTGCTGCTAACATCAGAAGTGCTCTTCGTGGTGAGTGTCAGTGAGGACACACAGCAGCAGGCCTTCCCCGTCACGGAGATCGACTGTGCACAGGACAACAAGCAAAACAACCTGCTCGTCGTGCAGCTCAGGCAGCCGAGAGTAGCCTGCGATGTGGAGGTACAGTTCATAAAACAGGGCGACTGAGGCTGGTTTCCAGCGAATCGGCATGTGGGCTGATCGCTTGTACCGGGCGTTTATGAACCCACGACCTCTCAAGTGGCTACTGGGGGAAGAAGTGTGGGAAGCGAGGGGGCCATTGCAGAAGGGGATTCAGAAGTCCCGCCCAGGCATACATGTGAGCCTTTCCCAGGGGAGCCTAAATGGACCCACAGCCTGGGGCTAAGCCACCTTATGAATTGAACAAGGCTTCATTGTCATGAGACTGGAGTGGACAGGACAGGACAGGACAATGGAACTCCAGGTCTGTACACGGGCTCGGGCAGAGGCAGTCACGAGGTGGGCCCACACCTGCACATGGCCTAGGCGAGCTGGTCTGTGGAACTGGAGGGCACTGCTGTAGAAGTGAGGGGTGCTGTGCCTGGCACAGGGCGTGGGCACTAAGCCAGACCTGTGCAGGTTCACACACCAGGAGGTCTGACTCCCTCCCTCCCCCACACCCAACCCCTGAGACTTGAGAGATCAGAATTTTGTAAACAGATCCATCGCCCCCATCCCCTGCTCTGTGTCCTCTGTGGCTGGCTGTGTTCTCTTCCGCATAGGACAGTTTCTCGTCCCCTAAGTTCCACAGGGTACCTCCTGGGGTGCTGCTTAGGTTCTTGGGGCAGCTTCCTGGCCACACAGCTCTTGAGATGTTCTGGCTGCTGGCTCTTGGCCACACGTACGTTGATGTGAAACAGGCAGGGCATACTCGGTGTCAGGGGTCCGGGTGAACACTGATGATCGTGGCACACGCTTCCTGCAGCCCAGCCCGGGTCAGCAGATGTGCCCGCTGGAAAGCTGCCCTCTGCGCCTTCCTCCCGCTCGGCCTGATCTCTGGGGCCCTGAGAGTTGACCTCAGAAAAAGACATCTTTTCCCACATGGCAAGATGGGAGTGGATCGGGAACAATGTGGAGCCTGCAGGTCCTAAACTGGGCACTGAGGGGCCCTGGGAAAAGACAGCAAACCTGCCTCTAGCAGGTCCTGCCGGTTCCTTCATTATTTTCTTTCTGGTATGGAAGCCTGTGTCTCCCTCACACCACTGTTTGGGTAAAATTATCTGAGATGGAAGGCAGCCAAGCACAACAACTGAGATTTCTCTAGTTTCTTGGATCACAATCAGTCAGGCTTTAAGCTGGGGCTTGGCACTAAGACTGCATTGCTGCTTCGAGTTGATGACTTTCTGGGAATAAACAGAGGTCAGATGTCCAGGCTGACTTTATTAGATCTGCCAAAATCTTCTGATCTAGTTGACAATAAAGCAGCAGTGATGTGGCTACAGGATTTGGCAGCAGATAGCATCATTATCTTCAAGTCCTTGGTCCTTAACGAGAAACTTCCAAGGCCCTGAGGAGTATCCGTGACCATCATTATTCCTTAGCTGCTTGGGAAATATTTCAGATCCTAAACTACTGAAACGAGAGACTCATCTTTTGCTGTTAAACTGTCTATTGTGATCCTTCTCTCTTCAGCTTTTTTTTTTTTTTTTTTTTGAGGAGGGTACTGTAGGGAATTACCATAGTTGGAGGGAACTAGACCTCAATTTCTCTAGGAGGTAGTGAGGTGATATCCGGAGTCACCACCCCTAGAAGCTGCCAAGGCTAATTGAGACCGTGGGACCACCGAGTTGGAGGCAGGAGCACTGACACTCTGGACGCCATGCTCTCCGCTGGTTTTCCACTGGTGGTCAGGGATGACAGAGGGTTGGTTGGGATTAAGGGATGGCAAAAACAGTGGTGGGAGAAGACTGAGCAGGAGCTGCAGGGCTGTGATCAGAGATACCCAGCTCTGACAGCAGCGCCTGGCACTGGACAGAAAAGTCAGATGTCCAGTGTGCTTCAGCCTCCAAATTCTACTTTCTCAGTATCTGTTCTACTTTACCTCTCCCCTCAATTCCTCATAAGAAACAATTGCCCCCTTAGTCCTATGTCCAAACCCCAAATTTTTCCAGTCACCCCAAAGCTACAGAACTCAAGCTGCAGAACAAAAGAGTCACATTTTTTCTGAGACAGTAAACCCTTCCTTCAGAGTGCTGTAATCCAGTGCAGTGTGTGTGTGTGTGTGTGTGTGTGTGTGTGTGTGTGTGTGTGTGTGTGTGTGGGGGGGGGGGGGTGGGAGGGAGTCAATCAGTGGTGCTGCTTGACACAGTGAATTTTCCGTGGTTGGCGCCCATGTCAGTGCATACCAACCTAATCCACAGACATAAAGCCGGGTTAAGAAGCCTACCTGCTGTCTTCCAGGGAAAACTAAGAACAGTATTTTAAGATCTTTATATAAAATGGCTTTTCTGGTTTTTGCTTTAGATACTAGGAAACACAGCTCCTTTGAATTTTGAAAGGACTTAACTTGTAGATGACATCATTCAGTTTATTCAAATATGGGAGGATTCAGATTTTTTTTAAATCAGCATTTGCTTTCCTTGGTTAAATGCAGTCATTTTTAGGGTAATAATTGCTTAATGTGCCTGGCACATTACTGAAATCCCTTATGAGGAGCTCAGAATGAATCAGGTCAGTTTACTCCTTGGCGAGGTTCCTTCCACAACACAGCTTTCCTGTGCTGCTGTTCAGGAGGAGCAATTAGGACTGTGCATGCAAAGCTTTCCAGATGGATTCTGACCCCATCAAATGATATCATCGGGGCTCTGGCTTTTGCCTGGTGCTGCACAGCTTTCATGTGTCAGTGAATCTTTGGGGGCCTTTATTTTTCTTCCTAAGACTAAAAATGAGACGCAAACTCTAAAAGATACCCTGCTTACTATTCTGCCGGCCTCTTTACCACCCCACTGGCTTTCTGCAATTTTTAAGACACCTTTGGCCATTGTTTATGTGCCCTACACAGAAACATACAGAAATTCTTTACATTGCTACTTTGAGAACTAAAACGCCCTCTTTAAAAGTTTTTAATTCTTCCAGAGTGGGCTTGCCAACATTTAATAAAAACCACTGTAAGGTCAGTGGCTACCTGATTCCCACAGACCTGAGGCTTACACTGGAAACTTACAGTCCCCTTATGTACACACTAGCTCACTACAGATTCAGGGTGGGAGTAATTTATAGCTCCGACTGCCTTTGATGGGTGCTTTCTCAGAAAACCTCACTTACGAACTTAGGTAGTATATCTCAGTTGTTTGAGTTCCACTGAAGATGAGCCAGACTTTTATGAACCATAAATGTACTTTGCATCCTCCTTTTTTCCATAAAAATTTCCCCTTCCTCTGCCCAGTTTTATTTTATCTGGCTTTAAATCCTAGTATTTATAAAAACAGAAAATGTTACAGTTCAAAAGGTATTTTTATACTGCTCTGTCCAAAGCCACTGGTTTGAAAGAGGTGCTCTTCACTTTTTCTGTTAAACTGAAAAGGCTGTCTGAAAAGGGTTGAGGACGCAGGCGAACAGCTTTTATTTCAGAGTTTAGTTTAACTGTGATTAGATTTAAGCAGAAAGCCCCTGTGGAAGGGGTTTAACAGGATTCATTCTTTGTTCCTGGGCTGGTTAATAAAGAGCAGTGACAAATATTTTAATGGTTGAGAAAAATGTTAGCAAATCAACTTTATACATGGGAGTTTTACATACCACCAAATGCTTATTCAAAGGAGGTTGCTTATATTCTTGTGTAGCTTTGTGTTATACTGCTGAAATTAGTGTTGTTGCAAGGGAAAGTTTGCGATTAAATGGCTTTATTAGATAACCTAAAAACATATCAAATGAATCAAGGGAGAAGAAAAGGAGTAACTTTGTTGTGGAAGTCTCCGTATGAGTTTGACAACTAAAGCATCTTTTATTTTTGGATCCCAGGCGGACGGAGTCCGAGAGAGACTATCAGAGCAACAGTACAGCAGACTTGTGGACTATGTCACAAAGACATCTTGTCACCTGGCCCCCAGCTGCTCTTCCATGCAGACACCATGCCCTGTGGTAGCTGTGGAACCTCTCCCCTCCACTGTGAAAACATACTATTATATAGTTGATCCGCATTTTGCTCAAGTCTTCATTAGCAAATTTACCATGGTGAAAAATAAAGCCCTAAGGAAAGGGTTCCCCTGAGGCCCCTCCTCTGAGGTGTCAATTCCTGCTTGTGAAATTTATTTTTGAAAGAGAAACCTAACTAGCACTAACACCTAATATTGGCCCCAAGATCAACACTTCTCTGTAGTTATAGGTAATTTTCTAGCCTCTTCTAAAAGTCAGATTCTTCCTTCTAAAACTTGACACTAATGGATAAGAGTCTTCCTTTTCCATTTGGAGACAGTGATTAACAGAATCCTGTATGTTGTACTCTGACCATAGAAAATGCATTCCTTTTTTCTTATATTTGCTAAAATTTTGACTAATTCTCTAACATAAAATGTGATCAGGCCTTAAGAATAGCAGGGAAAACATTAAAACTTCATTCGGAGCTAGGTCTGATTTTAGGCTGATGCCCTCATCTGCAAAGGGTCTCTTTAAATGAAATTAAATGTTTAGGATTTTATTAACATGTGAAATTTCTTATATGCGATGCTATTTAAGTAAAAACTCGTGTATTTCTACTTTAAAGTCTACAATTTACGAAATTTACCATTCTGATAACTATCTATACATTTTGGAAATTTTCTCCTTTGTTTTACTAAGTCAAGCTTAGAGTACATCTTTTGTGTCAACTGATGAAGACTCAAAACGCTCATTGAGTTTTAGTTTCATAAAACATACCACCTTTGACATGCCCTGTGGAAGGGGTGGACCAGGTTCATGCTGCCTTGCTGAACTGGGTAAGAGTCAAGAACCTCAAAATTAACCTCAATGAACCAGACTAAACTGTTTATTTTGAATTGATTTGCTCAGGTATAAAGATACTCCTGGTTTATAGCCATGCCACCCTGAACATACCCGATCCCGTCAATCTTGGAAGCTAAGTAGGGTTGGGCCTGGTTAGTACTTGGATGGGACCACCTAGGAAGACCTGGTGCCTATGTAGGTGTTATTAAAAAAAAAAAATTCCTGGTTTCTAATTCTATTATTTTGCATTTAACAACATGTTTGGCTCAAGATCCTAAGTCACCAGATATCATTTTTAATATTTAGTAAATATCTTAAGACTCCAATTAAAACACTGGTTACATCCAAACTTGGGCCTGCAACCTGTTACCTACAATTGTGAGGCACTAAGAAAATTCAGTTTCACATGCTCACTGATCTTTAACTGCAGTCTCAGGTTTCTGGGCAAAAGAAGTCACTTATTATTTCTGGAAAGCAAGACTACTAATGGACAGTGCAGACTGAATATGGAAAAAATGGTTCCTCCATTAGTTATATCATACTCATTTAGGAAAGTGAGTTTTCTCAACTCAAGAGTAACTATTTTAACAATGTAAATATGTATTTCATATCTTTTATGGTAATTGTGCATACTAAGAATTGTTCTACAAAATTGTTTTAAAAAAAAGGAATCTTTGAATTCCTGACCACACCTAAATGTGTATTGTTACCAGGGGTTTTTATTAAATGCAAATTTTCACTGATAACAGGATTTAATTCAGCTCACATTATTAGGACTTAAGACTAAGTTAAAAAGGATGAAGCTTTTGTTATAAAATGACAATTGGTGATTAAATATGCTTTGGAAAAATAAACAATTTTTAAAGCTCTCTGTGGTATCACTTTGATCACAACAAAATATCAAGGGGAAAAAGGTCCTAAGATCTCTTCTAAAAGTTAGCTCAGCCATTAGCAGACATGATTCAATTCCACTTAACTCGGCTAGATATATATTCCAAATTGCATGTATATGCTATACTGTTAGCGCTTTAATAACGCGCTAACAGTATAGCATATACATGCAGTTATCTATTACGTCTGTCTGGTGGTCGATCCAGCAAGGCTAGCAAACAGCGGTCTCTGTCTCTTCTGAGAGCCCACAGTGTAGTAATTCATAGTGGGCTCATGTAGACCCCCCTAAACTGATGGCCCAGGACCAAGAAACTATGCTGAGCAGTATCTAGAAAATGGACAAAATATAAGAACAATCAAAAATGTCTTAAAATAACAATATTTTTTAATATTGAAATCAAGTTACCTAAGACTCACAATCAGTTAAAACCCCTAACCAATTCTGATGCAACTGCCCAGAATTATATCAGTGAAAATAAATAAGCAAAGACTTATTGTCCACAGTATTTGTTAACTATTTATTTATCAAGAGAAACTATTTCTTAGCCCAAATATTCATGCTTCATAGTTCAGGAACACAGGTCACTGACAAATTTCCATAGAAGTCAACTCAAATTCTGTGGAGAAAAACACAATGGCTAAGTTAATGACAAGCATTCTCTCAATACTTCACCACCCTTGAGATCACCTAAGGTCTATTCCTACTAGTGGAGCCCACACTTTGCTCACTCATGTTTCACCCAGAAGCCCAGTTCAGGTCCATCCTCCACCAAGCTCCCTGACCAGCCTCTTTCCCATTTAGGGTATTACCACACCTTACTCTGGTTTCTTGCTTTCATTTACCAAATTCTGCTTTTTAATTCTCTTTTAAGTCCACCCCTCTCCATTTCTTCATACCCACATACTGTTCTTAAAGTGGCAGCCTCTCTGTTCTAAACAATTTGTCTCCAAATCCATTTTTCTTATTGGTTTTTAAACACAACCAACTTCTTATAGAAAAAGTAAAAATCTAACATTTAAAAATCATCCTGTTAACATCTGATCATGATGCACATCCACTGTGGAAAATTTTGAAAAGTTCAAAAATATAAGAAAACACCAATGTTAAGATTAAGATTCCACGCAGAACCAGCAATATCTTCTTGATCTTTTTACCTTCAGTCTTTTTTTATGTGCAATTTAACAGATCATACTTAAAATTCTTAGTTTCCTATTATAATCTCTTCATGTTACTTTGTGAATATCATTTATAATGGACCTAACAGTAGTATGAAAAAGGCTCAATTCCTTATCAGTTTTCCAACCATTGGAAATAAAGTTATTTTCTAAGTAATTTTATGGCTAATTAGTACATGCATCTATCTGCAATTCAGATATTTACTTAAGATAAACTACACAAATGGAATATTACAGAATTGAATCTAATACGAGACAAGTAACTTAATCATCCTCGAATCAGAGAACTGATCTAAATCCAATGCAGGTCTCTCCAAAACCCTACCTCTAGATCTTGGGAAAGATAATTACATGTGGCATGTGGAATGCTCACTTGGGTAGTCTGCCTGAAAAGCAGAGTCTCATTCCCGTTGTCACATCAAACTCACACTGGAGTGGTGGAGATCACCTAACTCTACTTACATTGTTCTCTTTTTGTTGAGCCTGCATAAAGTTAAATACATGAACATTCATCTGGTACTTGATACATGTTTTCACATAAATTCAGTGGATGACCTTTTACCAGCACACAATCCCTTCATCAGTCTTTTTCTAGACATAAAATCTTAATTCACACTATCCACGAGGCATGAGTACTTTGTAGACATGACAGACCAACCAGAATCTATGGGAAGCCATCAAGTCACTTATGGACACCCAATTAACAAAAGGTGTCAATAACTTTTTAAAGCAGTTCTAAAAATGTGATTTTTCCAAATGCCAATCTACCAATTAATAATATGTGAAATGTTTCTGAACATAAGTAACTTCGTATGCCTGCAAGGTGGTAGACTAAAAAGCTCCAGACTCCCATTCCCCCACAGAAAAAGAAATACGTATGCACCAAAGTGTGTGTGAGAACTCTAGAAACCAGTTTAGAATCTGCTGCAACCAAACACCTAAAAAGAAAAGGCCAGACTCCAAATTTCGAGATTTTTTTTTCTCACCTTTGCCCCACCCCTTTTAAGTGCAACAGTGTGGTCAGGAGGAACCTAACCCTCAGGACAGAAGTTGCTTGCAACTTTCTGGCTTTGAGGAACTCTTCTATCTTGCCTATCTCAGAACACCGATGGGAGTGGTGACAGTTGAGATAGCAGACTGCACACTGCTGAAAGCAGTGGTGGGTCCCACAGCACCAGAGAGCAGCAAAGCAGCTGAAGACTCAAGGGCACCAATGAGCAATAGGTTATGGGCAGAATAGAAAAAGAGCTAAGGCTACTAGAGAAAGCCAGTGTGAGAATCTTATGAATTCTTAAAAGCAACTGAGTATAACTGGAACAAAAGTACCTACAAAGGCTCAAGGAAGATATGTTCCCAGAAGTCAGAAACAACCCGAGCTTTCATGCCAGGCTGTTTAGTGAAGATCTTCCCCTGCATGAAGCCAGTCCACACACAATGCACACAGTAGGAGAGGTGGCTGTTTAACTTGATGAAGACTTTAAAACAACTGTCTTAAATATGCTCAATGAGCAAAAGAGGTCAAGACAACTAAACAAAATCAAGAAAACTACATAACAAACAGAATATCAACAAAAGAATTGTTTTAAAAATAGAAATTCTACAAAAAATACAGTAACTGAATTGAAAAACTCATTAAGAGTTTTTCAACAACACACACACAGAAGATTTGGCAAATCTGAAAACAGTTACTCTGAACTGAGTCTGAAAAGCGAAAAGAAAGTAAATGAGAGTTTAAAAGACTTAAACTTACTTTTTAAAATGACCAAAAACTGTCCAAGTTTGAAGAAATGGATACACAAATACAAGAAGTTACTTGGACATAGGATGAACCCAGAAAGACCCACACCAAGACACGTTATAGTCAAACTGTCAAAAACCAAAGACATGTATCTTGAAAACAGCAAGAGAAAACTGTTTCACAGCCTACAAGGGACAGCCTCTGTAAGACTGTCAGTGGATTTCTCAGCACAAACCTTGCAGGTCAGAAGGCTGTCGAATAATATATTTAAAGTGCTCATAGAAAAACACTGTCAACAGAGAATACTGTATCTAGCAAAACAGTCTTTCAAAAATGAGGAAAAAATTGAAGACATTCCCAGATAAACAAAAGTTAAAGGATTAGGAACTCATTACTACTCCGCCTGCAATGAGAGTTCTATAAGTTGAAATGAAAATATACGAGACAATAATGCAAAGCCATGCTAGCTCTCCAGTAACGCAGATGCATAGATGTGGTTCTAGGGTTACTCGGTCAAGATCCTGAATTTGACATGAGACTATAAAGGTTCAGAGGAGGATCAATATATTTTCCATTACAAAGTCATCCTTTATGCCCTTAGTGACATATCTTCAAGCTGAAGAGCAGAAAAAGCAGCCACAGCCTGAAAAGAACAGCTTTCTGGATGCCTTTCCAGCAGTTTTCTCCTTAACCTCCAACTTCCATTTAAAATAAGACTCACAAGGCAGCAAATCAATACAATATCATTATGATTATTCTCCTCTACCTTAGAGGGGCATTCTTCATTATAAATAATGTTGAAATGCTGTTTTTTACAACTACTTTAACCTGTGATAATTATTTTAAAAATTTTAACACTAACTGAATAGTACAGATCTTAGGGACAATTAAGGCAGCATTCAGTTATAGTGAATATTGTAACAAGGACATGGAAAATCTACTTTTAACGTAGCAATCTTATTTTTAGAAAAATTCTTCTCCAGTATTTCAAAAGTTATTTTATATGGTATACTTAAAACTAGTATATAAGCTTTAAATGACAGAAGTATTGGCATAGAATGTTTATTGTATCAATTTCTAATACTATATAGAATTTCTTATGTTTTCACGATCAGATGTTTCTAACTGCATCTATTTGTTAAGCATCATCTCACTTTGTAAATAAAGAGGACTTGAACAACACTACTACAAATTGGACATAACAGTTACAAAACATTCTAACCAACAAAAACAGAAAACACAATACTCTCAACTGCTTATGGAACATTCTCCAGGACAGACCATGACAGACCCATAAACTGGTAAGGAAATTGAATCAGTAATCAAAAACCTCCCAACAAAGAAAAGCCCTGGATCATATGGTTTCACAGGTGAATTACACTGAACATTTAATACCAATCTTCCTCGAGCTCTTCCAAGAAAACTGGAGAGAACACTTTTAAATTTAATTTTTAAAACTAAATATGACATTGGATTTGGCAATGATTTCCTAGATGACACCAAAGCACAGGCAACAAAATTATTACATAAATTAGACTCCATCAAAATTTAAAGGTCTGTTTATCAGACACAATCAACAGAATAAAAAGTTAATCTACAGAATGGCAGAAAACATTTGCAAATCATACAGGGTTTAAAGCAGTGGTCCCCAACCTTTTGGCACCAGGGAGAGGTTTTCCTATGAGATCATCATGCCTGATGATATGAGGTGGAAGTAAGGCTGTGATGCTAGTGCTGGGAAGCGGCTGCAAATACAAATGAAGCTTTGCTCGCCCACCGCTCACCTGATGTGCGGCCCAGTTCCTAACAGGCCACAGACCTAGATTGGTCCACAGCTGGAAACTCCTGGTTTAAAGAACCACAATTCAACAACAAAAAACCCAATTGGATTAAAAATGGGCAAAGGATTTAAACAGATGTTTCTCCAAAAAAAACATATACAAATGGTCAAGCATGAGAGAAGATGCTCAACAGCATTAACCATTATGAAAATATAAATGAAAACCGCATTGAAGTACCACCTCACATCCATTTGGATGAAGACTATCAAAAAAACACCAGAAACACTAGAGAAACTGGAACCCTTCTGTATGTTGGTGGTAGTGTAGGGAGGTGGCAAGAGAATTAAAATGTTAATCAAGCCACAATCAGAGACTGCAGTGTGCTGACCATCCCTGCAGCCAGGCCAGGAGGACATCTGCAGAATAAAGGAAGATTTCTGCTGGGGGTTGCTAACACCTGTGAAGCAGAAACTGGAACCAAGAGTCATGGGGAACCTATGAATTAAAGACCAGGAACTGCCAAGCAGGCCTTTCACTCTACACATTCTTACCATCCCTCTCCCCCAACATACACTTCCCCTTCTTCACTGTATGTCCACATCAAAGGAAATGGTAACTAAAGAATGACATATAAATTGAATACCCTGAACACTCAGGATCCCTCTCACTGTCACTCTGCCTCTGAGAGAAGACCACTTCTCTAATAAACTTTCAGTGACTCGCTTTGGCGTGTGTTGAATTCTTTCTACACTCTCTGCCAAAGGGCCCTCTTCTCTTCGTGTAGGGCTTGTTCTCCCCCCATCACCTCATGGAAATTTGCCCTGTCCTGCATCAGTAGAGTGTAAAATGGTGCAGCCACCATAAAATAATATGGTGGATCCTTGAAAATTATAAATAGGACTGCCATACGATCCAGCGACTCCACTTCTGGAATTTATTTAATTCTGACACATACTGTAACATGATGAACCTTGAGGATGTTACAGTAAGTGAAATAAGCCAATCACACAGATAAATATGATATAGGATGGTGCTTGCCAGGATTGGGAGGGAAGGGAGTTGTTTAATGGGTATAGAGTTTCAGTTCTGCAAGATAAAGAGTTTTGGAAATTGGTTGTATAACAATGTGACTGTACTTAATACTGAACTATACATTTAAAATAGTGAAGATGGTAAATTTTATGTGTATTTTACCACAATTAAACAATAACTTCAAATATTACCTTTATATTCTGAAATCACTTTGCACTCTGAAAGATGCCAGCCTTCCTCATCTCCTCAAAATCTTTCATGGAATCATAATTTCTGTAGAAATCTGCATATGCCTTCTTCCTTGGTTCAGCCACAGCAAACTAAAAAGCAGCATATTCCATTAGGGCTTATTTTCTAGATTATTAGAAATTTAATATGTAAAGACACATAAATTAGAATGTGTTTACTTTTAACTTAACTCTATATTTAATAAACGAAGGGTAGAGACATTGATACAGAAACAAGGAAAAGATCATGACATCAAACCTAGTCTTAATACCTGACCTCATTGTTTCAACCTCTACAAGAAACAATCTTAATCATCTAGCCTGGAATTTTTCAGTCAAGCACCCGAGTCAGGTAATCTGTCACAAGGGCCCTCTCCATCTTCCACCCTCTCATAAAAAGAAGCAATATGCAACATAAAAAGATCTTGCATTCCCTTCCCACAAAAGAAGTCAGGATCTAAAAATAATCCTTTCTTTTCTTAATAGCTTCCTTGCCCCACCTTTATTTTCTATAAAAACCTTCCAAATTATAAAGCTGGGAGATCCCTTCTAGTGGCTAAATGGGAAGCTACCTGATTCATGAACTGCTTAATAAAGCCAATTAGATCTTCAAATTTAATCAGGCAAATTTTGTTTTTAACAGTGCCAAACAGAACTACTGCCTTCTCTATCCCACTGCTTAAATAAAACAATTACAGCCTATGTTATGAGCTGAATTGTGTCTCCCAGAATTCAAGTTTGGAGATAAGGTCTTTAAAGAGGTCATTAAATTGCGGTCTTTAGGGGTGGGCGCTAATCCAATATGACTAGCATCCTTATAAAATTCAGAGATATGCTAATACAGAAGACCCTGTGAAGACAAAAGACAGCCATCTACAAACCAAGAAGAAATCAGAAGAAATCAAGCATGCAGCCACTTTATTCTTGGATTTCTAGCCTCCAGAGCAGAAAATAAATTTTAAGCTACTCGGTTTGTGGTACTTTGTTACAGCAGCCCTAGCAAACTAACACAGGTTGATTTAAAGATGGAGGACAAGCTGTCTGGGGAATGAGATACTTTCCTGTCACATGAGGTGAGTGGAGGAAGAGTCAGGAATGAAGCACCTTAATCTTTAAGACTACATGTTACTTATAAAAAATACAGTCCTAAATTTAAATTAGAATTGTATTTTTAGACTATAAGCACAAAGTAAAAATCAAACATACCTTATAGAAAGTTGCAACCCCCAGGGATACAATAACTGCTCCAACAATGTGAAATCGCAGACGCTTGGCCAGAAGGCCACGCATCTGAGGTTTCGTCAAAGCACTGGAAGTCATGGTAGTTGTATTTTCCCTGGTAGATAAAATTTTAAAAAAATGTATTAGAACACCTAAAGAATTCTTATGCATAATGCACGTTAGTACCTAAGGAGGCACAGGAAGGATGGATAGTGGACTGACTCCTCCCACAATACCTAAGATGTTTAATGGTTTAGCCTTGTGTGGAAGAACAAACTTTCCTCCAACAAAGTTCTTTTGGCAGAACTAATAATCAAATAGACATGAAACTATTTGCAAGAAACAAATCTAATACATATGTATGAGAACCCCACATAAATGAGAGTCAGAGACCCTGACATACAGGACAGATTCAGAGATAGGAAAGGGAATCTAGGTATATAAGACATTCGGAGCTAGGGATGAGGTAAATGCACCTTGGGGTCTTCAAAGGGTCACAGCCAAATGACTAAACAGATGTTTAGTAAATAAGTTTGTCCTGCCATAAAAGTGGATCAACAAAATTACTACTAATAATCTCTTGTTATAGGCAAAGCCTCTATCTAACTCAAGTTCTTCTAGGTAAAGGGAGGTGTAAAAGTTTCTCTTGAGCCTGAAGCTAAAATCGCCCTTGGCTCAAAACAATCCGCATACCACAGCATCACATCCTGTGGTGACCTGTTCTGAATTCCCACACCTACTTCACCTTTTTCCTTCCCTTCTCACGTGCTGAACGACAACCCTAAACAAATAAGATAACTGCGGCACAAAATATACGGCGAAGCAAAAACTACAAACAAAAATCTCTATCAACTACTGGAAGGGTAAGCAGTGGCTCTAGAAACGCATTTACTCTTTTACAAACTTACTATTAACTCACTCAATCTTCGAAACAACCATGTGAAACAATTTATTCCCACTTTACTGATGAGAAAGCCGGAGCACACGAAGTGACTGAAGCTCGACCCCAAGGCAGCAGCGCGCGGGCGGTCCCCGCAGACCTCCCGTAACGCGGCCGCAGGGCCAGTGGAAAGACCAGGTGCGGGAAGGAGGCTGTAGGAAGTCTGGCCTCGCCTTCCTGCCACAGGCACCGTGACCCTTCACAAACGATACCAGAGAACACCGACGGAACGCCAGCGTTGCTGACTGTATCCCCAACGAGGACACGCCAAATGACAGCTAAATGAGCCCACTCTTTTACAGGTGGAAACACTGGGACCAGCCAGATCGAATGACCTAGCCAAGGTCACACTGACTGGGGTGGTGGGGGGGAACAGCGGGCACCAGGACCGGTCCAGCCGCCTCCAAAACCCGGCTGGTTTCTCAAGGCCTCCGCAGCCCACTAGACCCCGCGGGACCCTCGCCACCCTCCTGAGGCCGCGGCGGGTCGTGCAGGGGTCGACGCGGGCGCGACGTCCGAAGCTCCCCACCGTAGAGCTGCTGAGTCACGGCTCAAATCCAAGGCAAAATGAGCAGCCAGCGGGAGGCGACAGTTACGGGAACCAGAACGAAGGACGCAAAGAGACACGCACGACTCACCTTAACACCAACGTCCTACCAGGTGGAGAAATGGATGACGCTCCAGCAGCGCGCAGGCGCATAAATAGAGGAAGCGACGAGGTTCCGGCGACGGTGGCCCAAAGAGTTCAAAAGACTTCTGACGCGCCCGCCTACTACTCGCAGCTGAAGTTCATCTTCAGCTTGACCTTCTGAGTACGTTTCCTTAATAAGTTGTAGATATTGCTCTTACTCATATGCAGACGATATGAATTTACTACAGGATTCAAAGATATGTAAATTTTTTTTAAAATTTACTCTACAAATGCAGTACAAATCTTCCTGGGCCTGTGGACTTCCCGAACCATGTGCACAAACTGACATTTTTATTATAACTGCCCCATGTGAATAACCGCTTCGTTTGGGTAAAGGGTGCATAAAACAGACGAGTCTTAGGAGCACAGAGCCCAGCAGATGAAACAGACTTAAACATGAATATCCATCTCAAACGGTGGGCGCTACCAGAGACATGACCCAGCTACTGCAGAAACTATGAGTAAGTCTGTACATCAGCAACGTTTTTAAGGCTTCTTATCAAGGGTATACCCGTCTAAAAATCTTCACATGGGATTTGTCCAGGTGGTAATTTGTTCCATTTGTTCCCGTTTCCTTCTCATCCCCACTTCCACTACTGGCCCAGAGAAGATTAAAGTTAGGACTTGTTTTGGCCAATATAACATGAGTGGAAGTACAATGTGTCATTCTGGGTAGAAGCTTTACAACACGGCATGTAGTTTGCCTTGTTCTCTTTGCTCTTTTCTTTCTTTTCTTTTTCTCTTCTTTTCTCTCTCTCTCTCTCTCTCTCTCTCTCTCTCTCTCTCTCTCTCTCTCAATCTCTCTCTTTTTACTTTTATTAGCGTTTCTTTGATGCTACATTTACTCCTAAACCATAAATTTTTGTTTCTTCAGTTTCTTCTAAGATATCTTTTTCTTCTGTACAGCCTCCTCTTCTGGTTTAGGAACAATCTGCTCTTTCTCGCCGAGGATCAGCGTGGCAAAGAGAGCTCAGGTAGGGTTAATCCACCCGTGAGCTCTGTAAATTCTGTGAGGCATCTTGGGAACTTTGTTCACCTGGATGTGCTCAAGGATCGGAGAATCTACATCTAAACATCAACATTACTGAATTTTTAAGCATGTGCAGCAAAAATTCAGCCCTCTTTTTGGGCCACTGACCCTGCATCCTGCCCCATTTTGTTTGGCCTGGGCACGACTACTAACTCCACCATTGTAACAATGGAATGGCACACATTGCTTCTGTAAAGTGACATCCTTCAGACACTTGGTGGCTTTTCGGATATGCATACCCTTGATGGTCTAGGCAGTTTCACTAGTTTCTTAAAGTGAACATAAAGATATGAACCTCTTGATTTGCATGATTTTGTGGCGTTTTCTGTGTCAAGTGAATAGTAAACCATTTTCAGAGGTTACCTCAGACCTCTTATGGAAATAGCTGCTCTGCCTTTCTTATAATAAAAATATTTAATGAGATGGCACCTCTGTCACTTGGGTCTATGAGAGTAAGGATAAGCTAAGCGCTCCTATTAATCTGCACTGTCCAGGTTCATTGAGTGAGAAATAACAGTATGGTAGTGAATAAATGGTCTGTGCCAGCCATTATGGGAAGTGGTAAGGGACTGTAAAACTCAGACCTTATGCTGCAATCGCTGGTAATTTCATTAAGGAGAAGAATCATGAAACCCAATACAATAGAACAGAGTTCAGAACCAAAATGAGATGAAAATAGTTAATATAGAAGAAAGTTTGGAAGATGCAAGATCAGTTTGAGATTATTCATTCATTCAACAAATATTTGCCAACATCAACTACATGCCATGCTTACATTAGCTTCCATGAGCAGCAGCTATGGTCTTGCTCCTTTGAAGTGCTTCAAACTCTCTTTAAAATCCTCTAAACTTAATTACCAATTTTCAGTACATACAAGGGACATTGGAACCAGGTAAATACTAATACAGTCAGCAGAATCCAGACTGTGGAAAACTCTGCAGGACAACCTGGTTTTTTTTTTTTTTTTCAAAAAAATTAATTGCAAGAAATAAAAAAAAAAGGAAGAGAGTGAGAAATGCAGGGAAAACCTATAGATTAAAAGGGAGTTCAGGAACATTAACAATCCCAATGTGTGGAACTTATTTGGATCCTATTTCAAACAAACTGTAAAAAATAAAAACAAAAAACCTACAAAGATTTATGACCTGGAGGTAACTGGAAATTTGAACAATAATTGGCTATTTATGATATTAAGAAATTATTGTGAAATCTCTTTTTAGAAGTGGTAATGACTTTATGATTTAGTAATATATATTGAAATATTTGCCAATCAAATGACATGATTATTATTTGCTTCAAAATAATACAAGTGGATTCGGCAGGCAGGTGGATGGGAATGGGGGGTATTCATTATGGGGGAATAAATTGGGCTCAGCAAATTATTACTGTAAAGGGCCAGATAGGCTGTGAACCAAGGTTTTTGTTGCTACTAAACTCTGTCATTGTAATGTGCAAGAAGCTACAGACAAAATATAATGAAATGAGTATAGCTGTGTTCCAACAAAACTTTATTTATAAAAACAGAAAGCAGGCTGAATTTGGCCTTACAGCCATAATTTGCTGATCCCTGGTAAAATGATCATTATTGTAGCTGGAACACGATTAATGTGAGAGGTTATTGTATTAGTCTGACTACTTGTCCATATGTTTGATGTTGTCCATAATGAAATATTTAAAACAAGTGAATGTGTTAACATCATTCAGAAGCCTCAGACCACTCTTCAGACTTCTTGGCATTATTCTAGCAGTTGAGTGTCCCTCTTATATTCAACTTGGACCACATATCTTTCATTTCCCCCTTTATATATAGGCTTTTAAACACCAAACTCATGCAAGAGCTCCCTGAACACATCAATTTCATTTCGGCCTCCCTACTTTCTGTCATGTTGAGTTTATACATTGGTATATTTTTATTTTTTAACTTCTACTTTGTTTTATTTTCTTTCACTTTTTGATCTTCTCATTCCTCTTAAGCCATTTTATTTTAGGTGGAATCAGACTACATTCAGCGGTTCTCTAAATAACTTAAGAAATATAAAAATTACCAGCATTACTATAAGCCAGACTTTGTAGCAGTTTCTGTGGAAACAAAAATGAACACGATTCAGTCCAAAACCTTGGGGGAGCTCCTAGAATCCTGAAGATCCTTCCTTTCTCATTCTGAACATAACAACACAGTCCTCTAAGCTTCCCATCTCTTTAATATTACCCTCTACTCCCATTATTGGTAGAATTAAGAAGAGTGTACCAATTACCTTTGTTTCCCCCTCTACCATCCAGAGAGATAGACTGAGTCAGGACAAGTAAAGAGGGGTACAGCCCACAGGAGAAAGTCTTAGTGTGTCTGAAACCTAACCCAGAGTTTTCCAAGTTTAAATTATCTGCACATCCCTCCATTAGCTCTTACTTACCACTTTTCTTTAAATTGACTCATTTGGAAAACAAAACAAAACAATGTAGCCACTAGTATTTGGAGATGCTAGCTTGGGCTTTCTCATTGTCCATACCTCCCCCATTCATCTGGAAGAAAGAGCTTTCTATACACATTTTCCTCAGGGTGGTCAACTTATTGATTTTAAACCTCACATTTGGCAAATTGTCTTAAAAGCCATAGCTTTTGATTAACATGGGCTTTCTAAGGAAAGAGAAAGTTTTAGAAAATTAATAACTAAATCCAGGAGTATAAAGAGAGTAGGTTAAAAGCATGATGTTCAAAATATGTACAATTCCCTACTCATCGGGAAATAAAATGAGATGGGAGGAGAAGAATCAGAGAAGAGGTAACTGGAGCTTGGATGCTTCATGGGTGGCAGAAGTGGGCTCCAGCCAAGTCTAGCAGGTGCTGCAGAGCAGTGCTTCTTACACTTGAATGTGCACGCAGATGCTGACTCCGTTGGTCTGGGGTTGGGCCTGAGAGTCTGCATTTCTACAAGCTTCCAGGAGACGCTGATGTTGGTGACCCACAAACTACATTCTGATTAGCAAGGCTTAGAACATCCTAAAAGGTTCCCATGGTCTCTTGGGGATATCTGTTCTGAGATTGAGCTGTGGGCCCCCAGGGAGCGAGAAGATGGGTAAGAAGGACAAAAAGTAGACTTTAGAAGCTGATGCCAGGGTACAGTGCTGAGACTCACTGAGACTGTGTTGCATCCAGTAAAGAAATAGAGAAGAGCAGGCACCCCACCCTTTCCTAATGCCAGAATAAAAGTTGCTCCAGGGAGAAGGAAGGAGGGACAGGAGCAAATAATCAAACTGGAGAGCCATCTAAAGACTAGCTGAACAGAAGTTCTGCAACTAAGGCTATAAAGCCACGTGGAGACTGGTAGGAGGAATGGAGACAAAAAAAACAGTCTGGCTCCACTCCCATATATGGCGATTGAGAATTGGGAGGGACATCTCAGCTGCAGAGGTCCCTCCTAAAGAGCAAGGGGCCTCAGCCCCACCCTGATGGCTAAAGAAAAGAAAGACAAGAAAAAGTTAAAGGAGTTCATCACCACCAAACTTGTATTCTAGAAATGTTAAATGGACTTTTTTTGAGAAGGAGAAGGAGGAGAAAGAGTATAAGAAAGAAATAGAAGAACATAAATATGAATAATAAAATGGCAATAACTAGGTACCTATCAATAATCACCTTAAGTAACAATGAATTAAATGCTTTGATCAAAAGACAGGGTAGCTGAATGGATAAGAAAACAAGACCCATATATACACGGCCTATAAGAGACTCACTTCAGAATGAAATACACAAAGACTGAAAGCGAGAGTATGGAAAAATATATTTCATACAAATGGGGACACAAAAAAAGCTGGGGTAGCAATACTTATACTAAACAAAATAGACTTTAAAACAAAGGCTATATTAAGAGACAAAGAAAGACATTTCATAATGATAAGGGGATAAATCCAACAGGAGGATATAGCCCTTTATGTATTTATGTACTTCTATGTTGGGTGCATAAGTATTTTATGCACCCAACATAGAAGCACATAAATACATAAAGCAAATATGATGGACATAAATGAAGAGGCTGACAATAACACAGTCAAAGTAGGGGACTTTACCACCCCATTAACATCAATGGATAGACCTTCCAGATAGAAAATCAACAAGGAAACATCAACCTTAAGTGACACATTAAGCCAGATGAATTTATTTTAGAATATTTCACCCCAAAGCAGCAGAATATACATTCTTTTCAAGTGCACATGGAACATTTTCCAAGATAGACCACATGTTAGTCCACAAAACAAATCTCAAAGCTTTTCACAATGGTAGTACTTGTAGCCAATGGGGTTTATCCGAGGCACAATTATTGCTAATTGAAAACAAAATAAGTCTTGATAAATAAAGTTTGAAATCATATCGAGCATCTTCTCCAACTACAATGTATAAAACTAGAAGTCAACTATAGGAGAAAAGAAACTGAAAACCACAGGAACACACAAAGACTAAATAACATGCTACTAAACAATGAATGGGTTAACAATAAGATTAAGAAAGAAATCAAAAGATACTCTGAGACAAATTAAAATGAAAACACAGTGACCTCAAATCTATGGGACCCAACAAAAACAGTTTTAAAAGGGAAATCCATAGCAATACAGACCTACCTCAAGAAACAAAAAAAAAAGGCTCAAATAAACAACCTAACATTACACCTAAAGAACTAGAAAAAGAATGTCAAACAAAGCCCTAAGTGAGTAGAAGAAAGGCAATAATAAAGATCAGAGTGGAAATATACAAAATAGAATCTAAAAAAAAAAAATACAAAAGATTAATGAAACCAAGAGCTGGTTCTTTAAAAACATAAACAAAATTGACAAACCTTTAACCAGGCTCATCCAAAAAAAGAGAGAGAGGACCCAAATAAATGAAATCAGAAATGAAAGAAGCGACAAGTACCACAGAAATACAAAGGATTTTTAGAAAATACTAGAAACAATTATATGCCATCAAATGAACAATCTAGAAGAAATGACTAAATTTCTAGAAACATACAATCTTCTAAGACTGAATCAAGAAGAAACGAAAAATCTGAATGGATAAATTACTACTAACGAAATTGAATCAGTAATCAAAACTCCCCACAACAAAAGTTCTGGACAAAATGGCTTCACATGTGAATTTTACTAAACATTAGAAGAAGAAATAACACCTATTCTTCTCAAACTATTCCAAAATATTCAACAGGAGGGAAGGCCTCCAACTCATTTTATGAGACCAAACATTACCCTAATTCCAAAACCTGACAAAGACATTAAAAAAAAATTACAGGCTGATATCCTATATGAACATAGTTACAAAAATCCTCAACAAAATATTAGCAAACCAAATTCAGCAAGACATTTAAAAGATTATACACCATGATCAAGTGATTTATTCCTGGGATGGAAAGTTGGTTCCATATCTGCAAATCGATTAACAATATAAAAGATAAAAATCATATGATCCTATCAATAGACACAGAAAAAGCATTTGACGAAATCCAGCAACGATTTATGACAAAAACTCTCAATAAAGTGGAAATAGAGGCAACATACCTAAACATAATAAAAGCCATATATGACAAACCTACAACTAAAATACTCAATAAAGATTAACTAAAAGCATTTTCCTTAAGATCAGGAACAAGACAAGGATGTCTACTTTCACCACTTTTATTCAACATCGTATGGGAAGTCCTAGCTACAGTAATCAAATTTAAAAAAAGCTAAAAAGCATCCACGCAAGAAGTGAAACTGTCTTTCTTCACAGATGATATCACTCTACTTGACATCAAGCTACTACAAGGCTATAGTAATTAAAACAGCATGGTACTGGAATAAAAACCAACACATAGATCAGTAGAACAGAATAGAGAGCCCAGAAAGAAACCCACACCTATTTAGTCAATTAACATACGACATTGGAAGCAAGAATATATAATTGGGTAAAGACAGTCTCTTCAATAAATGGTGTTGGGAAAACTGGACAGATATATACAAAAAAATGAAACTAGACCACCTTTTTACACTATATACAAGAATCAACTCAAATGGGATTAAAGGCTTAATTGTGAGACCCCAACCATAAAACTACAAGAAAACATAGGTAATAAACTCTCTGATATTACTTTTCATAATTTTTTTGTGATGTATCTCCTGGGACCAGGGACATAAATGCAAAAATAAACAAATGGGACCATATCAAACTAAAAAGGTTTTGCACAGCAAAGGAAACTGTCAACTAAACAAAAAGACAACCTATTGAATAGGAGAAGATATTTGTCAATGATACATGGGTAGGAGGTTAATACACAGATTTATAAAGAACTCACACAACCCAACACCAAAAAAGCAAACAATCCAATTTAAAAATGGGCAGAGTACCTGAATAAACATTTCTCCAAAGAGGACAATATAGATGGCCAAAAGACATATGAAAAAATGCTCAAGGTCACTAAGCATCAAAGAAATGCAAATTAAACCACAATGAGATATCAGCTTACACCTGTCAGAATGGGTGGGTTGGCAAGGATGTGGGAAAAAAGAAGTGGTTTGCAAATTGGTTCAGCAACAATGGAAAACAGCATGGAGTTTCCTTTAAAATTCTTATGACCCAGCTATTTCACCTCTAGGCATTCATGCAAAGAAACTCAAAACAGTAATTTGAAAAGATATATACATCCCTATGTTTACTGTAGCATTATTTATAATAGCCAAGATATGGAAGCAACCTAAATTGCCCATCAACAGATTGTATAAAGTAAAGAAGAAGTGGTACATATATGCAATAGAATATTACTCAGCCACAAAAAGAATGAAATCTTACCCTTTGTGACAACATAGATGGACCTAAAGGGTATTATGCTGAGTGAAATAAGTCATACAGAGAAAGACAAATACCATATGATATCACTGATATGTGGAATCTAAAGAACAAAATGAACAAACAAAATACAAACAGACTCATAAATACAGAGAATAAACTGATGTTTACCAGATGGGAGGGAGGTTAAGGATGGGTGAAGAAGGGGAAGGAATTAAGAAGAACAAATTGATACTTACAAAATAGTCCTGTGGATGTGAAGTATAGCACAAGGAATATAGTCAATAATAATGTAATTACTATGTATAGTGCCAGGTAGGTACTAGACTAATTGCAGGATCACTTCTTAAGTTGTATGCATATCCAACCACTATACTGTACACCTGAAACTAATATAAAATATTATTGAATGTGAATTAAATTGAAAAACTAATAAAAGCAATAATGTTCTTAAAGAAGAAGAGAGGGAGGTGGCATCATTTTAAGGAGAATCTTGAACTCACCCTGAAAAGATTGAATTTTAAACTGGGGTTGATTGAATTTGGTCACACTTTCTGTTGCTGATGAAGAAACAGAGCACAAGAACTAACTTGAGTTTAGTAACAGAGAAATAAAATGGCAACATCTGCATATGGGAGCACAGTATATAAAATCCATAACTGCCAAAATTTTTACTTAAAAATTATATAATATATACTATATGTGTAATATATTAGTTATATATTGTATCTTTGAAACAAATTGCATGTAAATTTTAAATTACTACAGAACATAAGCCAGGATCACTTGTGAACCAAATTATTTAAATATCCATGTATTTGTTTATTTAATAATTAATTTTTAGTTTGCTTGATGTGTTGTTTCATTTTTTTATTTTTATTTTTTATTAAAGTGTAGTTGATATACAATATTATGTTAGTTTAAGTGTACAACATAGTGATTCAACATTTATATATCTATCAAAGTGATCACCATGGTAAGTCTAATACCCATCTATCACTGTACAAAGTTATTACAATATTATTCACCTAAGTCCATGTGCTGTACAATACATCCTCATGACTTATTTATTTTATAACTGGAAGCCAAATAATTTTTTAATGTCTAATTGAAGACTCTGAGTCGGACTTTATAACAAGTATTAGAGACTTCCTTCTCCTTGACTAATCAGATGGATAGAAAGAGTATTGAAAAGGAATTCACTTCTTTATTGAACAATGCAACATTTTTTAAAACTTTAAATTTGGAAAATTCAAACATACAGTGGTCAACTTGTGATGCACCTCTGTTTCATCTCAGTCCCCTAACCCTCCTCTCTCTGATTACTTTGGAGCAAATCCCAGATACCACATAATTTCACTGGAAACATTTTATTAGACATCTTTAAAAGATAAAGTCTATATTTTATAACTACAATATCATTATCACATCTGAAACAATGACTATCCCTCACTATCATCAAATATCCAGTGTTCAAATTTGAAATATCTGTGTTTTTTTTTTTAACTTCTTGAATCAGGATCCAAATAAGGGCCACACATTGCAATTTGTTGATATGTCTTTTACATCTCTTTTAATTTATAGGGTTTTTTTCTTTCCCTTGCAATTTATGTGATTTGTTTGTTTAATGCAGTGGCTATGTACCATTTAAAAGCATCTCTCAGTGAGTTGTTCCACACCTTAGGGACAATAAACGTTTGTCTCTGGTCAATAAACATTTCTGGTACACAGGAAGCCTCAAATATTTGTTGAAGGAAAGAAAGGAAGAGTAGGGAAGGGACGGAAGGTTGAGAAGGAGCAAGTGCTAGAGGGGTAACTGGATTTCCCTCACAGTTTGAGGGAGGCCGTAGCAGAGATCCCTACACAGATTAAGATTGTCTTCTCATAGTTGAAAAGTCAAGTTCAAGCCTGTAACAGAGTGAAAGAACAGGTTCTAGTGTGGCCCTCATCTACCTTTTCAGTTTCTTAACCAGAGTCACCTGATCATGAAACCACTCCATGCTCATGACTATAAAATCAAATAATGAAGGTGGACTCACAATGAAAAGCCACATTCCTCTCTTGTGAGATGACCCACTGTCATCCTACTCTTCCAAAAGCAATGGCTTTTACCCATTTCTTCAAGTAATTATTGTTGCAGAGGAAATATTTTCCTCTACTCTTCAAAGTCCTTCTGGCTGGTCTAATCATCGAATTAACACGAGATAAATTAGCAGAAGAAAAATAAATTAAAGTTTAATAACATGAATACATCCTGTATGCATATGTATACATGGTGAGACCAAAAAACTGAATGACTAGCCCAAATGGTGAACACCATCACCTTAAATACCACCTTCGGCTAAAGACAAAAGATGCTGGGCATGGGGAGTCAGTTATGGGAAGTTACCAGGGAAAGTACTGTAAGCAAAGGTAAAATTGTTATACAGATTTAAGTCCTTGCCTTCTCCATTGATAGCAATTTCTAGAAAATTAGATATCCTTCTCTTCCTGGTAAAGGAAGACACCTTTACAAAGGAGATTTCCGACACAAATGTAATATTCTTTTGCAAAGGTTAACTTCTACTTAGTTTTCTGAGCTTTTTCCATGTCTGCTCCTTCTTAAAAATAACCAGCCTTGTTCGGTCACCTGCAGACGCCATTAAGTTGCTAACAGTGAGGTGGCTTAATACCTAAGATGGCCGCCGGCTGATGCAATCAAGACCTCACATTGCACCAGGGACCTTCTCAGCGAAGAAAGACCCTAACTGCAGGAACAGAACAATGGAACATCACGCCCAGCACATTTGAAACCAAAAGAGCCCTTTAAAAACAACTTCCTCACCCCCTGCACACGTGACTTCTCTGGCCCCTAACCCCGGGACCAGTGAACCTCGCCCACAGACCCCCAATAAAGCCTGTCCAGTACTTCGCTTTGGTACTCTGTGCTTTTTATTCAATTCCGGCCGATCAAGCCTAAAATAATCAATATCCCAAAGAGGCATATTTTAGGGTGGCAAACTCTACCAGGATGTCACCTTTTAATGTCCCTTGTCATTGGTAAGCAGTCAGCAGCCCAGCAGCTGAGCCCCCGGGGGCTTATGGATAAGAGCATGTGGAGAAGCGACCATGGAAAGGAGACATTTAGATTATAAATACTGAGAGTTTGTGAGGGCTATCGCAGAGTTTTGGTTTTGAACAAGCAACTCTTCCCTGACCTAAAAACTCTCCAAAGATCTTTGGGCATTTAGCTCCCACTGTGGCCAAGGCAAATCTTTGGTTCGCAGGGTCTAAAAGCCTCCCAGCAGCCCTGGAAAGAGATCATTCTGCCTATTAATTAATACTGTAGTCTCTGTGCTCTAGACACATGCTCTGGCGGTACTCACGCCCCAGGCCCATAACTTCTTTAGTGAAAGGTTCCAAGCCAGCCCTGCCATTGTTCTTGTGCATCTAGGTTAACACACCTTTGAGAAGCCAGAGTAATACCCATTGAAGGGAATGTTAACCCTCAAGAGAGCACATAATCTTGTTAACTATTCTGTAATCCAGTCTCCACTCTTCTCCCATCTTCATATAATCTCCTTTATGTTCCCTCCTGAATTCAAATGCATAAAAGAAGCTGCATAATTGTCCTGGGAAGCATTTGAGATCTTGCTTCTGTAACGGGTCATGAGAACTTATGTATTTAAGACGGCGATGTAAGATCTAAGATGGCAGAATGGAAAATTTTAAATTCCCCTAGCAAGGTGGTAGACTGCAATCCCCTCCAACCAAGGGCCCGAATTCTCCGCCCAGACATCCTGTTTGCTCGCTTAAAGGTCAGACCATAATCAGGCCATATGGTTAGCCAATAAGGAACTGCAACCTGACCCACGCGCGCAAAGTTAGCCCGCCATAAACCTAATATAAGGAACCTCATGCTAAGGATCGGTACTCTTGTTCTCGCTGCTGCGTCAGCGGAGGCTTGAGCCCGGATTTGAATTCGTAATAAAATTTTCTTTTTGATTCTAATTCGGCTCTGAGGTCATCTTGTCCGGGTGTGCTCCGTAACACTTCCAGGCAATGGTCATCAGTTTTGGCTCAAATAAACTCTTGTAAAAATTCTCTAGAGGTTTGGACATTGCTTACATTGATACTTTTTTTTTTTTTTTAAGCCAGTGTATATATTGTTAAAGAGAAAGCCACAGGCTCAAAATGGAATAACTTGTGCTAAAGCCATGATACCAATCCTAGATTTAATACCTCATCTAATTGCTGTTTAAACCTCTCCAGACATAATCTTAATCAACTGGCAGGGAATTTTCTGGTCAACTCCAATAAAGGAATCTGTCATGCAGTCCTTCTTCATCTCACCCCTTAGAAAGAAGGGGCATTTTGAGTGATAAAAACTCTCTCCATTTCCTTTTCTCCAAAAGAAGTCCTGGCCTAAATATAAAACTTTCTTTTTTTTGCTAACAACTCCCATTCCACACCCTTCATCCTATAAAAACCTTCCATTTTGTATAATTCCTCCAAGCACATTTCTACTTGCTAGATGGAATGCTGCCTGATTCATGAATCACTTAATAAAGCCAATTAGATCTTCATATTTATACCAAACTCTGTTTATGTTCATCTGTCTATGGACACTGAGGCTGCACCCACCTTTTGGCTATTATAAACAATGCTGCTAAGAATACAGGTGTACAGATATCAGTTTGAAACCCTAATTTCAATTTTGTTTTCTGGGATATCTCTCTCATATATCCGAGGATACTAATTATAAATATTTTTTAAGTTTTTTTTAAGTTTTTTTTTCATGAACCAACTCATAAGGAGTAATTTTTGCTTTTTTTTTTAATATTGCACATTTCTGTCTCTAAAGGTTTTTGGTTGCCCATTCATATTTAAGAATTGATATGGGACATCACTTGTACAATTCTTAATCTTTTAGCAGGAAATGATACAGGATATCTCTTGCAGAGTTCTAAATCTTTTTAGTAAACCTAGTTAAGTTTTCTTCCCTCCTTTTTTTAGGAGAAAGGCCCTCTCTGCCTGGAATCCCAATAATTGCCCAGAAACTGGTGACTCAAATCCTCTGGCTATTGATAAGGATCATCGGCCCATTGTTAGCAGAAATGGTGTTAGGCCAGACAGGGCCCTTAGGGTCTAAGAGGGGAGGGGACTTTAGGCCAAAGATCTTTTTTACTCTTTAAGAAATATATTAACCAAGCCTATTTCCCTTTACTTGCTTAAAAGGCAAATCAATAATAGAAATTATAGATATATGATTTAAATAACAAGTTTGTATCTTTTTTTCTTTGTCTAAGTACTGAGGTGGCACTTCAGCAGGAAACCCAAGACCCCACCCTGATTTAGGCAGAAAGGGAAAGAGCTCCATGAAATCCCAATAGGCAGGGACTAGGACCCTTCTCAGCAGGAAGCAGATACAGAAGAAACCTCCTATCCCATAACATCCATACCAATAATAAGAGAGTTCATGGCTCTTAGAAAAGAGTTAGGCAGGAAAATTAGGGAGTTTCAGATCTGCCTGCAAAGACACTGAGGTCATCCTATCCTAGAAGGGGTCTGCCCTAATCCGCTCAAGCAAGAAGGCATTTTTAGGCTAAAAGTAACTCATACAAAGAAACAAGTAAGCAGAGAATTAGGTACCAGTTTAAGTCAGTAACTGGCACCTGCACAATGAAGATTCCAATGACCTTCAACTTACCTGAGCCTCATCATACCATCATTATAATATGTATGTGCCCAGAAGTTCATTAATATCATTACAACAGACTGCATTCTGGGAATGACCATGCACCGAAAGCAAATGATGAATCACTGAGTCCTTTCAATCTTAGTTGTCAATCAAAGAAGCCTGCTCCTCTTAGAAAAGCAACCACCCTCGGCAAATGGGGATTAAAACCCCAAAGGCTTTATTACCAGGCCATTTGAGCCACGCTTCTTTTGCTCAGGCCTCTTCCATGCCTGGAAGTGTACTTTCCCCTCAAATAAAGCTTTTCTTTACTGCTGTATTTTGGTGTCTTGCTCAATTCTTTGAGACACCAAGAACCTGGACGATGCTCCCTCCAGGAGAGGATCCCCACTCTCCGGTAACAGAATGAGACAATATAAAAGTTCAACATCAGTTCTGTGTCCATGGCAGTGCTTGTTAACTGACAAGTGTCACTTTTAAGTTAAAAGACAGGGGGCGGCCATGAGGCTTCGGACCAGTTAAAGAACAAATTCAACTGAGTAAATTTAAAGATTTAATTGGCGTTGTTAAGCATTTTATGAATTGAGCAGCATTCTACCTAGCAACTAGAAATGCAAGCCAAGTGTGGAAAGAAGGGTGTGGAAGGGGAGTTATTAACAAAAGAAAAGAAAGAATTATTTTAAGACCAGACTTCTTTTGCAGGAAGGTGGCGGGCAAGGCGCACCAAGTGTTTTAATCACATGGATTGCTTCTTCCTGTGGGTGATGGAGAGGGCCCATTGTCATTGGCACTGACCAGAAAATTCCAGACCATTTGATTAAGATTACATTTCTGCTGAAGATTGAAACTGAAATTAGGTCAGGTATTAAATCAAGTTTTGGAGTCATGGGCATTAGTACAAGCAACATCATTTGGGGCCTGTTGTTCTCTTTAACTGACCTAATAAAATGAAATGAGAAATTAAGTTCTAATCATGAGGCACTATCTCACATGTTCACTGCCCAATCAATCTTTCACCAGAAAATTCTTTCCATTTCTTTCCTTCCTTCTGTGACAGCTTGCTGAAATGTGATAAGAAAGAGTTAATTAAAAAACCTGAAAACCAGACAAAGGTAGTCTATACCTCAGTAATGTTTAACTAAAGCAAAAAGGCCTAGTCTCCAGAACCTTTAACCGCCTCCTGTTAATCATGAAATTCATAACAATGTAACAATGAGCTTGTATGCTAACTGCCAATTTTAGCTTGTTGCATGACATGAGAAACAATCAATTGTATATAAGCTGGACATGATTCTTGTTCTGGGCTGCTCCTAGCAAGGACAGCTGCCGGCTAATAAACAGGCTTTGAGAGCATACTTGGTTTGGTCTATTCGATATTGGCCACAACACTTCCTTCCTTCCTTCCTTCCTTCCTTCCTTCCTTCCTTCCTTCCTTCCTTCCTTTCTCTCTTCCTCCCTCCCCAATTCCTCCCTCCCTTTCTCCTTCTCCTCTCCTTCCTTCCTTCCTTCTTCCTTCTTTCTTTCTTGCTTGTTTTTTTTTTGTTTTATGTATTTCTTTAAATTCTTCCCCACCCCACAGCTTTACCTAGGCAAAAAATAAAACAAATAAAACAAATAAATAAACAATGTAATTTTTAAAGGTATACAGCAGGATAATATAAGTATATGTTGTGAAATTATATATAATAGAATGTTATTCAGCCATAAAAAAATCTTGTTATTTGCAACAACATAGATAAACCTGGAGGACATTAGGCAAAATGAAAGACACAGAAAGACAAATACCATATGATCTCATTTCTATGTGTAATCTAAAAAAATTTTACCCATAGAATCAGAGAAAAGAATGGTGGTTGCTAAGGGTGGAGGGGTGGGGGAAATGGGGAAATATGGTCCAAGGGTACAAATGCTCAGTTCTAAGGTGAATAAGTTCTGGGACCTAACGTACAGCATGGTGACTATAGTTAACAATACTGTATTATATTGTTGAAATTTACTACGAGAATAGATCTTCAGCGTTCTCATCACAAAAAGAAAAAAAAGGGAGAGAGAAAGAATGGTATCTTTCCATTTCTTTTGAAATAAAAGGAATAAATGAATGAATGAATCAATTAATCAATAAATCTTTCTCTGTCTCTCGATCTCTCTCTCTTTTTCTGCTTGGGGAGAGTGAGGCATTCTCTGCAGTGATATGTATGTGATGAATGTTCTGCCTACAGACTATCCAGTAACTCCTGTTTCAGCCCCATATTTTGCTATCTTTGCAGACCTGGCACTTCTGGGTCCTAAGCCTCTCCAGGTTTCTACAGTCTCCTCAGCTACAATATCCACCATGCATCCTTTTATGTGAGGCTTCCCACTCCCTGTCTCATTCAATACGTACACCCACTTTCAGTCTCCAGAAACTCATTAAAACTCATCAATTGATGCCTTCTCTTTATTTTTGTAGGCTTATAGCTTTATCCTTGACAGTAATTTTTAGGAGATTGGAAGGAGAGGAGCTACACACCTGTGCTTAATCTACCATATTGAATTATTACAAGTCTGAACGTGTAGTTTAGAAATCTTACCATTTCCAGCGCTCTTCTTCCTTCTTGCACATGCAGGCTCCCCTCTGGGATCATTTCTATCCTGCCCTGGGAACTTGCTAAGTATTTCCTGCACTACAGGTCTGCCGCCAACAAATTTGTTCAGCTTTTATTTTCCTGAAAATGCCTATACTTGACCATAATTTTTCTATTTTTAAAAAATTTTTACTTCGAATTAATTTTAAGCTTACAGAAAATTGCAAGAATATTGCAAAGATCTCCCAAGTACCCTTTTAAACTGGTAAATTTAATTGTTAACATTTTGCCACATTTGATTAATCATTCTCTCTCTCCCTCTCTCTGTATGTGTATATACATTATACATATTATAATTTTTATATTACATGTAATGTAACCGTACATAATATACAGAATATTATATATACATAATATAATTTCTAACCATTTGAAAGTAAGTTATAGACATAATGACCCAGATTCAGGGAGTTAACATCGAAATAATAGTATCATCTAATCCACAGATCCCACTCAAATTTTACTGATTGTCCTGATAATGTTCTTTATCAGCCTACAATCCAATCCAGGGTCATATGCTGCAGTCAGCTATAATGTTGCTTTAATTTTTTTCAATATGACAGGTTACCTTCATTTTATCTTTCATGACTTTGGCATTTTCGCAAAGTAAATGCCAGTTATTTTGCAGACTATTGCTCATTTGGTTTGTCTGATATAGCCTCATTTTTAAGAGAGGTTTTTTTGTCGTTGTTGGTTTGTCAGGCATAACACAGAAGTGATGTTGTGTCCTCAGTGCATCCTATCAAGAGGCACAAACTGTCAATTGTCCTCATTACTGCTAATGTTAACTTTTACTACTTGGTTAAGATGGTGTATGTCCCTAAGTAGCCGAAACAATCTTGAAAAAGGACAAAGTTGGAGGACTCATACTTCCCAACTATAAATTACAATAATCAAAACAATATGGTACTGTCATAAAGACAGACACATAGACCAATGCAATAGAATAGAGAGACCCAAAATAAACCTTCACATGTATAGTCAAGTGATTTTCCACAAGGGTGCCAAGACCATTCAATGGGGAATAAACATTCTTTTCATTTATTTATTTATTGATTGATTGATTGATTGATTGATTACTTTTTGGACATTCCTTTTAAATAAATGGTGTTGAGAAAACTGGATATTCACATGCAAAAGAATGAAGTCAGACCCTTCCCTTATATCATACACAAAAATTAACTCAAATTGAACCAAAGACCTAAAGGTAAGAGCTAAAACTATAAACTCTTACAAGAAAACATAAGAGAGGCTTCATGACATTGGATTTGGCAGTGATTTCTTGGACATGACACAAAAAGCACAGGCAACAAAAGAGAAATTAGGTAAATTAGGCTACATCAAAATTTAAAACTTTTGGGTATTATAGGACACAATCAACAGAGTGATAAGGCTACCTACAGAATAAAAGAAAATATTTTCAAATTCTATATCTGATAAGGGGCTAATATCTAAAAGTCAGAAAGAACTGCTATAATACATCAAAAAGAAAACAACCTAATTCAAATATGAGCTTAAGGACTTCAAAAGACATTTCTCCAAGAGGCTATCCAAAGGACCAATAAGCACATGAAAAGATATTCTGCAGCACTAATCATTAGGGAAATGAAAATTAAAACCACAATGAGATAACATTTCACACTCATTAAGATGGCTGTTATTAAAAAAATAAAACAAAACAGAACAGAAAATAACTGCTAGAGAGGATGTGAAAAAATTGGAATACTTGTGTCCCGCTAGTGGAAATATAAAATGATGCAGCCACCATGGAAAATAGTACAGTAGTCTCTCATAAAAATTAAACATAGAATTACCATATGATACCGCAGTTCCACTTCTGGGTATGTATCCCAAAAGTTGAAAGCAGGATCTCAAAGAGATATTTGTACACCCATGTTTAAAACAGTATTATTCACAACGGCTAAAACATGGAATACTCCAGCTTCCTTCCCAAGCCCATCGATGGATAAATAGATAAACAAAATGTGATACATATATACAATTGAGTATAATTCAATCTCAAAAATAAGAGAAATTCTGACACATGCCATTATATTGATGAACCTTAAAGACATTATGCTAAGTGAAATAAACTAGTCACAAAAAGACAAATATTGTATGTTTCCATTCATATGATGTACCTAGAATCATCAAATTCATAGAGGTAGAAAATAAGATGGTGGTTGCCAGGGCTGTAGGAATGGAGAATAAAGAGTTATTCTTAATGAGTACAGAGTTTTACTTCGAAAAGATGAAGAAGTTCTGGAAATGGATAGTGGTGATAGTTGCACAACAACTTGAATGAATTTAATGTCACCGAGTTGTACATTTAAAAACGTTAAAATGGTAAATTTTATATTATGTTATTTTTATCACAATAAAGAAGATGGCATATACCATGTTTCTCCACTGTACATTTAACAATATTTTGTACTTAACATAATTGGAACTTCCTTCTCTAACATTAAAAACCTGGATCCCATTATCTTCTCTATGTTACTTGCCTCCACCACCATGCCAGCCAAATCCTTGAATGTGGCCCCATTGATTGTGCCAGCTGAATACTTGACTCTGACAAAAGTGAAATGAAGACCTTAAATTCTGAGGGATATTTGTACTGGAAACAGAATTTCCAGTTGAAAGATTCTTTTTTTTCTTTCATAACTTTAAAAGATGTCATTCCGTTCTGGCTCATATTTTTTCTGATAAAAAGTCAGCCAGCATTTTTATTTTTGTATTTTTAAATGTTTTATGTCTTTTTTTTTCTCTGAATGCTTTAAATTTTTCTCTTTATTGTTGATTTTTAACAATTTGGCTATGATGTTTCTAGGTTAAGTCTTTAAAGAATTTATTCTGCCTAAGTTTCTCTGAATTCTTGGATCTTTAAGTTATTGTTCATAAAATTTGGAAAAATTCAAGCTATTATATTGTCAAACATTTCTCCTACTCCATTGTCTCTCCATTATATACTTTAGATAATTTGCTACTGTCCCACTAATTCTGTCCTATTTTTTCACCTTTGACTTCCTCTCTATGCTTCAATTTGACTAGTTTCCATTAGCTTGTTTACTCCTCCTTTCTTCTGCTATGTCCATTTGTGATTGAGCCCATTCAGTTGAGCCCATACAATATTTCAAATATTGTATTTTTCAGTTTTATCATTTTCACTTGGTTTCTTTCTCTGATGAAATTAACCCATTTCTTCAACCATTTTTTGTTCCATATTATGCTTTCAGTAATTTAGTGACTTAAAACAACATTTTATGGTACATATATATGATGGAATATTATTCAGTCACAACCTAAAATGAAATACTGCCATTTGCAGCAACATGGAAGGATATTGAGATTATCATGCTAAGCAAAATGTCAGACAGAAAATCATGTGATTTCACTCATAGGTGGGTTATAAAACTGAAAGCGGCAAATGAACAAGACAGACAGAGACTCATGGACACAAACAGTTCACTGGTCACCAGAGGAAAAGGTGGGAGGAAGGAGGTAGCTAAGGGTAAAGGGGGTCAAATATATGGTGACAGAAGAAAATTTAATTTTGTGTGGTGAACATGAAATGCAACATATGTATGACATATTACTAAACTGTATGCTTGAAACCTATATAATTTTATTAACCAATGTCACTCCAATAAATCCAACAATAAAAACCATTACTATGTCACAGTATCTGTGTGTCAGGAATCTGAGTCTGGTTTAGCTGTATTAGCTCCTGTTTCTGGGTCAAGCTCTCTCATGAGGTTGTAGTCACACTGCCTTCTGGGTCTGCGGTTTCATATGAAGCCTGAACAGGGGGAAAAATATTTAAAATTTTAAAATATATTTATAATTTTAAAGTCTTTCTTCACTACTTCCAATATCTTGGTCATCTGTGAATTTCTTCAACTGGCCATTTTTTTCTCTTGATTATGGGTCAGATTTTCCTTGCCTGCTCACTTGTCCAGTAATTTTTAAATCTTATGCTAAACATAGAAAGACTCTGGATTTTGTTATCTTCCTCTAAAGGGTGTTGAATTTTGTTCTGGCAGAAAGTTAAAGTACTAGTGGGTCATTTTGATCCTGTTGAGGCTTATTTTAGGGGTTAATGCAGGTCTGTTCCTTAGTTCTAGGGTTTAGCTCTTACTTATACAGTATGATCCTTACCCATTGGACATGGCATTTTGAGAGTGTCAGCAAGGTCTCTCAAATGTCAGAACTCCAATGTCACCAGGTCAGAACTCCATTGTCTTCACAGCATTGTGCAGCTTCTGAAATCTAGGTTTGTTTTTAGCTTCTCCAGCCTTTATGTCCTGATATGCCTTGCAGAGTCTTGCCCAGCATATACACAGCTTAGAATTTAGCCAGGGCCCAAAGGGAACCTCTGTGCAGATTCCTGGTTATGCTTCTTTGGGATTCCCTTTTTTCTATGTACCTAATATTGTAATTTCCAGCCACCTTAGCAACTCCAATCTCCATTCTTTTTATCTGCTCTAATTCCCACAGATGGTTTGGCAAATGTCCCCGGGTTGAATATAGAGCTCTTGTTTTGTGCTTTTTACCCTCAGTGATTGAAGGCATGCACTGCATATTGTCCAATGCCAAAAACAGTTGCACTGTGTATTCTGTTCAGTTTAATAGTTGTTTATTGCAGGAGAGGAGTTCTGATACTAATTACACTAGATAATGTCCAGTACTAGAAGTCCACAAATACTTATTAAATTTTTGTAAATCAACATTATTCTTATATAACCAGAATCTAAAGATAGGCAAAATATATCAAATGACTTCCAATTTAGTTTTCTACATGATAAAAAACATGTGACCCTAATATGTTCACATCCTATAACTTTAGTAATCTCAGCATGCACTGAGGACGATCTATAAATTCATAAAAATAGAATCAAGACACTACTGGGATAGTACCCAAGTACCATTCAGTTTTTGGAATGTGTGGGCAATTTAATAACACCATTCTCCTTTGACCACTGGCTCTAAGATTAAATCTAGTGCAAACTGGCAGTTGCTAAACCCTAATAATCCCATAAGTAGAAGAGGGAGCATATGCACTGAGTTGGGGACATTGTAATTTTGCATAAAACTATAGTCACAACCTAGTTGTACTTTCTACCTTTTCACTCTGCCTTTCAAGAAGTTGATTCCTTCCCAATTATGGCAGAGACAATGCTATGAGTTCACTTAACCCTATTTTGTTTACTTTTATGTAGGGACACTGGATTTCTATTTCTACATTTCCCAACTTCCCATGCAATTTTTATTAGGGCCATATGACTGAATTCTGGCAAATAGGATATGGGTGAAAGTAACATATGCTATATTCAGGCATGACCATAAAATGCATCCTCCACCCTTTCATCCCTGTAATATTGCCTCAATCTCTTTTCCCCTTCCACAGTGACCCTGAAGGTCATGCTTTGAAGATGGTCACATCACAAGATAAAAGGAGACTGGAAGCCAGAGTCACTGCTTGAAGGAGACCAATGAAAGAAAGTTGACTGACCAGTATGACTGTGATTGGTTAAAACAAAACAAAACAAAACAAACAAACCTTGTGATTTTAAAACCACTTAGGTTTCAGGATTTATTACAATAATATAGCCTGGCCTATCTTGACTAATGTACCAATCAGAACATGTAATGAGACTATTTTTAACAAGCAAAAAGGAAGCTGCATAATACCCATATTGTTATCAACCACAAACAACAATACCACCAGCATATACATTACCTTTTAGATGAGAACTGACTTACACACGTGCATGTATATATACACACATATTTCAGTTGCTATGTCATTAAAGTAGATCTCAAAAAATAACTTCCACATTAAAAAAAGATGGACTTTCTCACTTGTGCTTTGAGAGTCGAAGCCCTAATTAATTTTTATATGACCAACAATACCAAATTATACACACAAGAATTATATAATAAAAATATATTGTAATAGAGAAAAATAGTATGTCTTTAAAGTCAGTGTCTTTGGGCCAATTGTTAGAATCTAAAACCAAAGCCAAGCATCACATTTTAGAAAAATCAAATAATTCTAAAGAGATTATTCTACCTATCACAGAAGTGTGAGAACTGTACTTACTAGTTAATACATTTCTAGAAAAAAAAGTAATGTTATTATTAATATCAAATTAGAAGACTCATTTGCTTAATATGAGGCTTGGACTTTAATTCTTCCTGACACTAAGGCTAGGTGTCATAATGATGCAAATTTGAGTTGTGTGAGATGGGCTGAAAAGGGAATTAACGTTGGAAGACTTCATGGCTTAATGAGACAAGCTGTTAGCAGTGTAACTATGAACAAGTTAATCTCTGTACCCCAGTTGTTGCATCTGGAATGTAATTTCCTGATGGTTCTCATTCTTGTGAGGCATGTAGAACAACCTGGTTGGTAATCACTGTTCAATAAGTGTTAGCAATCATCATCATGATCGATGTCATCATCACTACAGTAAGAACATTCAGATGTTATTAGTACTCACCTCAACTTTGTCATTCACTTTGTGTAAGATTGTGAAAAATAATGCAAGTGATAAGTTTTATCATTTTGGATTTGTCTTTCCACCCCCTTTAGTAAAATATACATTGCTATAAATAAATGGCATACATCTTGAAGGACCTGAGAATTGTGATAGGTGTTTCAAAAACAGAAGTCAACGAATACATTTCTGAGCTAGATTTTATCTATATTTTAAAAGAAACTTTTGATTAAATGTTACAAAAACCAGAGCATGCCATCTTGAAATAGATGTTTTAAAATTATGAGTAAAACAGCCTTAAGCAAGCCACATACAGGTTTTTCCCTCATATTTTTTTTAGACGGTTGTTTTGGAACCAGTTTGTCATTCCTTTGTGTTTGCACATTACACACATTAGACAGAACACGGGGGTGATGTTAACACAAATACTGCCATTCAGAGCTCAAGGTGAATGTATTAATTTTTCATTAGTTAATCCTGGATCCCCAGGTTCTTGGAAGTATAGTGGAATCACATTCGTCAGAAGGTCTCAAGGGATACATAAAGCTTTCAAATACATGAGGATTTGGATAATAAGGTAATCTGGAAAACAGAGTTTTGAACTTGGCAGTGATTAATTTGCTACATCTCCAGCACAGATTCACAAAGTATCCTTTCCATCTCCCTTGGTTTACAGATGGCCAACTGCTGTGGCCAAGTCAGCCCACTAAACAAGCTGTTCCAGGCTCACTGAATTTGGAGTTTCAAGGGTAGTTTGATTTTCCTCTTCATTAGTTAGCTAGGGTTGCAGAAATCCAAGAGTAGAAGACTTAGCTACAACCTCAGGAACTACAAAGTATAGTACTGATAAAAGTACCCAACTATTTCTTCAAAGGTTTTAAACCTACTAAAAGGCTGGCCCCTAAATTCTGCTCAAAAACACTGAAATGTTGTATACCATCACCATCACAAGACACCATGCAGTTAAGGTGACCTTAGATTCAACCAAAAATACATGGCACCTTCTGGATCTGCTAAAATCTTAGTAGGCAAATTAACACAAGTCATTTTAAGTTTATTCAATTATAACTAGAATGTGATAAATGTACTGAAGCATTAACGAAAATCTTTTGAGAAGGAGGTCACAGACAAAGCTTCTTCAAGCATAAAACTGTACATCTGAGCCTGGTTTCTATACAGGATTCCCAGACAGGCCAAAGACCTATGAAACTGGAATTTATTCCTTAAATTAGTATTGTTTAATATATTCATAAGAGATGTACAAAGCCCATGGAACTGTCCATTTTATAAAGTTGGAATGCTGTTGACCTAAGCATTACTTGGGACTTTTTTAAAAATCACAAAATGACCTGTCTTTACTTTATTGTTTTTTCTTGAAAAATATTTAATAAGAAAAATGGAAATCTCATATTTCTGTTGCATTGAAAGGTTTGAGTTTCATGATTAATGGTATTGGCAGCGGATAGTGTAAACAGTCCTTCTTAAATGCATTTTGATTAAATGCATTTAGAGTTCCACTTAAGATGCATTTTGCCATGTTCAATATGGTGCTAGACATGGGTGGAAAAACAGCAGACATTTTTCCAAGCAGGAGGCATGATATTGCTAAAATCGTAAGCCTTCACCACAACATTAATTAGTGTATTTCACCAACTGAGGCTGTAAAGATTTGTAAATGAAATTCTAGAAGGGGCATCAAGCTAGAACAGGATATGGAAGCCAAATGGAAAACATGAACCAATAAAAGAAAAAAGCCAAACTAACTAGAAGTCTAAGTTTAGTCTTTGAAGTCAGTTCAAGTCTTACATGCTTTAATTCTGATGTAATTTTAAAATAGTGGGTACAAACAAAAACTCAAACAGCTTTTGTAACTTTTGGACCAACTGCTCATGAATCAGATGGCTGTAGTGATTACACAGTGGTCTTTGCTAAATTACATCTGAATTAAAACTTTCATTCTCCTTTAGCAGAAATATAATAATGAATACTTATCAATAAAAATAGCTGTTCTCCAAACACATTCAGCCCTGCACACACACTTACAAAAACTTTTACGCATTGTTACATCTTATTAATATATCACATTATTTGTCTTAACAGCAGCAAGACATAAGCTCTAGCACGCTAGCACATTCTTCCTGTATGACAATGTGTTTGTTCCTTTTTTGTACTGTCATTTGTCTCATTTCACATTCTGGTTAATGAGATGATTGCTTTTCTGTGTGCAAGAATATTTTTCTGAGAAGAGATAATTCTCTGGATTTGAAAAAAATTATATTTCTTGCAGAATGGGAACTTCAAACACATATGGCATAAAAGGACCACACCCATAATAGTCTTAGTGGACAAAAAAATTCTTCATTTAGAATCACAATCTATTAAGTACATTCTTCTTGTCTGCTGACAAGCCTTAAAAATGAATAGTACACAAAAGTGAAAAAATGCACACTGATTTTTTTTGTAACAATCCATTTAAAATCCTCAGATGGAATAAGTGATATCGCTATGTTATACAGTGTTTTTCATATGAAACAAATTTATTATTCTTTGAAAGAAATTTAAGCTATTTTTTTCTTTTGATGATAAATGAAAACATTTAGTACATAAATGTTGCTTTAATTTAAAAAGGAGAGTATATAAAAGCTAAAACAGATTTGATTAAAAATACTGTATATAATCTCAGTACTCTTATGATGGGAATTGAATAGGTGGATTGATGTTTATTTATGAAATGTATATGTGAATAATTAACAAATAAGTGTACCCAACAAAGAACTACAATTATATAGGAATAGTACGTACCACAGCACAGAGTGAGACGATGGCAGTGCTACTGTGTTTAGACACTAGAAAACAGCCATAAGAGTAAGAAGAAAAAGCCATTGTCATGATTTCCTTGTAGGCCATTACTAAATTTCAGCCTCATTAAATTATTGAGTGTCTACTATGCTCTGCATCTGAAACTAACATAAAATAATATTGAATGTCAACATTAATTGAAAACTAAAAACTAAAAAAAATTCTAAGGATATGAATAAGACATGTACACAAAAAGTACAACACAAATGGCAAGATATGTGCAAGGTATCATGGTAAAATAAAGGAGAAAAATATCAACTTAGTGGTGGCAAAGAGGAAAAGATCAGAGAAAGATTTAAGGGGAAGAGAGTGTATACTAGACCTTTGAAAAATGAGCTGGAACTCTGCAGGTGGAAGGAGAAAAGGATGCCCAGGCAGGTGGAACAGGTATGAAACTGCATGGCTTACGTGTCAGCTGTAATTTGTTTGGTGGTTCTCAGAGTGTCATCTGTAGACTCCTCTTTCAGGGGATCCATGAGGTAAAAATTATTTTCATAATAATAATAAGATGCTATGTTGCCTTTTTAATTGTGTTGAAATTTGTACCGATGATGCTAATTCAATAGTGGGTAAAACTGCTCCCTTTATATATATCAAGGCAGTGGAACCAATACAATCACAGTCTTCGTTTTTACAGAAAAAAAAGAAGCCAGTTTTACCTAAGAATGTCCAAAAGTATTAACTTTATTAAATATTCATCCCTGAGTACACATTTAAAAAATATTCTAATTGATGAAATGGGAAGTAAACACAGAGCGTGCCCACTGCATAACAAAGTATAAAGGTTATTTCCAGAAAAAACACTTGTGCAATTGTTTGAGTTGCCAGCTGACTGGGGCACTTTCTTCATGGAACATTATTTTCACTTGAAAGGACTGACATACAAATTATAGTTACTCAGACTTGGGTATTTGGAAGATGACTTCTCAAAAATGTACAAAGAAAGACTGTTGCTTCAAATAAAACAACAAATATTATTTTTTTCCGATGATTAAATATAAGCTTACAAGTGAAAATCAGAATTCTGGAAAACTTACATCTACTACTATGAGTTAGACAGCTTCCCAATGATTATAGGTTTTTCTGATGAGATTGGTGATTTTTTGATATTATACAATAAAAATGTCAACATTTGGAATACCTGCATTACTCAGTGAACCACTTTTTTTCAAAACACCAATATAAGAGGTTAAAAAAATCACACAAGAATACAAGATCCATTCAAAGAGCATCATAGACTAATGGATTTTTGTATAGCAGAGTATGGAAAATATTGATATGGTTTTAGATTCTATATTGCAACTAATCTTTAATAATCTACCCGTTTTTCATTCTGGAGAATACAGTCATGTTGGCAATACCCTATTTTATTCCTTCTTTTTTTTTTCATTCTGCAAGTGTATTCAGAACAATCATTTTAACAGATCGTGAGAGCACCAAAGAAAGCAAGAAAAACAGAAAATCTGAAGAATCTTACCACATTCCATAGCCACGTTTCCAGACTGGTAAATACTTTTTTAAATTGTCCAGGCTTTATGCTACCACCCAAGAGGTAAAACTTGTTTGAAATATTTATCTAAAATATGGAAATGCATTTTCCAGTCAAGATGGTGGAGTAGGTAAATGTTGTACTTGTATCCTCTCATGACATCAAAATTACAACTAAACAACAGAAAAACTATCATTGAGAATCACTTCAAATCTGGTTGAATAGAAGTCATATGTACAGGAGAAGCCACCTTGAGACTGATAGGAAGGACAGAGACCCAGAATGGGCTGATCCCATACCACATATGGCAGTTAAAAATAGGAAAGAATATTTAGGCAGTGGAGTCTGAGTAGCAAGGAGTCTCAGCCCCACACCAAGCTACTCAGCCCAGAGTTCCAGCACTGGGAAAAGAAGTCCCCAAACTTCTGGCTGTGAAAACCAGAGGAGGTTGTGGCTACATGAGACAGAAAGTGTCTGAAGTCCCAGATATCTTCTTAAAGGGCCCACACCCAGATTTACTTGCTGACTGACTCTCTTGCTCTGAATTCCAGAACTAAGGCAGCAGCTTAAAAGATGCCACAGACATATGGGGAGGAACTGAATTTTTGGGCTTCAGGACAAGGGCTGGAAGGGCAGCTTTTTCACAGACAAAAGTGCTGGCAGAGACCATTGTTCCTTTGTTGAGTTCTCCCCCTTTCCAGCGTACAATTTCAGGCAGCCATCATATATAAGTCTCCATCAACCTGGCTAACAGTGGTCACCCCATCCTGGTGATTTCCTGAGACTCCCACCCCACTCAACTTGTGGGCCTACCCAAGCCACTCCCAGTGGCTTTTCTACACAAATGGTCTGTTTTTGCTCATGCTGTGGATTTTCCTAAAATTTTTCAAAGTTTCACAAATCTCAAACAAGCAGCATCTGTCCTCAGCATGCCCTCTATATCTTCTTGAACAGGCCCAAGCTCAGCATCAGTGGTAGCTGGTTCCAGTCTTGGCCTCTTCCAGGCACCTCAAAGCCTGGAAGTGGATAATGGCCATCTGTAGATTGCTTTGTGGCTCAGGCCAGGCAGCCCTGGGCAGGGTACAAGGAGCGGCTGACTTGGCCTATGGCAGGGGGCCTCCCAGGAGGCCCCAGATTCCGCATGCCCAGTGGCCAGCATCGGACTCAACCTTCTCCATGGATTACATATCCAAAGGGAAGACTGAGAAGGACCAAGGCCTTGCTAAAGGAAATCCTGCTCCATAGGGTCAGCCCCTGCACAAAAGCTCCTCTACTGAAGTCATGGCCAGTGTTCATAATCAATCAGCCAAAGGTCAATCCCTCCCACTGTTGTGCAAACAGCAACCAAAGCTCAAGTACAATGAGAGGGCACACACAACCTGCATTAGGGACACACTTGGAGCACCCAGCTCATGTGACTGAAGAGACTGCACTTATGGGCCTCACAGGACATCTATTACATAAGGCCACTCTACCAAGACTGGGAGACATAACAGCCCTACCAATTACATAGAAACAGAGGGAGACAGTCAAAATGAGAATAGAAACATGTCCCAAATGAAAGAACAGAACAAGGCTCCAGAAAAAGAACTAAACAAAATGGAGATGAGCAATCCACAAGATGCAGAGTTCAAAACACTGGCTATGAGAATGCTCAATGATCTCAGTGAGAACTTCAACAAAGATATAGGAAACATAAAAATGGAGATAGAAAACATAAAAAAACTCATCAAAATGAAGAATACAATAATTGAAATAAAGAATACATTAGAGGAAATCTATGGTAGATTAGATGTAGCAAAGGACTGAATCAATGATTAAGATGATAGGGTAGAGAAAACACCAACAAGAAAAAAGAATTAAAAAAATAAGGATAGTTTAAGGGACAACTATCAGGCATATCAACATTTGCATTATAGGTATACCAGAAGAAGAGAGAGAGAGAGCAAGGAATTGAAAATCTATTTGAAAAAAAAAATGACAAAAAATCTGGCAAAGAAAATACAATATATGAGCTCAGGAAGCACAGAGTCCCAAACAAGATGAACTCAAAGAGGCCCACACCAAGACACATAATTAAAATGCCAAAGGTTAAAGATGAAGAGAGAAGCTGAAAAACACCAAGAGAAAAGCAACTAGTTATCTGCAAGTGTGCTCCCATAAGACTGTCAGCTGATTTCTCTACTGAAACTCTGCAGGCCAAGGTATTGAGACAATATTCAAAATGATGAAAAGCAAGCCCTACATCCAATATTACTCTACCCAGCAAAGCTATCATTTAGAATTGAAGGACAGATAAAGAGCTTTGCAGACAAGAAAAAGCTAAAGGAATTCATCACCACCAAACCAGTATTATAAGAAATGTTAGAGGGACTTCTTTAAGAAGAAGAAAAAAAGATTAAATATATGAGTAATAAAATGACAATAATTACATATCTATTAACAATTAGTTTAAATGGATTAAATGCTCCAATCAAAAGATAGAGTGGCTGAGTGAATAAGAAAACAAGACCTTACATATCCTGACCACAAGAGACTCACTTCGGATTGAAAGACACACACAGACTGAAAGAGATGGAAAAAGATGTTTCATAATAATAAAATGAAAAAAGAGCCAGGGTATCAATACTTATACTAGACAAAAGGTAATTTAAAACAAAGGCTATAATAGCAGATGTAGAAGGTCCCAGAAATCTCACTTCTGGGTATTTATCTGAAGAAACCCAAAACTCTACTTTGAAGGACAATGCGAATCCACATGTTCATTGCAGCATTATGGAGGCAACCTGGGTGTCCATCACTGGGTGAATGGATAAAGAAGATACACACACACACACACACACACACACACACACACACATATATATACATACACATACACACATACATATCATAATGGAATATTACTCAGCCATAAAAAGAATGAAATCTTGCCATCTGCAACAACAAGAATGGAGCTAGAGGGTATTGTGCTGAGTGGAGTAAATCAGACAGAGGAGGACAAATGCCATATGATTTCACTTACATATGGAATCTAAAAAACAAAATAAAATAATGAAACAGAAACAACTCATAGATACAGAAGACATTTCAATGGTTGCCAGATGGGTGAGGACTTAGGGGAATAGGTAAAAAAGGGGAAAGGATTAAGTACAAATTGGTACTCACAAAATAGCCATGGAGATGTAAAGTCATTAGGAATATAGTCAATAATATTTTAATAACTATGTATGGTATCAGATGGGTACTAGATTTATCAGGATGAACACTTCGTGTAAGTTATATAAATGTAAATTACTATGTTGTACATCTGGAACAAATATAATATTGTATGTCAATGGCAATTGAAAATTTTTTTAAAATATTAAGAATCAGTTTTCAGGTGTTGTAGTATATAGAAGAATATTCATATTTATCTGAAAAAGTTATCAAAATACTCCTTCCTTTTCTAACTGTATATCTGTATGAGCCCATATTTTCTTCACATAGTTTAACCAAAACAGCATATCACAGTAGACTGAAAAGAAAAACAGATGTAAGAAATTGGCCATCTCTTATTAAGGCAGACATTGAAAAGACTTGTGAAAATGTAAAACAATGCTACTTTTTCTCCTAAATTATACTGTTTCAAAAATACAGTTTTTTAAAATAAAAAATGTGTAATTTATATTAACATATAATATGTTTATTATTGATATTTTAATAAACATTTTGAATGTTCTGTTTTAATTTCTAATTCAGTAAATATCAATAAACATAAACCACATAAACAAAAGATCTGTGATGTCCTTAATATTGTTAGGAGTATAAAAGGATCTGATACCGAAAAGGTTGAGACTTTCTGATTTCATTGCATACAAAGAGAGACAGAGACATGGTAAAAAGTGTGAGATAGTAAGGGGAGCACGTGCTGATGCCAAGGCCTAGGGTCTTTTCCTGTAGGAATGGGAATCAGTGTGACAATCCTTTATTAATACCAGCAAGCAGTTCAAACACAAATGAAAAATAAAGATACACACACTTCTTTGATGTGTACAGTGTCTGTAACTTCTTTTTTGTAAATGGCTTTATGAAGGTGTGTGCATACCATAAAATTCACTCATTTTAAGAATCAATGATTTTTAAAGTAAATCTATAGAGTACTGCAACCATCGACACAGTCCAGTTTTAGAACATTTCTATTACCCCAAAGAGATCTCTCATGTGTATTTACAATTAATCCCTGTTTCCATTTTCAGTCCAAGGCAACTACTGTCTATTTTCTCTCTGCATAGATTTGCCTTTTCTGGACGTTTTGTATAAATGAAATCATATAATAAATGCTATTTGCCTGTATTTCACTTAGCGTAATATTTTTAAGGTTCATGTAGGTTGTAGTATTTATCAGTAGTTTGTTCTTTTTCATTTATGGACAGTGTTCCTTTGTATACATGTGCAATGTTTTATTTATCCATTCACCAGCTGATTGATTTTTGTGCAGTATTTACATTTGGGCTATTATGAATAATACTGTTATGAATATTTTAGAATACAAATTTTTGTGTGGAAATGTTTTCATTTCTCTTGGGTAGATTCTTATAAGTTAAATTGTTAAGTAGTATAGTAAATATATATCTTTTTTAAAGAGCTGCCAAATTTCTCCAAAGTGCCAATCACATTCCTACCAGCAATGTATAAGGATTCCAGTTTTTCTGCATCCTTCCCAACTCTTGTTTATCTTTTTGATTACAGCCATCCTAGTGAGTGTGAGTTGGTATCTCATTGTGGTTTTTACTTGCATTTCCCTAATGACTAATGATATTAAATAGCATTCTATGTGCTTATGGGCCATTGTATATTGTGTGTGTGTGTGTGTGTGTGTGTGTGTGTGTGTGTGTGTGTGTGTGTGTATTTTGGTGAAATGTTTATTTCAATATTTGCTCATTTAAATATTGAATTGTCTTCATCTTATTGAGTTGTAAGAATTCTTTATATATTCTACATATAAGTCTTTTGGCAGAATGTATGATTTGCAAATATTTTCTCCAGTCCTTGGTTTGTCTTTTCATTTTTCAGCTTTTAATTTATTAATTTTTTTATGGTGACATTGGTTAATGAAATCCAATAAATTTCAGCTGCACACTTTAACAGTAAGGAATATACATATTTACACTGTGTGTTCACCTCCCATAATTAGATTTCTTTTGGTCACCATATATTTGATCCTCTTTACCCCGTCTATGTTCCCACTCCCATCTCCCCCTACCCTCTGGTAACCACTAGTCTATAGTCTCTGTTTGTCCTGATCATTTGTTGCTTTTAGGTTTATATCCCACTTATAAGTGATATCATGTGATTTTCAACTCTTTCTGTCTGGCTTATTTCACTTAGCATGATTATCTTGAGGTCCATTCATGTTGTTGCAAATGGCAGTATTTCATCTCGTCTTATGGCTGAGTAATATTCCATTGTGTATATGTGCCACAGCTTCTTTAGTAAAGCATCTATCGTAGGACACTTCAGTTGCTTCCATATTCTGGCCACTATGATTAATGCTGCTATGACCATCGGAGTGTAAATATCTTTTCGGATATTGGGTAAATACCCAGTAGAGGGATTGCTGGATCATATGATACATCAATTTTTAGTTTTTTGAGGAACCTCCATACTGTTTTCCATAGTGGTTGTACCAATTTGCAGTCCCACCAGCAGTGTATGACAGTTCCTTTTACTCTGCATCCTCTCCAACATTTGTTATTACTTGTCCTGTTGATTATAGCTATTCTAACAGGTGCGAGATGGTATCTCATTGCGGTTGTGATTTGCATTTCCCTAATACCTAGTGATGTTGAGCTTGTTTTCATATATTTGTTGATCATTTGTATGTCCTCTAGGGAGAAGTGTCTGTTCAGGTCCTCTGCTCATTTCTTGATTGGATCTTTTTTGTTGTTGTTTTTATTGAGTTGTATCCATTTTTTTGTATATTTTGGATAATAGGCCCTTATCAGAGACGTTGCTTGCAAATATCGTCTCCCATTCGGATGGTTGTCTCTTGACCTTGTTGACAATTTCTTTAGCTGTAGTCCCATTCATTTATTTTAGCTTTTACTTCCCTTGCTTTTAAGGTCAAATCCATAAAATCCTCTTTAAGTCCAAGGTCCTTGAGTTTGGTTCCTATGTTTCTTTCTATGCATTTTATTATTTCAGGTCTTATATTCAGGCTGTTAATCCATTTTGAGTTAATTTTGGTGTGTGGTGATAGACAGTAGTTTAGTTTCACTCTTTTGCAGATGGCTTTCCAGTTTTCCTGTTTTAGCTTTTTTGGTCGAAAATTATTTGCCTATTTAAATATGAGTTTACTTCTGGACTCTCGATTCTGTTCCACTGGTCTGTGTGTCTGTTTTGCTGCCAATACCATGCCATTTTGATTACTGTCACTTTGTAGTATACTTTGAAGTTGGGCAGAGTGATGCCTCCAGAGGCATCTTTTTTCTCAGGATGGCTTTGGCAATTCAGGTTTTTTTGTGCTTCCATACAAATCTAATATTTTGTTCTATTTCTTTAAAAAATGCTGATGGAATTTTGCTGGGGATTGCATTAAATCTGTATAATGCTTTAGATAATATGGTCATCTTAACTTGTTGATTCTTCCAATCCAAGAACACTAAATATCTTTCCATTTCCTTGAATCATCTTTGATTTCTTTTAATAGGGTCTCATAGTTTTCATTATAAAGGTCCTTCACATATTTCCTTAGATTTATTTCTAGGTATTTTATTTTTTGTTGCAATTGCAAAAGAAATTATTTTTTCCACTTCTTTTTCTGACTCTTCATTATTAGAGTACAGGAATGAAATGGATTTTTGAACACTGATTTTGTATCCAGAGACTTTACTGTATTTGTTTATTGTTTCTAGTAGTGTTCTTGTGGAGTCTTTAGGGTTTTCTATATAGAGAATGATATCATCCACTTTGACTTCTTTGTTTCCTATTTGGATGCCTTTTATAGCTTTCTCTTGCTTAATTGCACTCATTAGGACCTCCAAGGTTATATTGAATAACAATGGTGATAGTGGACAGCCTTGCCTTGTTCCTGATCTTATAGGGAAAGTTTTTAGTTTTTCAGCATTAAATATAATGTTGGCTAAGGGTTTGTCATATATGACCTTTATTATTTTAAGGTACTTTCTTTCTATACTGATTTTATTAAGTGTTTTGATCATAAATGGATACGAAGACTTTTTCTGCATCTATTGATATGATCACATGATTCTTATTTTTTAATTTGTTTATGCGGTGTATCACATTCATAATTTGCATATGTTGAACCATCCTTGTGCCTCTGGGATGAAGCCCACTTGATCGTGGTGTATAATCTTTTTAATATGTTGCTGTATTCAGTTCACTAGTATATTATTTAAGATTTTTGCATCTGTGTTCATGAGAGATATTGGTCTGTAGTTTTCTTTTTTTGTATTATCTTTACCAGGTTTTGGTATCATGAAATGAGTCAGGAAGTATTGCCTCCTCTTTGATTTTTTTGGAAGAGTTTGAGGAGAATAGGTATTAAATCTTCTTTATTTTGGTTGGCTTTTGTGGGTTTCCCCTCTGGTTCTTCTTGTTTTATGTTATATACTTCAGTTCTGAATCTTTGGTGTGTGGGTAATATTACGAATATGTAAAGGAATGTTATATATATACAGTCATCCATTTTCTTCTGCGTGTGACTTATCTTCATTCACCTTTGTGAATTTGGACCTTTGAATCTTCCACTTTTCAGTCATTGTTGTCTCAGTTTGCCCCTATGTACTGTATGCTGAATGTTCATTACTATCCTGCTATAACAATTCTCTTCTTATTGTTTAAGCTTATAATGCCCTGTTCTTAGTAAGGCTTGCACTCCTCTGCTTCTACTTGCCTGATAGTCACTTTACTCCTAATTATGTATTTGTTATTTTTTTTAGGTGAGCTGACCCCTTTCAGTATTTCCTATAGTGCAGGCCTTGTACTGGAGAATTTCCTCAATTTTTCTATGTCTGGAAAAGTCTTTATTTCTCCTTCATATCTAAAGGAAAGCTTAGCTTGATACATTATTCTAGGGGTGTAGTGCCTTTCACTTAATAGTTTGAATATTTGATTCCATTCCTTTCTGGCTTGTAATGTTTGTGCTGAGAAGTTCAATGATCAAATGAGTTTTCCTTTATAAGTTACTGAATTCATTTCCCTGGCTGCCCTGAAAATTCTGTCTTTGATTCTTGATAATTTTAATATTCTGTTGTTGATTCTTGATAATTTTAATATGATATGTCTTGGTGAAGGCCTTTTTTGGTTGAGATAATTGGGTGTTCTGTTGACTTCTTGAATTCCAAGCTCCAGCTCATTCCTTAGATTTGAAAAATTCTCAACTCTTTGTCTGAAAATCCTTTTTAGTCCCTGCTCCCTTTCCTCACCTTCGATAATGCTCACTATTCTCATGTTTTCTCTCTCGATGGTATCAGCTTGTTCTTGTATTTCTTTTTCATATAATAAATCTTATTTCTGAAAAAAAAAGCAGAATACACTTCCATTAAAGCACAGGTGGAGAAACAGTCCATTAAACACCATGAACAGCCAAGAATTTTTCATTCTTCGGTTTCTCTCTTCTTTCTTCGGATTTATTTTTAGATTTCTATCTTCGATATCACTGATCCTTTCCTCCATTTGGTTGACTCTAGTTCCCAAGCTATTTAATTTTTCAACTCTTGTTGTGTGTTCTTAATCTCCTGAAATTCTATTCTGTCCTTTTTGAGGGTTTCAATCTCCTTGCTAAAGAACTCATTCTGCTCATCTAGTTGTTTTTTCAGTTCCTGAAATTGATATGACTCGTTTCAGAATTCACTGTTTTTTCAGAAGTATCATCCTGAATTCTCTGTCATTTAAGTCACATATGTCTATGTCTGTAAGCTTATTTTCTGGAGATTTTTTTTTTCTTTCTGGGATGACTTGTCACCTTGGTTGTTCATGGTGTTTAATGAACTATTTCTACACCTGTGCTTTAATGAAAGTGTATTCTGCTTTTTTTTTCCCCCCAGAAAGGTTTATTATATAAAGGTCTTTCTTTAGCCTGTTGCAAAGAAGGTGTTTTTCTTTTTGTTTCCAGTAGGTAGCATCTAAGCCTCTTGGATCCCTGCCTTACATAAAGCCTTAATAATGGCCTTTTTTTCTTATTGATGTTTAATCACACTTGCTACTCTCAGTTTTAGTCCTTATCAGTGTTGACAGTTTCAGTAGTGTTTGCTCAGATTCCCCTGGGGCTCTGTGGTGATTGGTCTTGTAGGGTATGGGGGAAGGGGCACTCTGGGATGGGACTGAGGGTTGTGGCTCAGCCTTGGTTTTGCAACTGTGGCAATAAAAATCCAGTTGTTTGTCATCCCTGATTTTCTGCTTTCTGCCCTGATGACTGGGCCCTGCTGCTGACTGTGTGAAGCTCACAGTTTTTCCAGGCAGGACTGTTCAAGGAACTCACCGTACCTTCTCCCCACTCCCTACGCCTACTGGGAGCTTGAGCAGCTGCAAGGGGCAGATTCTTTACTTATCCCAGTCCACTGCCTGACACCCAGTGTCCCGACCTGTGGTAGTTCTTATGTGCAGATCCCATGCTCAGACATGCTGGTGCCGTTTGGATGTTTTTTGTTGAGTTTTAGATGTTCAGCTTATTGTTGTTTCACAGGGAGGGATCCGGGGATGTCTCTCACTCCACCATGTTTCTCTAAACCCCTCTTTTCATTTTTTAATGGGATCTTTTGAAGTACAAAGTTTAAAATTTTATGAAGTGCTAATTATCTATTTAAAAAATTTTATAGCTCTATTACATAATTGATTTTGTACTGAGGAAATCTTTGCCTAACCCAAAGTCATAAAGATGTTTCTCTTGTTGTCTTTCAAAAGTTTTTGTTTTTTTGCTTGCATTTAGGTCTATGATCAGTTTTGAAGATTTCATGTATAGCATGAGATTCTCACTGAATTGCCTTGGCATTTCATTGAAAATCAACCAATGATAAATATAAAAATTTATTTCTGAACTCTCAATTTTATCACACTGATCTGTATGTCTATCCCAATGTGTTTACCACACTGCCTTGATTACTGTGGCTTTAGAGTACATTATGAAATTAGAAAGTGTAAGTCCTCCACCTTTGTTCTTATTAAATTTATTTTGTCATGGGTCCTTTGATTTCTATATAAATTTTAGGAATTGTCAACTTTTGTCAAATGACAAAAATATCTGGAGGATCTTGATAAAGATTGATTGAATCTATTAATAAATTTCAGGAGAATTGGCATCTTAATAATATTGAGTCTTCCATTCTATAAACTTGCAATGTGCCTCCATTTATTTAATCTTTAATTCCTCTCAGCAATGTTTTGCAGTTTTCAATGTATATGTCTTATACTTTCTTTGTTAAAATTATTCCTAAATGTTTATTTCATCTGGTGTTATGGTAAATAGAATGTGTTGTTCATTGTGACCATGTGAGTTTCTTTATCCCTAGAACAGGAAAATACAATTGATTTTGTAGATTGATAATGAATTCTGAAACCTTGCTGAACTCTTGTATTAGCTATAGTTTTTGTGGCTTCCTTAGAATTTTCTACACACAGAATCTGCAAATAAAGAGCTTTAATTTGTTTCCTTTTTCTTGTCTGATTGTACTGGCTAGACTCTCCAGTACATAATAAAAAGAAGTGGCAAGAGTAGACATCCTTGCCTTAGTTCCAATCTTAGACGGAAAGCTTTTAGTCTTTTACCATTAAGTGTAATGTTAGCCTTAGGGGGTTTTTTTTAGTAGATGTTCTTTACTTTTTGAGGAAGTTCCCTTTAACTCTTGAGAGTTTTTATTAGAATAGATGTTGGATTTTGTCAAATGTTTGTCTATTGAAATGATCATGTGGTTTTATTCTTTATTAATATAGTATATTACATTAAAATTTTGGATTTTAAATGAACCTTGCAGGCAATTTGATTTTGGGCTTTTGGATGTGTAGATTAGTGTTTTCTATTAACTTGGGTTATGGTTTGCCAATATTTCTCACTTTGTTTTTATTGTACCTTCTCTCTCTTCTTTCTGTGGCTTTTATAGATATGTGCTTGATGGTGTTCCACAGTTCCCTAAGGCTTTATTCATTTATTATCATTCTTTTTTCTATTTTTCAGATTAGCTAATCTTTATTGATCTCTTTCCAAGTTTACTGATTCTTTCTTCTGCCAGCTGATATTTTGTTGAACTCCCCTAAGTGAATATTTTTATTTGTTATACTTTCAACCCCAGAATTTCCATGTTTTTTTTAATTTAAATTTTCTATATTTAATTTCCAGAATTATTTAAAGTTCCCTTTAGTTACTTAAGCATATTTATAATAGCTGTTTTGAAGTCTTTGTCTGCATGTGGGCCCCTTCAGTTTCTACTATTTTTTCTTCCATTTTATGGGTTGTACTTTCCTATTTCTTTGCATGTCCTGCAGTTTTTGTAATTTGTTTAGTGACTTGCTTAGATGAATTCTTTAGATGACATTCCTTTACAGCGTGCAGCTGCTTATATCTCTGCCCAGTTTTTAAAAATATTCTTGTTTTTACCCTTAAGCCTTGCTTCCTAGTGGGTCACCTCTGGATCAGCACAACTTAGCCAATGATTGGTCAGAAGTTGCACTTACACACTTTGAGGTAATAAGGTTTCCATTCTTTGCTAATATATCAATGTGTGGTTTAGGAGCTGCATTCGAAGTTTAAGCAGTATATATGTTAACCCCAGCTTTTACTTTCTGAGTAACCAGCCTCATATTCTACAAGTGATACGTAGATGGTTAGGGTTCTCTCTGATCTCTCATAAGCATGTGTGTAGCCTTGCACAAGCCTACCAGCTTCCAAAACACCAGGAATATGTAAAAGTATATTGATGACTACTATGGCCCTTTTGTCCCTGATTTGTTATATTTCTGGCTGGTCTGCTAGTATGTTGTTTGCCTCAACAGTGGCATGTCCTCAGTCTGGCTGTGAGGATGGCTTTCCTGGATATTTGCTATTGTTCCTAGATTGTCCCACTATTTTGACAAAACTACTGGGCATGAGTTTTTTCCACTTTGCAATCTATATCAAATCAACCCCCACTAGCAGCAAGGCTGCTGGTCTTTATGGTTTGTCCCACCCTGATAGAACTACTATGTCATGAACCAAGATGGCAGGAAATGGAAGCAGCCCTAAGCTAAGATGCCACAGACTCCCAACTCTTCCTATTGAGGTTCAATAGTTTTTCCTGAATAAACACTTCTTGATTTGTTGTATATCTTTTCTCAGTTCTCAAGTGGTTTTTTTTACAATTTTGTCAAGTTTTATTTTTTCTTTTTGGTGAAATGATTTGCTGAACTCTCACTTCCAGCCTTTCTGGAAGTTTTACCTTATTTAGTAATTCGGTAATTTTTAAAAAGTTGCTATAGGCAACAAATTTGATATGTCAAAGTAGTCTATACTTTATAACGCCACCTCCTTCTAAAAATATCAGTTATATGACAATAAGAAAGCCCTAAAAGAATGAATGTATAACAGTATTTAGGATAGGAAAATAACTCATCTGTGGACCAGAGATTTTGACAATATTTTTAAAGTAGAAGGCTGATGGGATCATGTTGACATATAAACCAGAGCAGAGAACAGAAACGACACAACTATGATGGTGTGAAAAGGGAAGCATGGGCAACACATAATAGTCACAATTCATCTTCTTGACAGGAATTGTGAATACACCTTGTGCAGTGGACTAAATGTTTATGTCTCTCCCTAATTCATATGTTGAAATCCTAATCCCAGAGGGCCTTTGGGAGGCGATTAGGTCATGAGGGTAAAACCCTAATAAATGTGACTAGCGTCCTTATAAAAGTGACTCCAAAGCACTCTATTCTGCTATGTGAGGACACAGCAAGAAGATAGTTATCTATGAACCAGGAAGCTTGTTCTCACCAGACACTGAAATTGCTGGTACCTCGATCTTAGACTTCTCAGCCTCCAGAACTGTGAGAAATAAATTTCTGTTGTTTATAAGCCACCAGTATATGATAGTCTATTATAGCGGCCCAAACTAGACAGCTTGTTTGGGCCGCTATAATATTCTGCTCTATGGGAGAAACCGTCTAGTTCCTAGCCCTCTGAAGCCCCTGACTTTGCCTTCTGAGAAAAGTTTCCTTCTTTATTATTGTCTAGGCTGCATCTGAAGTTAGCATTCAAAAGTGAGTTGCTTTGGAGGTTGTACAAATTTCAGATTCTACTTTCTGATGATGCAACTTTGGGGGCCTGGTGTTTGTTTTATACATTTAAAAAGTCCAGGCATTTTTGGCCAGGTTTGCGGTTTTGTTGAGAATACAATTCCATCAAAATTCAGTTAGCTACCAGTTGGTTCCATGTCAAAATCTCTTCTGGTCACAGTTCTTAAGCCTGCCAACTCTCTTATTTATTCACGTCTATGCTTAGAGCATTTCCTTGCTGTCATTTTAATGGTGGCTATCTTAAAGTAATCTAAAACGATAGGCTAAATTAGGAAGACAACATCTCTACTTTAACATTTGTTACAAGGCCACCACTGTCGAGATGAAAAGTCTTAATGAAAAACTTTTGAAAAGGGCCCTGACCAAAGGCTCTGCTTCACAGGGCATAGTTGCAGTCAACTTTCCAAATTTGAAGGTCCAAATTATTAGATGTTGTGTCAATATCAGTTGGACGCTAGGCAGAAACTATGACTCCCTTAGCCTTCATTTCTACTTGTAAATGGGTTAATGCTTGCCTGATATATCTCTCATGGTACCTTGCTAAAAGCAGGAAGGAACAACCAACACTAAGGACATGCCAACATTCTCTCTCTTTTTTGACCTCTTCCTTTAGAAAGCTATGGGCATAAAAAAAGGCACATGGTCTGCCTTCTAAGTAATCAAGAGTAACAATTTCACCAAATATTTTGCTATGACATCGCAAAGGTCACCAGCTTTCTAGCCTTCCATTATCTGTGTCCTTGCTGCCCACTGACTACTTAATCATTTATATGTCATGCATATTAGGTTTTTGTTATGCCAGTGCCCTACGTCTGGTAGCAATTTTTGTATTAGTTAAGGTATAGAATATAAGCTGCTATAACAAAAAGACACAAAAGTAAAGTGGCCCAAACAAGATAGAAATTTGTTTTTCTTTCATATAACAGTTCAGAGTAAGGCATCTTTCTTTCATGAGGTGATCCAGAGACCCAGGCTACATAATCCTTAGGGTGGTGCCCCATCTATATAGTGGAACCTTGTAAGCTAGCATCACAGCTGTGATAGAGCTTACAGGAAGAGGAAAGAGAAAATGGTTGTCAAGCATTTTTATTTTTAAAAGACCTGAACGGAATTTTCACACTTCTGTTCATAATCCCTTGGCCTGACATTGGTCACATGGCATATCTATCTATAAGATAGATTGGGTAATGACAACTAACTCCAGTTACATAGTCATGAACACAGATAAAAATCATGGATTCCACTAAAAGAAATAAGAGCTGATGTATGTTGGGAAACAGCAGTCTCTCTAACATGATGAATATAAGGAGGGAGATTACCACGCAATATCATAATGCATTATTGAATATTTTTTTACTAAGTACGTACATTAGTTTTATAATTACAATAAAAAGAGGTTTCTAAAATAGTAATTTTTTTCAGACCAGACCGATACCCTACATATTTAACTTTAGAAAAGGAAACATTATAGAAGTAGAAGTTTTCACCTTTGACCTGAGATTCTAATTCAACATACAGAAATTATTGTTCACTTCACATACCAAAACTCTACAGAGAGTTCCACATTAAAAACTCCAATATTATAAGATCAGAGGAAAATTCCCTCCTGCTTTTGGTAGGGGAGGGGTAAAGTAACTATTTTGGAATACACCCAGAGTTCCCTGTTCTTCCTAACAAGGCTTGTCCTCAAAAAAGCTATTTTACTGGAGCCTAACACACTGGGATTTTACCAAAGCCTAAATGACCTGGAGGAAGAGAAATCTCCAACTCAGGCTCACTGAAAGGTGGAATCTAATTATAACACTACCAACCGCTTCCCTCTTCCTACACTCTACCCCCACATTAGTAGTGCACCTGTATAACAGGGATTACAGCTGAAAGAACTGCAAGTCTCAGAGCCTATTAAGGAGGCTCTAGGAAAACCCATAAAAACAGAAAAGACAAAAATAAGAACACAGAGGAAATTCCAGCCTCTAACACCACATTATAGCAAATAGTAAATACAGCCTAACTCCTCTCACCCTAAAGACTCATGTACCTCAGTTCCTTTTATCTGACACATCATGTCTTGCTTTCAACGAAACATTACAAGGCATGCCAAAAAAAAAAAAATAACCACCACCAAAACAAACAAACAAACAAACAAACAGAAAACAACCCTGACTAATACAAAGCAAGGATCAGAATCAGACTCAGATATGGAAGAGATTTTGGAATTATTAGACCAGAAATTTTAAATGACTATAATATGCTAAGATCTAATTTCAAAAATGTGGACAACACATAAGGATAAGATAAGATATTATCATAAAGAAGGAAATTCTAAGAAAGTATCAAAAAGAGATGCTAGAAGTCAAAAACACTTTAACATTGTGGGTCCCAGGTCTGGCTCGTAGTTAGGAATAGGACCCCGGATTTCAAATGTTACATTAATGTAGTAGTGCGCTTGTACCCAGCTCATGTAAGCATGAAGCAGCTTACTGTATCATGCATGTGTGACAGATGCCACTATTCTTCTCTGACATATATAAAGCCCATGCGGTCCCCTAAAGCAGAAATGTTCTCCCTGCAATAAAGTTGGTGCCTGCTCTTTCATTCTCATGTCAGCTCCTCATGTGTTCTTTCAACTGGGCATCTCACCACTGAAACCTTCACTTCTTGATCAGCTTGGCACTGACAACATAAATGAAGACTATCTTTGACGGGCTTATCCATACACTAGACTCAGCTGAGGGATGAATTTGTGTGCTTAAACAGAGGTCAACAGAAAATCTGAAATGGAAATGCAAAATAAATAAATAAATAAAACAATGAAAGGGACAGAATACCCAAGAACTGTGGGACATTTACAAAAGGTGTAACCTATGTGTGATGGAAATACCAGAAGAGAAGAAAGAAAAGAACAGAAGAAATATTTGAAGTAATAATGACCAAATATCTTCCAAAATTAATGACAGACTCCAACTCATTGATCCAGAAATCCAGAGAACACAAGCAGGACATATAACAAAAAATCTACACCTAGGCATATCATATTTGAATTACAGAAAACCAAAGACCAAGATAAAATCTTGAAAGAAGCCAGTGGGCCAAGGATTGCATTCGACTTATCTTTAGAAACCATGCAAGAAGATGGAGCAGAATATTTGAATTGTTGAAGCAAAAAACCACTAGCATGCAATTCTGTATCCAGTGAAATTATCCTTCAAAAATGAAGGAGTAATATAGACTTTTGAAGGCAAACAAAAAATGAGGGAATTTGTCTCCGTTAGACATGCCTTGCAAGAAATGTTAAAATAATAAGTTCATTAGAAAGAAGGAAAATAATATAGGTCAGAAACACAGATCTATATAAAGAAGAGTAGAGCATTAGAGAAGGAATAAATGAAGGTAAAATAATGTTTTATTTGCTTCTTAATTGACCTAACAGAAAATAGTTTATTCAAAATAATAATAACAATAATGCATTCAGCAATCACCGCTTATGGATAACTGAAATGAACTGACAGCAATGTGCAATGTGACAGGGACAAAAGGGAGGAACTGGATATACTCTGTTGTAAGTTACTTGCACTACCCATGAGTGGCAGAATGTTATTTGAAAGTGAACTTTTATTATTTGTAAATGTATATTGCAAACTTTAGGGTAACCAATAAGGAACATTTTAAATGAAGTATAATTGATATGCTAAGAGAGGAAAGGAAATAGAATTACATAAAATGCTCAATTAAAACCAAGAAAAGGCAGAAAGAGTGGAATACAAAAACAGAAACATAGACCAAGGGTAATGAATGAAAAACATATAAAAACTTCACAGCCACTATGGCGTGTGGGACAGTATGTGAGGAGAGTAAATTACAGGGTTCCAGTGCTTTTTTAAAAATGTCCAAAAACCATTGCTTTAGAAAAAAATCTCTGAAATGTGCCTCCTGATGCTTTCTCTCTTTATAATGTCTAACTCTTTAGAGAATTAGGAATGCCGGTTTCTACTCTGAAAATACTTTATAGGGCAGTATTAGAGTGGGAATCCAATGCTTCCAATCTCGCAATCCAGGTCAGAGTCCTTGGAGCTTCTGAGTCTTGAAACCAAGAGATGGTGAGTTTCATCCCCCAAGTTATGTCTTATGCATTCTCTTTTCCCTTCAGGAAAGAGAGGGGACATGTCGGGGTTCTCTCTGCTACAAGTGTAACTCCAGTTAATAAGGGGACTTTTACCTTTTCAGGTAAGAGTGGCCTATGGAACGCCAGCATCAGAATCACCTAGGATGTCTATTAAAGAGGGAAATTTCTAGGTCCTGCCCAAGAACTACTGAATCAGACTCTCAGTGAGCCAGCCCAGGAATCTTCATTGCTAGCAAATATCACGAGTGAGTCTTATACACACGACAGTTTGAGAACCACTTTATATACTTTAATGTGTGGTTCCTTTAGGGTTGGGGATAGGAATGGGGTGGGGAAGGCTCTTCCCTTTATGCTTTGGGTCAATTTATTGCTAGGAAGATTAGTTCCCTAACCACCTGTAGAATATAACTGCTAAACAAATAGTAAATGCTCGAGAAATATTTGATGAAAGATTACTTGAGGAGCATAACATTTTACTTCCTAAAATTCTGTGATAAGAAAAATATTTTGATTTTTATAGCCTAGATAGAAGTAGTTTTATTCTAAATAAGTTTTTAAAAATTTTATAGTCTATATTTCATGTGTACAGAATAGCTGTTATTTTAAAACTGTGAGAATAATACAAACCAAACTTTATTTAGGTGGCAGACTTGCTCTAATACAGACCATCAAAAAAATCACTTGAGCTTCCATGTCAGTTAAATTTGGTTTAAAGAATTCCTGCAAAAGAAAAATAAATGGTTGAAAACATACGTAGCTACAGAAAATATAAACCCAAAACAAAACAAAAAACCTCACATAGAGTTGTAATAAGGATAAAAAAAAATTAACAGAGGTGCTGTATACTCTAAATAATAGTATTTATTGGGGGCACTGCAAGGTTGGCCTAAGGGGTGGGGGAACTGAGGGAAAGGTACAGTGGCTAAGATAAACCAGAAGAGAAAAAAATGAACAGGCACAGAACATAAAGGTCTGTTCATCAAATCCTCCCAAGAATCAGATTTTGAGAAACAAAGAGGTAAGTTGCTAAGAACAACAGGGCTTTTACTGTGCTCTTCAAGTATTGAGTCAATGGGTTACATATACACTACATTATACTACCATACTACTTTGTAAGGGCATTGTTGAACTCTAACATTAGTATCCAATCAAAACTGTATAATCACATCAAGAGCTGTATGAGAGAAGGACCTGGCTTACTTGATTTTCAGTTATTTTCAGTTCTTATTTTCCTAACTTGGGCAAGTAAAACTTGAAGAAATTCAGCTTGAGAAAGCTTGGGACACTGAACTGGAGTTCATGCTTCCAAACATGTTCTTTGTGGAGGAGGAGAATAGATACAGACTAAATAGAAGCAATAATGTTTATTCCCCAGAGGCTTCCTTTTCAGGAGACTGTGCAACTCAGAAGGAAGGCAAAGTACTCCTACCCATTAATTTGCTGGTGGTGTATATATGTGTTTGGTGTGCCTGTATTTATTTGGTATGTGCATGTGTGTGTAGATTCATTTTGTGTATACATCTGTGCAGCTGTGAAAGTGCATGAGTGTGTATGTTAGAGGGGTATGGATGGGACTGATCAAATTTCAATTTATGACTTACCTTGACCTATCAGCAGCAGTGTATGTACTCCCATAAATGCTGTCACTCTGGAAATAGAATCATTAGGTATATGCCTTAGTCTTTCCTCCTCAGTAGAGGAAAAACAGAGACAGAAAGAGATAGGAGACACACAGAAATTCTCTCCTAACGTGTAAGGTCAGATCATTTGGTATGAAGTCAGTCCTCATCCCTTTTACCTTCTATATTCTGGGTGGCTGGGTGAGAGGCAGAACTCCAACAATAGGAAGAAAGTACTGAAGATGGACTATCACAGGAGACTCACTCTGGATGCATGAGAAGATACAATCTTTTTCAAAGACATACCTGAAGCAGTTGTTCTGACATTTGTAAAAGATGGTGTGCCTGTGCCTGTGCCTGCACAAAAATAAGAGAAATAAGGAAAACAGTGAAGTAATTATCAGCAGTCTTCTAAAATTAATCTGTGATAGAAGATAAAGCAACCTGGTAAGTAAAAAGCAAAAATTACCTGCAAACAACTTCTTTTCCAGATCTTCTTGAATTTTAAGAAGAACTCTTTCCTGTTCTAAGGCTTCAATGTACTTTGAGTAGCACCAGGTTGGCTAGAAAAGAAATTTTCAAAGTGAATTTTGGAAACATTTGCCCCAGAAAATAAACTGAAGTAAGATGACTTATATCAGCTCCTTCATTTAGACTTCTTATTGCAGTATGACACATAATAAAATGTGCACATATCATAAATTTATAATTGTATGAATTTTCACAAGTGGAACTTATCCATTTAACCTTTTAATTGAGTATTACAAATTATTATCAATCTACCTTACACCATTTTAATAAGAATATTTATGACTAAGTAAAATATTTTTTTTCAATAGCCTTGACCTAAAATTTTAAATTTCGTCATCCAGGTTGTGAGAGAGATGGGGATATGAGGATGATGGTGCATTATTTCTTAGTGAAACAATGTCTCAAAAGTTTTATAAATTTCTTGATAGCTATTCAGTCACCTTTATATATTCAATTTAAGTATGAATTTAGGTGCTTAGAAAAAATCAAAGTTTTTTGTGGTGGCTAGTTTTGCATTTGGATCAATTATAATTCCTTAATGTGTAAAATATATCTGAAACTAATGTATATAGAAAGCATTCCACACTTAACTAAATGGCAGCATATTATTATTCTACCAAATGCTAGAGTAATTCAACATGTGTACATTAAGAAGCAATAATGATTATAGTAATTTATATTTATAAAATGTCTTTTGTTTTCAAAAGCTTTTTAGTTCCTTAATCTTGAGATGTATACAATATCATCACCAACATCATCATCATAATCATCATCATTCCTTTCTCTTTTGAACAAGTAAGAAAATAGCCTAAAAGGAGATTAAGTCATTTATTTCAGATTTCAAGGTGTCAAAGTAAAAATTAGAAGCCTGGTACCTCCAATTCCACATTTCTCCCTTTATTTTTAAACCATGTGTCTGAAATTCAGTGCTAGTCATTTGTTAATGAATGTATTTCTAAATGGCATTTGTAGGTATCATGCATTTTCAGATATATATTTTTTAATCTATGGTTTCACAATATTAGACATTTCTCTTCTCGCATCAAGAGCTTCATAGTCCATTAGTTATCTTAGTTGAATAATTGAACTTATTCAACATTCCTAAATGCCAAAAAGATTGTTTCTCAAGCTAGTAGTATTTAAGATGCCAACACCTTCAATAGAAGTCATTAATAATTTATCTTTTGGGCTCTTATAACTGTCTTATTCCCTTATTGTTCTAGTTGTCTTTTTTGGGGTAAGCAGTGTTATCTTTTAAGATTTCTCTGTATCTTTTAAAAAAACTTTTTAGGGCAGGGGGGTGTCAAGATGGCAGGCTAGGTAAATGCAGCATTTACCCCCTCCACAACTGCATTAAAATTACAGACAAATTATAAAACAATGAACTTGGAGGATCACTTGAAGACTAGAAGAGTGTTTCACATACAACTGACAATATGAAGAAAGAACCACATCAAGACTGGTAGGAGGGGCAGAGATGTGAAACAGGCTGGCTCCGCACTCATACTTGGCAGCTAAGCACCGGGAGGGATATAGCGGCTGCAGAGGTTCCCCTGAAGGAGTGAATGACCCTAGCTTCACACCAAGGGTCCCCAACCCACGGTTCCAGTGCTGGGAAGAGGAGGTCCCACAAAATGTGTAGGGATTCCAAATATTCTGGTGGGAGGGAAGGAGCCCATGCACAGACTGACTCACTCTAGACACTCATCCTGCTCCAGCAGAGGGTCAGAAGCTTGGGAAGTGCACAAGACATAAAAGGAAAGGCTGAGTTGCATAGTGTGGGGTGAGGTCTGGAGGGACAACTGCTATTGTTGCTTTGTTGGGGTCCCCTGTGGTGCAGTCCACAGATGGGCGCCATCTTTCCTGTGTTGAATTCTCCCCCACATGGCCAATTCTGAATCTGCACTGGTCTGGTGAGATTGGCTCATTCTATTCAGTGTTTCCCTGAAGCTCTGCCCTATCTAACACAAATTTGCCCAAGGCAAGATCAAGGCCAGGCAACCAGGCCCACCCTGCGTTCTTGGCAGGGGGAACATTTGAGAGCAGTCAAAAGTCTTCAGCTCACACAGCCCACAGACAACCCATGTACCTCGAAAGAGACCTTAAGTGGTGGGTTGCCAGTGCCGACATGAGCTATAGCATCTCTTGAACAAATCTTGGGGATTTGTGGGCCTGAGATCAGTAGTGGCTGGCCTCAGTGAAATCTGAGACTCTTGTGGGTGGTCACAGGCACAGCACTGGCACCAAACCTGAATCTGTATTGGCCGGGTGAAATCTACTCGCTTTATCCTGGTGATTCCCAGTGTCCCCAACCTACCCAACTCACATGCCACACAAATGCTCTCTCAGCTGTGGAGCCCTACAGGAAGCCAGCTGGCAGCCTCAGGACTTGGGGTGCCTTTGACCTTTGCTAAGCTAACCCAGGGCTAGTACTATGGGCATGCAGCCACGATTTGCAGTGTAGTCTCTCCTACTTGCCACCAGATCCAGCACAGGCAGCAACCACCTGAGAATTGCTTTGTAGCTCCTACCAGGTTGCCCTGAGCAAACAAAGGCAGCAGCAGACCTTGGCCTGTATGGGAGCCCCTCCCATGGGGCCATAAAACCAATATACCCAGAGGCTGGCATTGGACCACAACAGAGTACACCCTAACTAGAACCACAAGTGGCACACCTAAAGGGTAATCTCAACAGGTACAGGAATGCTCACTCCATGGGGTCAGTTGCCACACAATAGCTCATACCCTATAAGAATGGCCAAACCTCAGAGCCAGTCAGCCTGAGTCAATTTGATTCACTGATGTGCTAACAGCCATTGAGGCTTAGCTATAACTGGAGAACACACACAACTCATACAAAGAACACACCCAGAGCCCCTGGTGCAGATAATCAGGGAGACTGGGCAACACGGCACATAATACATAAGGCTACCTGGCCAAGACTAAAAGATATAACAAATCTACCTAATTATTGGAAAGAATACAGAGAGGCAACTAAATGAGAAAACAGACAAACAAAAATGCTGCAAATGAAAGAGCAGGAGAAAACTTCAAAAAAAAACTAAGATGGAGGCAAGCAATCTACCAGAGACAGAGTTCAAAACACTGCTTATAAGGATGTTTAATGAAGTTATGGGGTAGAATAGGAGATCTCAGTAAGAACTTCAACAGAGAAATAGTATGCATAAAAAAGAACATAGAAACCATAAAAAAGAACCATCGAAAACAAAGAATAACTGAAATGAAGAACACACTAGAAAGAATCAACAGCAGATTAGATGAAGCAGAGGACTGAATCAACCATTTGGAGACAAGGTAACAGAAAGCATCCAATCAGAACAGTGAAAAGAAAAAAGAATTTAAAAAATGAGAAAAGTTTAAGAGACCTCGGAGAAAACATCAAGTGTACCAACATTTGCATCATAGGTATATCAGAAAGAGAAAAGAGAGCAAGGGACCGAGAACCTATTTGAAGAAATAATGATGGAAAACTTCTCTAACCAGGTGAAGGAAATAGACATACAAGTCCATGAAGCACAGACATTTTCAAACAAGAGGATCCCAAAGAGGCCCACACCAAGATATGCCATCATTAAAATATCAAAAGTTAAAAACAAAGAGAGAATCATAAAAGCAACAAGAGAAAGGCAGATACTTACTTACAAATGGACCTCCCATAAGACTGTCAGCTGATTTCTCAACAGAAACTTTGCAGGCCAGAAGGGATTGGCATGAAATATTTGAAGTGATGAAAAGCAAGAAACTACAACCAAGACTACTCTATCCAGCAAGGCTATCATTTAAAATTGAAGGTGAGATAAAAAGCTTCCTAGACAAAAAAAAAAAAAAAACCCTAAAGAAATTCATCACCAATAAGCCAATAGTACAAGATATGTTAAAGAGTCTTCTTTAACTCTTTTCCTATTTAGAAAAAAAAAGGTGCAGCTCATTGCCAGCATTAATTTAACATCATGAGTAGAAATGTTACATTTTTCTAGGATTTGACATTTTCAATGATTGAGAATTACTGTATTTTGTAAATGGAAATACCACTACTAAGGATAATGATATAAATAGAATGGTGTCATTTGTTTTCAATGACTATTGCTATAAAATAGCAATAATAATAATAAAATGTTTCACATTATGAAAATAATAATAAAAGCAAGATATTTTATGGCAAACTTTGGGGATAAGGTTAGGATTGTAATGGTGCATTAGCTTGGGGTAAACACTGCAGCTGCAAGCACCTCTGAAAAGTATTCTCAGGGCAAATAGGAAATGGGTTAAGAAGAAGAAGGGGGAAAAACAACAAAAAAACAAAAACTCCTATAAATATGAATAATAAAATGGAAATAATGTACTTAACAATAATCACTTTAAATGTAAATGCATTAAATGCTCCAATCAAAAGACATAGGTTAGATGAATGGATAGGAAAATAAGACCTATAAATGTGCAGATCAAATGACACATATAAACTGAAAGTAAAGAGATGAAAAAGGTATTTCGTGCAAATAGAGATTTTAAAAAGCTGGGGTACAATACTTATACCAGACAAAATAGACTTTAAAAGAAAGCCTATAAAAGAGACAGAGAAGGGCATTACATAATAATAAAGGGATCAATACAACAAGAGGACATAACCCTAGTAAATGTGTATGTACCTAACATAGGACCACTTATATATATAAAGCAATTATTGACTGACATAAAGGGAGAAATTGACAGTAATGCTTTCATAGTAGCAAACTTTAATACCTCATTGACACCAATAGATCTTCCAGACAGAAAATCAATAAGGAAGCAGTGGCCTTAAATGGCACACTAGCTCAGATTAATTTAATTGATATTTTCAGTGTTTTACCTCAAAGCAGCATAATATACATTCTTCTCAAATGCACATTTTCCAAGATAGACCACATGTGAGCCATAAAACAGTCTCAATAAATTTAAGAAGACTGAAATCATATCAAACATCTTCTCTAATCACAATGGTATGAACTAGAAGTCAATTACAAGAAAAAAACTGAAAAATACATAAACACATGAAGGCTAAATAACATGGTACTAAACAATAAATGGGTTAACAATAAGATCAAGGAAGATATCAGAAGATACCTAGAGATGAATAAAAATGAAAACACATTAACCCCAAATCCATGAGACACAGCAATAGCAGTCTTACGAGGGAAATCCATAGCAATACAGGCCTACCTCAAGAAACCAGAAAAAGATCAAATAAACAACCTAACATTACACCTAAAGAACTAGAAAAAGAATGTCATACAAAGCCCTAAGTGAGTAGAAGAAAGGCAATAATAAAGATCAGAGTGGAAATATACAAAATAGTGTTTAAAAAAAATACAAAAGATCAGTGAAACCAAGAGCTAGTTCTTCGAAAGGATAAATAAAATTGATGAACCTTTAACCAGACTCATCAAGAAAAAAGGAGAGAGGACCCATATAAATAAAATTAGAAATGAAAGAATAAAAGTAACTACAGACTTCACAGAAATACAAATGATCATAAGAAAATACTATGAACAATTAGATGCCAACAAACTGGACAATCTGGAAGAAATGGATACATTCCTAGAAGCATACAATCTTCCAAGAACGAGTCAAGAAGAAACAGAAAATAAGAACTGACCAATTACCACCAATGAAATTGAATCAGTAATCAAAAAACTCTCAAGAAACAAAAGTCCTGGACCAGATGGCTTCATAGGTGAATTTTACTAAACAGTCAGAGAATAATTAATATCTATTCTTCTCAAACTATTCCAAAAATTCAAGAGGAGAGAAGGCTCTGAAACTCATTTTACAAGGCCTCCACACCTTGATTCCAAGACCAAAGACAATACAAAAGAAAGAAAATTATAGGATAATATCTCTGATGTACATAGATGTAAAAATTCTCAACAAAATATTAGCAAACCAAATTCATCAAACATTAAAGATATCATACAATGATCAGGTTGGATTTATTCCTGGGCTGGAAGATTAGTTCAATATCTGCAAATCAATTAATGTGATACACCCCATTAACAAATTAAAAGGTAAAAATCATATGATCATATCAATAGATGCAAAAAAGTGTTCAACAAAATCCTGCATCCATTTATGATAAAAACTCTAGGCAAAGTGGGAACATATCTCAACATAATAAAGGTCATATATGATAAGCCTACAGCTAACATCATATTCAACAGAAAAAAGGTAAAAGCATTTTTCTTAAGATCAGGAACAAGACAAGGATGTCCACTTTCACCACTTTTATTCAATACAGTATTGGAAGTCTTCGCTACTACAATCAGACAAGAAAAAAAAAATACAAGGTATCCAGATGGGAAAGGAAGAAGTAAAACTGTCATTATTTGCAGAGGACGTGATAGTCTGTATAGAAAACCCTAAAGATTCCACCAAAAATTGTTAAAAATGACAAATGAATTCATTAAAGCAGAATACAAAATTAATATTCAGAAGTCAGTTACATTTTTATACATCAATGATGAACTATCAGAAAGAAAAATTTAGAAAACAATCCCATTTACAATTGCATCAAAAACAATAAAATACCTAGGAATGAATTTAAACAAGGAAGTAAAAAACCTGTACTTGGAAAATTATAAGTCATTGAGAAAAAAACTGAAAAAGATACAAATAAATGGAAGTATATACCATGCTCATGGGGAGGAGGAATCAACATCATTAAAACATCCATAGCACCCACAGCAATCTATAGGTTCAATGCAATCCCTATCAAAATACCAATGGCATTTTTCACAGAACTAGAACAAATAATCTGGAAATTTACATGAAAACATAAAAGATCCCAAATAGCAACAGCAATCTTGAGAAAGAAGAATAAAGTTGGAGGTATCGTACTACCTCATATCAAACTATATTAAAAGGCTACAGTAATCAAAACTGCATAGTACTGGCATAAAAACAGACACATCCATCAATGGAACAGAACAGAGAGCTCAGAAATATACCCATGCCTATTTAGTCAAGTAATCTATGACAAAGAAGGCAAGAATATACAATGGGGTAAAGACAGTCTCTTCAATAAATGGTGTTGGAAAAACTGGACAGATACATGCAAAAAAATTGAAAGTAGACCAACCTTTTAAACCACATATAAGAGCAAACTCAAAATGGGTTAAAGACTTAAATATAAGACTTAAATATAAAACTTCTACAAGAAAACATAGGCAGTAAACTCTCTAATATTTCTCTTGGTAATATTTTTTATGATATATCTCCTGGGGCCAGGGAAATGAAAGGAAAAATAAACAAATGGGATTGCATCAAGCTTGAAAGTTTTCACACAGCAGAGGAAACAGTAAACAAAACAAAAAGACAATTTACTGAATGAAAAAAGATATCTGCCTATTATACATCCGAAAATGCATCCAAAATTTATAGAGAACTCATACAACTCAACACCAAAAAAAAAAAATCCAATTAAAAAATAGGCAGAAGACCTAAATAAGACATTTCTCCAAAGAGGAAATGCAGATGGCTAATAGATATATGAAGAGATGCTCAAAGTAAGTAATCATCAGAGAAATGCAATTTAAAACCACAATGAGGTATCACCCCTCACCTGTTGGATTGGTTATCATCAATAAATCAGAAAACAGCAAGTGTGTCAAGGATGTAGTACAGCCACTATGAAAATAGTATTGAGGTTCTTCAAAAAATTAAAAATAGAACTATCTTTTGACCTAGCAATTGCACTTCTGGGTATTTATGCAAAAAAAAAAACCCCAAAACTCTAATTAATACAGATTTATGCACCCCTATGTTTACTGTAGTGCTATTTACAATAGCTAAGGTATGGAAGCAACCTAAGTGCCTATCTATATAGATGACTGGATAAAGAAATCATGGTATATACATACAGTGGAATATTACTCAGCCATAAAAAAATGAATTCTTACTATTTGCAACAACATTAATGGACCTAGAGGGTATTATGCTGAGTGAAATAAGTCAGACAGAGAAAGACAAATACCATATGATATCACATGAGGAATCTCAAGAACAAAGGAAACGAACAAACAAAACTAAAATAGACTCAGAGATACAGAAAACAAACTTGTGATGGCCAGAGGGGCGGTGGGGCGGGGGGAGAAAAAAGAGTGAAAAAGATAAAGAGACAAAGAAATACAAAGTAATACAACAGTCACAGGGATGTGGAGTACAGCACAAGGAATACAGGCAGCAATACTGTAATGGTTAGTAAGTGCTAGATGGGTACTAGAGTAACCAGAGGGGATCACTTCATAAATTACATAAATGTTCAACCATTGTGCTCTACATCTGAAACTAATAAAAAAATAAAACTAAAAATATAATGCAACCATATCTAAACATTCTAATTCTTCTAGAATTCTTTGTTGTTCCTATTTAAAAAATCTTGCTATGCTAAGTTACATACAATATAGTCATGCTCTGAATAACATCGTCTTGATCAATGATGGACTGTATATACGATGGTAGTCCCTTAAGAATATATTGGAGCTGAAAACTTTCAATCATCTAGTGACATTGTAGCTGTCATGAAGGTGTAATGCAATGTATTACTCACATGTGCATGGTGATGCTGGTATAAACAAATCTACTGTACTGCCAGTCGTATAAAAGTACAATTATGTAAGTATATAATATTTGATAATGATAATAAGTTACTACGTTACTAGTTTATGTATCTACTATAAAATTTATTGGGGTGACATTGGTTAATAAAATTCTATAGGTTTCAATTTGATAATACATCATCTGTATCAATTGCATTGTGTGTTCAACACCTAAAGTCAAATCTCCTTCCATCACTTTCCTCTTAACTACCTTCCCCTTTTCCTTCTTTCGCTGTTAATCACTAAACTGTTGTCTGTATCTATAAGTTTTTGTTTGTCTTGTTCGTTTGTTGCTTTCAGTTTTATATCCCACATATATGTGAAATCATATGTTTCTCAACTTTTTCACTCTGACTTATCTCGTTTAGCATGTTGTCACAAATGGCAGTATTTCATCTTTTCTTGTGGCTGAGTAATAGTCCATTGTATATATGTACCACATCATCTATCAAAGGACACTTCGGTTGTTTGTCACTGTGAGTGTCTTGGTCACTGTGAGTAATGCTGCTATGAAGAGCGAGGTATGTATATTTTTATAGATAAATGTTTTCAAATGTTTTGGTTAGCTGCCCAGAAGAGCAATTGCTCAGTAATGCTATTCTTAATTTTTTGAGGAACTTCCATACTGTTTTCCACAGTAGCTATACCAAGTTACATTCCTGCCTGCAGTGTATGAGGGTTCCTTTTTGCCCACAACCTCTCCAACACTTGTTATTACTTGTCTTGTTGATGGTAGCCATTCTAACAGGTCTGAGATAGGTATCTCATTGTGGTTTTGATTTGCATTTCCTTAACAGCTAGTGAAGTTGAGCATCTTTTCATATGTCTGTTGGCCATTTTTATATCTTTTTGGGAGAAATGTCTGTTCAGGTCCTTTGTTCATTTTTAAATTTGATTTTTTTTTGTCATTGGGTTGTATGAGTTCTCTATATATTTGGCACCTTATCAGAGGCATTGTTTGCAAATATCTTCTATCCAGTTGGCCAGCTCTTTTATTGATAGTTTCTTTTGCTATGCAAAGCTTTTTAGTTTGATATAGTTTGATTCCTTTATTTTTGCTTTTACTTCCCTTGCCTTTGAGGTCAAATTCATAAAATCATCTCTAAATCCAAGGTCCATGAGTTTAGTACCTACATTTTCCTCTATGCTAATTTATTGTTTCAAGTCTTATATTTAAGTATTTGATATTTTGAATTAATTTTGGTGTGTGATAATAGACAACAGTTTAGTTTCATTCTTTTTCACGTGGCTTTCCAGTTTTCCCAGCACCATTTATTGAAGACGTTTTCCTTTCTCCATTGTATGTTTTTGGCTCCTTTGTTGAAAATTATTTGCCCATATACATGTGAGTTTATTTCTAGGCTCTCAATTCTATTTCATTGATCTGTATGTCTTGTTTTCCTGCCAATATCATGCCATTTTGATTATTGTCTCTTTGTAAGATAATTTGAAGTCAAGCAGTGTGATGATACTTCTGAACTTGCTATTTTTTCTCAGGATTGCTTTGGCTATTTGGGGTCTTTTGTGATTCCATACAAATCAAATGATTTTTTGTCCTTTTTCTTTAAAAAATGCAGTTGGGATTTTGAAGGCGATCACATTAAATCTGCATATTGCTTTGAGTAATATGGCCATTTTAACTATGTTTTTTCTTTCAATCCATGAACACGGAGTATTTTCCATTTCTTTATGTTTTCTTCAATTTCTTTTAATAATGCCTTGTAGTTGTCAGTGTATTATTAATTACCCCTATGACTGAAAGAGGGAGTGCAATGATGAAAAGCATAACAGGGACCATATATTTTGAGCTGAGAATGAAATGATGTATAGAATTTGGGATGTGAGGAGAGGAGAGAGGAAGCATTTCATGTATAGGTAATGGCATGAACAGAGGCATAGAGGGGAGTCTGGTTTGTTCAGCCCCTCCAAAGTAGAGCTTTCCTGGAGGCTAGGTGCAATTCTGGATATTGTAGAATAAAAAAGCCACAAGTTGTTGATTCCAAAGTCGTTAGTGCTGCTTTGCCTTTTGTCTTTCATTGAGTATGCTTGTGCGGCAGGAATACACACTGCTCAGATAACATCTGTAAATGTTCTTACTGTACCATCCTTTCAGAGCACTAAAATCATGACTGCGGTAAATGACTAGGGGTCCATTTGACCAAGATTCAGAATATCTGAAGGGGTTCTTTTCCTTGAAGCTATATAAATATGCAGAACGTGTTAGATGGAAATGAGTGACTCCATACAACTGAATGAATTATGGATAAAATACTGTACTTGAAATAGCTAGGATAATCTCTACAATAAACTTAAACCACCACCACCACCACCAAAAAAGTCATTAAAAATGGACATAAATTAAACAAGAAGTGATATTAATGTACAAGTTATAAATAAAAACATAAAAACTGCAAATGTATTAGTTGATGGTCATATACTGGCCAATTTTATGACCACATCTAACCAATTTACTGTATACTTAAAACTAATAATATAAAACTAAAAAATAAATTGAGACTAAGAATCAACATTCTTTCTTCTCTTAACCCAAGACTAGATCAACCTATATATATTCTATCTTGTTCTTTATCTGCCTTATTCTCTCTTTTCCAATAAGATGGTCATTTTAACTTGTGCTTCTTGAAATCTTCTTTATATGCATCAGGAAATTATTTTATTTAATCGTATTGTCCAGGATCAATTGAAATTTCAATGTTCTCTGAAGGCTCAACGAAATTCCCTTCCAATCACTTGTAGTATAATTTTAGCGTCATTTTCAAACAAACACAACTCTACTACTGTAAAATGACTGAGCGGTTGCATTCCACTATTCAGTGCTCTATAGAAAGTGGTCATCTGTGACATTTTTCTTGCTTACCTGTCGGCCATATGCTTGCAGGCCTAAAACTGGGCCATTGCCTAAAACAGATGTTTTGATAGAAGTTCCTGAAGTACTTGCATATTGTTTGACTCCATCCTGTAATAATATGAAATTAAATTATTCCAAAAAAGGGGTAATGCTATACTAATATAAACATGTAGTTAAAGAGTCATAATCATAGGAAAAAATACTTGTGGGGAGCACCACACTTGAGGTTTCATCAAGTCAATATCACTAATGTGACATAATCTACTGTTTTGACCTTTAATTTTCTGTCATACTAGTATAAAAATATTAAAAATAAATGAGAGAAATAATGAAGTAAAGGGTAAAAATCTCCCCCAAATTCCAGCATCCTAGCAAAACCACTATAAACATTTTCATGAACATCCATCTAAATTTCTTAATGCGTAGATTTAATCTATAATTTCAATATTTATATTTTATTAAATTTCATACAAATGGAATCACAGTATATATTCTCTTTTAAAATGTTTTATGTTAAATGTCGTAAAACTGTTTCTATATGAATAAATATAGAACAGGAATATAAAAGGTAGGGTCTTTGTATCATTCTCCAAGTATGTCTACTGTAGAACGCAGAGTATACCTTCGGATATTTCTTGGATGATAAAATGAATAAATTACATCATTATTTTCAATGGGAGAATGGTCTTATGCACTCAAATATTTGTTAAATAATAAAAGATTAAACTATATCACTGTTTCAACAGGTAAGTAATATTCTAGTAAAGGGATGTACTATAGATAATTTAATCAATGCCCACTATTAGAAATTTAGGTCATTTTTAATTTTTTGCTCTTATAAATGATGCCACCATGTACACACATCTTGGTGAATTTTTCCAATTGCTGACTTTAGAATAAATTTCAGGAAGCATATTTGCTAGATTAAAAATAATGTACATTTTAAACAATATATATTGTCAAACTGCCCTTCAGAAACAAAGTACCATTTTACGCCTTCTCCAGTAAAACATGAATTTGTAGTCTTCTTTACATACCCTCAACCAACACTGGGTATTTTCTTCATTGCCAGTCTGCATGTTTTAGGTTACCAGAGAGGCTGAACATCTTTTAATACTTTTAATCATTTGCATTTCTTTTGTGAATTGCCTGATAATACCCTTAGCTCAATTTTTCTGAGGGGTATTTACCTTTTTCATTAATTTTTACAACTTACATCATATATTTTGTTTTCCTAATTTGTCTTTTAACTGTGTTTACATTTGCCATTTAAAAGTTTAAAATGCTTATTTAGTTAAAACACTGAGTATTTAATTAATTTTCCACTGTTTAAGTACTTAATATTAAATAAACTAGATTATATTAAACTAGATGAAAGTTTTAATGAGATTCTCTTTCTTCCATTATAACTTTCTTCAGATTACCCAGTTCCATTTTATTTCTTTATAAGAACAGGAGGTGAAAGATATATTTGATATTAGTATTTTTGTTATAAAGAACAATTATTGCTACAATATTAATAAGATAATAATAACTTTTACTTTATGACATGCATGTGCTTCACATATATTTTTAATCCAACCCTGTGATGTAAATTCTATTACTATTTTTATTTTACTGAAAAAATAAAGTTTTGAGAAGTGAAGCTGGTTACCTAAGATACTAGGACAGATTGATGGTAAATAAGGCCAAGATTCAAAACCAGATGGTCTGACTCTAGATACTGTCCTCCTGTCCACTATGCTATACTGTCTCAGATCAAATAATACCTTACAATCATATAATTGTGGAATAGTTTACATTGTCTTTTATACACATGTCATTTCAATTAATTTCTCTCATATCATGTGAGATTAATATTATTACCGTTAGTTGATAGGTGAAATTGGGTTGAGAGAGTTAGAGTAATGCCCATGGTTGCATAGAGAAGTCCAATGCTTTTCACAGTAACTGATTTTTTTTCAGCATACATTTTTATGTTACAAAAAAAATCATGGGTTTCCTATATTCATTCTTCCAACATTTCCTCATGTGTCTTCACTGACAATGAAGTACCAGAATAAACATCTTCTGCTCTATTGGTCTTCCTTACCTTATATTTTCCATGTTAAAATAAGTGCATGTGTGAAATGTGTTTATCTACCCTTATACTATATGTAAATTATATTCACATCCCTAGCATATGTCATAGGGATCAATATGTAGTAGATAATCAAGAAACTCTATGTAGTAAATGATTAATAAAAGTCTAGTGAAAGAAAGAACAAAAGGATTAGAATAAAAGCTCTGTTGAGAGACTATTTAGAACACATCAGTAGAAAATACAGCAGACTCATGTGAGGCTCATCAGATTGGTGAAGTTATTCACATGCCACAGGCTGAATCAGAAAGGAGCTCCAAGAATAGATGTTAGACAACATTATCTTTTTCTCCTCCCCCTAAATCAATCCAATTACCTTTATTTCCTAAACCAATCAACTATCATATTCATGCAGATCAGTTGGATATGGACTTGCCTTAAGACACTGAAGAAGTTAAATACAAAGATTTTAATTTAGTGAACTCTGTTCCTTGTCATATTACATAGTTTGACTAGATACATAGTTGAAGGGAAAAATCAGATTTGGTGTTATTTTAATTATCCTTTATCAACTAAACCATTGGAAGTGAAATAATTATGAAAATTTTTTAAATAAATAATTAAAAAATAATTACATTTAATAACATTTCATTTATATATATGAATTTGCCCCATTGATTACAGAGCTCATAACACATCAACAGAAATATATGAAGTACATTAGAAGAATTAGAAGAATTCTTCTAATTAGGAGCAAGATTTAGAAGAATTAGAAGCAAGATTTTGTAGGCACCTTCTATTATCTGGCTCTTATTCCTTCTTTGATTCCCACTCTGTACTGGACATAACCTCAGCCTCCAGATAACACAACACATCAGCACACATGAGCTTCTGAAAATCCAATCTACTTTTTTGTACCATCACTCATACAAAAATGTAATTAAACACCTATGAAAATATTTATGACACACACATAATATATGAATAACAACAATATCACCAAAGCTTAAGAAGTACAATATTATTAAAACCTTTGTTTCCCTTTGTGTTACTCCCTAATCCCATCATCTATCTCTGCCTCACCCATGAAGGTAATCACTATACTGAACTTTGTAACAATTCCTTTTTGTTTATAGTTTACCACATTAGTATTGCTTAGTTTTGAATAATCTTGAACTTTAAATAAATAGAATTGACTGGTTCAATTTACTCTTTTGCAACCTTCCCACTCAACATCATATTCTTGATATTCATCCATGTTTATTATTGCAGTTATAGTTTATTGCTTTTCATCAGAGTACAGTATTCTGCTATATGGCAAGTGATATCCATATAAAGCCATTATAAAAATAAAACAAAATAAGAACTCCAACATTTCAGTTGATGACACTACTCTCTAAGAAATCTAATAGAGAATCAGAGGAAAACTATAAACATAAAAGCCCAAAATGAATTAAATATTCCTACATAAATATTTACACACATGAGAAAATACTCCAAATCATAAATCCAGAAACTCAGGATAAATAGACAAAAAATATGAAAAAGAAAATTTAAAATTACAATTAATTGAACTTAAATGGAGATTGAAGAAAAAGCCAAAAATATCTTTGAACTTAAGCTGGAAAGTGTCCAAGTGAGAAGAGATTTGACTGAATAGATAGGAAGACAGACAAATAGATAGGGATTAATATATATCATTTACACACATCCATACACGTACATAAGTAATATATAATATGCATAAAAATAATATATGTACATCAGAAAGTATATATACACATATGTAATATGTATACAAATCCCCTTTCCAAAGTTAGCAAAAGACATTAACCTACAGGCTCAAGAAACTGAGCAACCCTCAAACAGAATTAACCCAAAGAAATCCACACAAGACATATCATAATCGAAATTCTGAAACTAAAGACAAAAAAATTTTGAAAGCAGTATATGAAAAACAATACCTTACCTATAGGGAAAAGTAAGTAGATTAGTCTTTTCTTTTCCCTTGAGTTTCCTAATTTATGTTTGATGGTTGAAGCAAACATTATTAAATTGACTGGAGGAAGAGAAGAATGCTAGCTAACAGGTACAGAGATCCTTTTTGGGTGATGAAAATATTCTAAAATTAAGTAGTAGTAATGATTGCATGACTTTGTGAATACATAAAAGCCACAAAATTGCATACTTTAAAAGTGTAAATTTATGGTTATGTGAATTAAATTTCAGTAAAGCTATTATTAAAGCACTCAAATAAACAAAAAAAAAGAAAGTGACTTCCAAAAAGAAGGAGAAACTCTATTAATATTTTATTGTAATAGCCTAAAACAGAAAACAACTTGAATGTCCTTCAATGAGTGAATGGTTAAATTGTGGTATAGAGGTACCATAGAACACTACATTTATGTTGAGTGAAAAAAGCTAGTCTCAAAGTCACATCCTCTATGATTCCATTTATATAGCATTCTCAGAATGACAAATCACAGAAATAGAGAAGAGACTCCTGCGTGTCAGACACTAGGGATAATTGTGTGAACATGACCTAGTCACAAGAACATCTTTGTGGTGCATCCTGAAGGTGGTGGTGTTAACCTGAATCTGCACATGCGATAAAATGATATAAAACTATACACATCTTATTTCAATATCAATTTCCTATCTTTACTATTTTAAGATGAAGCCATTGAGCAAAACTGGGTGAGTGAACATGGGACTTTTCTACTATCTTTGCAACTTTCTGAGAAAATTATTTCAAAATAAATTTTTCTAAAAATCATTTGGAATTTAAATTGAAAAATATCATAGCAACAGCATTGTTTTGAATATAAAATACTTTGGAATAAATTTTATAAAACACATTTAAGATACATCATTGAAAACTATAGAGCCAAATAAAGATATACTATGTTCATGTATTGGAAGACACAATATTGTTATGACATAAATTCTCCCTAAACTCATCAATAGGTTCATTATAATCCTGATCCAAATATCCAAATAGTTAACATGTGAAGAGTTGCTCTACCTTATTAATAATCAGAAAAATGTAAAGAAATGCATTATGATGAATGATTAGTATTTGCCATTCTAAGATTGGCAAAAATTTCAAAGTCTGAACATACTAAGTGGGGACTACCAAGTGGGAAAAAGCAGTAGTCTCATGTACTGTTGGTAGAAAGATAAACCGACACATTCATAGAGAAAACAAAATGGTAGCACATACTCTACTAAAAACGTACATACTCTACTAATCAGCAATTCCAAATTTTTTTTATACATATGAATATGGAGACAGTTACAGTAATGTTGTCTGAAGGGCTGTTTGTAAAGGTAAAAACTGGAAACAAATATCTGACAATAGAGAAATAGTTAAATAAAAACAGTACATTTATTCACATGATAGAAGAGTATGCAGCAATTAAGTTGAATAAACTAGATACAAGTATATCTGTGTGGGTAGAATTAAAACACAAAATTGAGTTTAAAAACAAGATATAGAAAGACATGTTGCACAATATGTGCTATGGACTGAATTGTGCAACCCCCCACTCCAAATTTATATATTAAAGCCCCAACTTCCAGTATGACCCTATGTGAAGACAGGGTCTGTGAGAGGTCATTAAGGTTAAATGAGGTCATAAGGGTGGAGTGCTAATCCATAGGAATTGTGGCCTAATAAGAGGAAAAGAGAAATAAATCTCTTTCTTTCACTACCTTATGAAAATACAGGGAGAAGGTAGTCATTTATAAACAAAGCAGAGAACTCTCATCAACAATTGAATCAGTTGGCCACTTGATATGGGACTCCTAGTCTCCAGAACTGTGAGAAAATAAATTTCTGTTGTTTAAATCATGCAGTCTGTGATATTTTGTTGTGGTAACCCAAGCAGACTAATACAATATATAATTTATGTAAGTTAAAATACATACAAAATAGTTCTCTGTATTGTTTATAAAGTCATATACCTGTGTAAAACACTATCTTTAAAAAGAGATGGAAGAATATATCCTAACCTTAATGATTGCTCTCTTATGGATGGGAGGTAATAGAACTCAGGGCTGGAGTTAAGAGAGTTTACTCTTTCTGCAATATTTTATTTCTTAAGGGAAAAAAAGTAAATGAAGCAAAATACTGACAGTGTTTATTTTGAACTGTGCAAATATGAGTGTTCAAAATACTACTTTTATTTCCTTCAATATCTTTGGGGATGAAAATGGGACACTGTAAAAAAGATAACTGAAAGTAAACTCACAGGGGGATCTGATCATAAATTCCTAAATGGGCAGGTAGATTATGGTGGATAGTCATATAACTTTTTTAGCAAAGGTTTATCTTTGTGCATCTAGGTTAATTCACCTTTGAAATGCCTTTTTTTCAGATTTTTCAGAAGTATAGCCACCCTCAAGAGATCATATAACCTTGTTAACTATCCTGTAAACCAATTCCCACCTTGCTTTCTCCCATCTTCAATAATCTTCCTTATATTCACTTCTTAATTACAAATGCATAAAAGAAACTACAGACTTTCATTCTCCAGAGCATTTTTCTCAGTCTGTTGAGATCTTACTTCCAGGAGTATTTGACTAAAATAAAATCTAATAAACTCTTTTAAAATTTTTCTAGAGGTTTGTACATTGTTATGTCAACAAGATAAAATACATTATTTAGGAGCAGTTACCCCTTTTCAGTTCAAAGAAAATAGAAAAATAGAAGATAGATGAATGAATGAAAGAGTAGACAAACTGACAGACAAATAGTCATGGCAATCTTAAGAAAGAAGAAAAAAGTTGGAGACATCACAATACCTGATATCAAACTATACTACAAAGCTATAGTAATCAAAACAGTATGGTACTGGCATAAAAACAGATATATTGATCAATGGAACAGAAGAGAGCCCAGAAATAAATCCACACCTATATAATCACTTAATCTATGACAAAGGAGGTAAGAATATAGAATGGGGTAAAGACAGTCTATTTAATAAATGGTTTGGAAAATTTGGACAGATAAATGCAGAAAGGAAAGAAAGAAAGAAAGAAAGAAAGAAAGAAAGAAAGAAAGAAAGAAAGAAAGAAAGAAAGAAAGAAAGAAAGAAAGAAAAAGAAAGAAAGAAAGAAAGAAAGAAAGAAAGAAAGAAAGAAAGAAAGAAAGAAAGAAAGAAAGAAAGAAAGAAAGAAAGAAAAAGAAAGAAAGAAAGAAAGAAAGATAGAGGACCACCTTCTTATACCATATATGAGAATAAATTCAAAATGGATTAAATAATTAAATGTAAGATCCGAAACCATAAAAATTCTAGAAAAAAACATAAGCAGTAAACTTTTTGACATTTCAGATATATCTCTATGGGCAAGGGAAACAAAAGAAAAATTAAACAAATGGGACTACGTCAAACTAAAAGGTTTTTGTACAGCAAAGGAAACAACATAAAAAGACAACAGACTAAATGCGAGAAGATATTCGCTTATGATGCATCTAATAGGAGGTTAATAACTAAAATATATAAAGAACTCATACAACTCAACAATGAAAAGCAAACAATCCAATTAAAAAATGGGCAGAAGACCTGAAAAGATATTTCTCCTAAGAAGAAATACAGATGGCTGATAGACATATGAAAAGATACTCAAGGTCAATAATCATCAAGAAAAATGCAAATTAAAACCACAATGAGCTATCACCTCACACCTGTCATACTGACTATCATCAATAAATCATATAACAATGTATGGCGAGGATGTGGAGAAAAATGAACTCTCATATACTGTTGGTAGGATAGCAAATTGGTACAGCCACTATGGAAAACAGTCTAGGTATTTATCCAAAGAAAACCAAAACAATAATTCTTAAAGATCCATGTACTCCTATGTCCATGGCAGTAAAATTTATAATAGCCAAGATATGGAAACAACCTAAATGCCCATCAAAGATGATTGGATAAAGAAGTTACAGTTCCTGTATACAACAAAATATTATTCAGCCATTAAAAAAATGAAATCCTACCATTTGCAATGATATGGATGGACTTAGAGGTTACTATGCTGAGTGACATATGTCAGATGGAAAGATAAATGCTGTATGATTTCACTTATTATGTGGAAACTAAGAAAAAAAAAAGAACGGACTAATCAAAAACAGATTCACAAATATTGAGGACAATCTGGTGACAGACAGGGGTGGGGAGTTGGGAACTGTGAGAATGTGGAGAAGGGTTAAAGAAGTACAAATTAGTAGTTGATAGATGGTCACAGGGATGGGGAGCCGGGCACAGGGAATGCAGTTAGCATTAATGTAATGGCTAGGTAGAGAGCCATAGGAGAGAAAGAGCAATTAGGGGAATTGTTTTATAAACTATATATATATGTTTAACCAATGTACTGTATACTTGAAACTAATAATAAAATAAAATTTAAAAAATAGGTAGGCCGAACAACTTATGATTCATATTTGTAAATTTCACAGTCAATGTATCATTCTGTAATTGTAATACTGAAAGTGCTGCCTCTGGTAAAAAAAATTTTTGTCATTTTTTAACTAATTAATTAATTCCTGATTTATTCAGTAAGCAATGATTAACAATTGAGCATGTGCTGCACACTGATGTTAAGTGTTTGTGAGACACAGATGAATAAACAGGTACTGTCCTTGAGGATCTCAATCCAGTGAGAAGATATTCGCTTAAAAACTTAATCACAAGACAAAATAAAACGTTTCCCAAAAGAGGGAGGAATATGACTATAGTGGGTATGAGTTGCTTGAGTTGCCTAGGAGGGTGTCAAGAAAGCCTTCACATAGAAAGAGATGACATTTGAGATGAATTTCAAGGAATTCAGAACCAAGTCTGAAACCTCCTACTGAAGCCACTAAAATCTGTATTATACAACTCTTCTGTATTTTTCTGCAGCCAAATTCTTCTATAAAGTCACACATATCAAATACCTTTTTAAAAGTCTGATTAAAGCCAAAATGAGTCATCTCACCTTTGCAAACTTTTCGTCTTCCATGGCTGCAATTTTTTTTTTCTGCTTATTATATTCTTGTCGTCTTTCTAAAACACTCATAATTTTTTCATCGGTTAAGTTCTTCCTAAATTCACAAAACTGAGGCCAATATTTAAACAGAACCCCAAAAATCGTCATCTGTATAAAAAACAAAGTATGTCTCAGATTATAATTTTATACAACTGTACCAATTTAAATTATAATTCACCATAATAATGGATTAACTATTATAACTTTAATACACAGCATATTTCCTCCAACTTATTGTCTCCAGACATCTTGGTATAGTTTAGCTCAACACATGCTTATCATCAATGTTTTTTTACTACCAATGAGTAGTCTTTCCTTAAAGAAAAAAAAAAAAGACATATACTTACATACACTTAAAAGTCACTTTATTCTTTATGTTTCCCTAACCAATTGATCGTATTAATAAAGAATCCATTAGGTCTTTTTAAATAAGAAATTTATATTTTCTTTTAAAACGTACACTAGTTAATCTGCCACACACTCTGCTGTTTGATGCAAGTATTCCAAATATTCAGTTCATCAAGGGGAACTTCTCTCCACTCGCCCCCCGCCTCTTTTCTTTTAGAGAAAGGAAATACCATTTTGCCTCTGGAAAAGCTCTTAAACAAAGCTGCAGATCTAAGAGTAAATCTTGAGTAACTTTTAAATGATACAATCTCTCTTTTATGTGAGAGCAAGAAAAGTAACATTTAAAAAGCAGACTGGTATCCTGGACAAATGCTTTCTATGAGGACACACTACAGTAAGTAAGTGATTAATTGTGATATTTATAGAGATAAGAGTTGTTGCTCAAATTCCCATGCCAAGTTTCTCCATTAGTTCCAGAGACATACGTTACTTCCAAGAAGGTAGGACTTGCCACATCAGATCAAGTCCAACATCTTGTTGCTAGGAATGGCCTTTTCCTAATGCCCTGGAGAGAAATGAACCATCCCTTTAGGCTCTAAGTCAACTCTTCAGAGGAAGAGGAATTTTTAAAAAGTAAATGCTGCAGTGATCAACAGAGTCCTGAATTAGTATACTTTAAAACACCTCTTTTCTGAACATGGATTTTATTAGTAATTCTAAAAGCATGTACCCCTTTTAAAATACAACTTTGTCATTGAATTCTGTAGCCTCTTGGGATTGTGAACACGAAAGCTAAATAAACTTTATTTGATAAATGCAGGCTTAATTTCTTTTTTAAATTTACCTGCCATGCATTTAATTAGATAATCTTCCGCTCCTATGTTCAGGGATCATTGTAGTTTTTATATAAATTTCTTAAACTTAAATACTCTTCCTCCTTTATTTACCAACTATTGACCTTACTTCTCAGTTGTCTCTCCAAAACCTGAGTTATTCCTACCTCTCAAATATATTTATTTTCATCTAGAAGGCATTCCAGGAGAAGTCACCCAAGTAAGAAAAAAATTTAAAGGCAAACATAAAATTGCTCTATTCCTAAAAATTGTAATTAAGATTTTAGGTTAATAACACATGTTATTCATGAAAATTACCCTGTGACTCCAGAACCTTAAAAGATAACCAAACTGTGGGTAAGAAAATGTTTTAATAAATATAGAGCTTTGCCCACTGCCAGCAGGTAGACAATGGCTTTAGTACAAGTAAAAAGGACCAGTGATAAGAATTTTGGCTAAGTGATGACAACTTTCAAACTACTAAGGGTACAGGTGGGGGATAGGCACAGTCTACACTTGTAACAATACTAAAGCAGACCACAGTTCTTAATTTACTCGCTCAGCTTTGTTCTCATTTCCAATCTGATCCTACTCCTTTCTGTCATGATAGATCTCTTCGCACTTCACTCATTTATGTGTTCAAAATGTTATTGAGTGCTTCTTCTCTGCCAGGTATTCAGGCCACAAAAGAAAATAAGAAAGAGTCCCTGCCCTCAAACACCTTATACTCTAAATGGGAAAGTCAGACATGAGAATAGCCGTTTTTCAATTTTGTGTAATAAGTATTATAAAAACAGAAGGAATATTAGATATTGTAAAAAGCTCAGGAGGAAAGAGATAAGGCATTTTTATGAAAGTACAAATATTTCAGTAAGACTGGGAGATAGAGATGTGTAGGAAGGAGTATGGTCTTCATTCTGAGGACAATGGAGAGTAATTGAAAGCAGAGAAGTGACATGATCAGATATACATTTTAGAAAAGATGGTTCTGTCCGCAGTGAGTTAAATGGTTTCGAGAGCATCTAGACACAGGACATTTTGGTAATTAATGTGAGATGTTGCATATGGGGACCAAAGTAGTGGCACGGAGTTAGAGAAAAGTAGATAGAATGACAGATAACAAGGATAGAAAGGGATAAATTTTAGGGACTGAAGATATGAAGGTAAGGGAATGAAGGAGAGAGAAGACTTGAGGCTGGTGACCAGATCTCTAGCTTGTGTACCTGGGTAGGAGTGATGCCATGCCCTGAACTTCTTTCGGAAACACAAGAAAAATAATAGATTTAGTGGAATAAGGCCCCTAAAAAAATATATTCTCTTATTTTATGATGCTCCAGAGTCCATATTTAAGATATGTCTAGGACTCTATTTTAAGAAATCAGGTAGCAGGCATAAACTAGAAGATTCCGATAAAGTTCAGTGCTGCAATCCCTGGACAGCATGGCAGAAGCAACCAGAGTAAGCAGCTCCAGACAGTCATGATCAGATCTGAGGACTTTGATCTAGATGGATAAGCCTGGGTCTGGCTATAAGGAGACCTGGGCTAGGCCAAGATCTCTAAGGGCTTTTCATTAACAGATGCTACAGTTCTGGCACTATATTTTCTCTATTTCTCTCTAGCACATCCTCAATCATTCCTCTACATTTTTGCCTATTTTAATGCGTAATTTGGATTGTGAGTCCACTTTCAGTTCCTTAAGGGGCTTAGAACACAGCTGGCTCACAAATGAATGTTAAGGAATAATGGCCTTTTTCCATGCTCAAGGGCAATCATACCCAAAATCTCTGTTTCATATCACTTAAATCATGACATGGCCTTCTCTATTACCTCTATTATAATTTATTTTTCTTAATCATTTTTCAGGAACAACATTACTAAAAGGCTTTTCAAAAAGCAAATAAATTATGTTCACCAAATCACTGTTTTCTATTATTTATCTTAAAAAGAAGTAATTTGAGCAGGTTAACAGGCATGATTTTCCTTTCATGAGTTTGTGTACTTTGTGTTGGTCGGGTACTTACATCTCCTCTCACTTATTTTATGAGCTATGTGAATATTCCAGTCTTTAAAAATACACAAATCTTGGGGCACACATATTTCACACATTTTTGTGGAAGCAGATATTTTAAAAGGAAATATGAATGGTGGGAAATAAAGGGGGAATTAGTTGGAGTTTTATAAATTAGAAACAAAAAATAATAACCATGGGAAGTCAAAGTACACTATTTAACAATTACATTTGCTGTATATTATCAACAACAAACTGTCAATTACCAGTTTATTATGTTCTGTGGCATATGCAAAGATTTTTTAAATGGAATAAATCCCAGTAGTAGGAGGATTGGAACCTTGCCAAATATCAATAATGCAAAAGCTTTACAAGAATATCTAGACTGTCAATCTATGTTTAAATATGCTTAGCCATATGCCATGATCTCTTACCTGTGCCTCTCTAAATACATATGGTCCTAACTCCTTCCTGTGTTCAATAATCTTCTGGGCTTGCTCTAATGGAATGTCAATTTGTAAAGTTGGCGGAATACTGGAATTAATAAAGCAGTTGATGATAGTCATGACCTTCTTGTGGATGATGGACTCATCACAATGAGAATGGCACAAGTCCTGGACAAGTAGGAAAGACGGAACAATATATGATTAATGTATCATTAGAACACTCAATAGAATTGTGTCAATATATCCTTCAGGTAATATATACATTTTAATTTCAGGTAAAGAGGGCACTGGGACATGCCAAGACTATCAAAAAATCATAGCTTCTATTTCTCTTAGGTTTGAGGAACCTAAGACTTTGATGAATATATGTAAATACAGGTTTCATTTAATCCAGATTGCTGCTTCTTCCAGGTAAAGAAAGAGATCTTTGACTTATTTAACAATTTTACATTGAGTGCCTGCTATATGCCGGACACTGAGGTATGTATGCCCCAAGATACAGTATCTGCCATTTAAAAGCTCAGCCTCAACTGGAGGAGAACCATGAAAACAAGTTTTCCAATCTGAGATAGTTAATAAGTGCTATGATAAAGTTATACACAGGGTTCTAGCACTGAGAACAAGCACCTAACTAAACTTACAGATGGATGCAAAAACTTTCTCAACCATAATTGCTTTAACACCAAGGAAATTTAGGCTCAAAAAGGCTAGCTACATGGTGATGGTGTATCAGTATGCATCTCTAAGTATCTATGTTTTTTCAATTAACCTATTACTTTATTCTCTTTATTGCTAAAAAATGTAAAAATAATGATTGTACATTTAAAAGACCCAATTTTATATCACAGATGTGGGGCTATTAAAGTAAAGAGGTAGCTTTGCTTGAATTTTGGCATTTGTCAAAGATGACAGAGTTGTTCTCTAAATCACTAGAAAGCATGCAAATTTGAAAACAGAATTCTAGGGCAGAAATGAGCCAACATTTATTAGGTCTTCACTGTATGATGAGCATTATAACAACATGTCTTAGAGACACTGTTAAAGAAAGGAAAATTCTAATGCTTGCCATATAAAACTTTACGTACAGTTTGGCATAAGTTATATGTGAAAAAGCTTGATATGTTACATTGAGACAACAGTTAGCATTTTTTCTATTTAATTTAGCATCTCCACAAAAAAATGAATAATGTTTGGTGTGTTATCAAACAATGTACTTTTTGGCATTACTAGTAACATTATCATATATAATTATCTGATAACTCTAGTTTATAAACATGGAATGTAAGTAAGGCTTGTGAAATAAAAATTTATGGAATTATGCAGTGTTAATTTTGAAAGTGAAGGAACAGAATCTAGACAGAATCAGAATTGATTTTTTTTTCTAATTGTTCTACCCTATTATACCATTAGCCTAGTTAATTTTTACCTGTCATTAAAGTTTCAGTTTAAGCACACTTTCCTCTAGTAAGCTTTCTGTGACTTCCTCAGTCCAGGAGAAATGTCCATTGCATCCTGTGCTTCCTCCACCATTGCACTAATCACAGTGTTATAACTGCCTTGTCTATCAATTGTCTGTCCCTCCTATGACACTGTAAGCTCTAAGAGGGGAGACTGTTTTGATCACAGTATATCCTTGGGATTCAGCCTGGCTCTTGGCAGGTGCTCAGTAAGTATTTGTTGAACATCATCTTTCCAGTCTTTTCCCTGGACATGTGCACACGTACACACACACACTCACACACTCTCTCTCTCTCTCTCTCTCTCTCTCTCTCTCTCTCTCTCTCTCTCTCTCTCTCTTTAGATTAAATCATACTGTTTCCAGTAGCTGGGTTTTAAAAAATCAAAGACTATCTTTCCCCTCGTTGATTATTCTCCTATAGCATAATTTTTAATGGCTGCAGAATATTCCATTATGTAGATGTATCAAAATTAAGTAACCAGTGTTTTGTTGAATGTCTGGGTTCTTTCCAATTTTTCACAAACGAGGAAAATGTTTAAGTAAGATCACTGTAGCCATCTCTTTCCATATTGCCTCACTCATTACTGGGAGGGAACATCATTTAGTGGTTAAGGGCACGAGTTTTATCAACAAAAAGCCCTGGTTCAAATTCTAGCTCTATTGCTTAATTAGCTGTATGATGTCAAGACTTTCTTAACTTTTCTGTGCCTTCATCTGCAATGTGATGAGAATAACAGCTCTGACCTCATAAAATTCTTATGAAGAATAAATAAATATATGAAAAGCAATAAGATAATCCCTGGCAGATAGAAAACATTAAATAAAAGTAAGCCACACAAAAGTGAGCTCAGTAAAACATTGCCTAATGGAATGCCTTCCACCTGGCAAAGTCCTTCAAGACCCAGTTTAAGCATCATCCCTTCTGCTGACACTTCCCTGACCTACCGCCCTCCCTGCATCATTCCCTCTTCTATGGGAATACCTAGTTAGAACATGGAACATGATTAATGTTATTTATGTTCATAGATGTCTCCCTCTCTGAGGGAAGGCAATGCGTTATATTCACCTTTTCATTCCTACAATCTAGCAAATGGCTGACACATTAGATACTTAATAAATGTTTATTGAATGAACAAATTCACTCCTTTTAATAGCTACTTAGTATTATATGTCCTCCATTCTATGATGCAGAAAGGATATTTAAATGAAGACTGAGGGCAGCCTTAAAGAAGGAATAGTCACAAAACTAAGGGATGACTGTATATGAGTCTATGATTTTTAATACTTAGTTTTCAAGATTTATCTCATTATCTCTTGTCTTATCAGGGTTGGGCTAACCCAAATTCATATTAGCATAAATATACTTTTTCCCACTCATAATAATTGCCTACCCTGGAAAACAGACTCTATCTCCTTTCTAATTCTCAAAAAACTATTTTAATATTAATTCCCTTGTGACAAATTTTGAAAAATAAAACTTCTCTCAAAATATTTTTTTCTGAGAAAATTTCTAAGTTGAGAATAGTACAAAAACTTGATAACAGAAAAGGGCAAAAAACAGTTTCATGGTATGCTGGAGAAAATTTGGAAGTAGATTTTATTGAGGAACTACTAACATCTAGGTTATATATGTTGCAGGGTAGCAGTACTGCATAATATATACTTAAATTATAGGCCAATTGAAAGCATTATCATCTTAAATTCCAGTTTTATTTTTTATTCCCTACTTTCACAATGGGATAAAATAGGCTGCTTACAAGAAAGTGAGACTGCTACCCCTGGGAGTATTTAAACAGAGGCTAGATGCTTAATCTTAGGCATTTCTAGACAACATTCCTGAATTCAAGTCCAGATCGTAAAAGCTAGAAAGTCCTTTATTCCTCTTCAATGCAAAGATTCTATGTGAGTCCATTAAACACTTAAGCCTGAAAAAAAAAAAAAACTGATTTTGAACCTAACTACTTCTTAACTAATTTATTTTGTTAAGAATTTGGCCATTCTTTCTAATAGAAAAGCCTCTTTCATCGCTGTTGGTTTATTTATTTATAATCCACTATCTTTGATTACTCTTGCTGTGAATATAGTTGGGAATTCTTGTAAAGAGGTCTTAGTTAAATTATTGAATATGAATCTCTTCATGGAACAATGTATACAGTACTTTTACAGATAAGGAAGATTCGCATTAGATCTTACTATATAAGACTACCTTGAAAAATCTGTACTATCATTTTAGGGCTCACTCTTACTCTTCATTGTATAATAATAACATATCTAACATAGAAAAAGAAACACCTCACTATTTATATATTAGTATAAAGATTGCAAAATCCTGTCCATAAAATTAAAGTTAATAATCCAATATGTTAATGCATTTCCTCCTCAAAAAGAAGTTTTCTCCAGCTCCTAATACAATACCTTATATTTTTGTACTTCTTGCCAAAAGAGCACCCCGTTTTCTAATAAATCTCCTTTTAGAGCCACAAATCGTTGAAATTGTCTTGCAGTAACTGGATTCAATAATGCTTTACGAAAAGCAATGATTTCGCAAGATGAAGATATCCACTTACTCTCCACAGGCTGTCCAAAACAGAGAGTACAGAAAATTAGCTGTGTTTTAAAAAGTAAATAAAGTCATTTATTAGATTAAAAATCACCAACTTCTATCTTCTTTACTTGTGGCTGTTGAAGTTTTGGGCATGGATACAACAGAATTTGGCAACTTTTCTCCTCTGTTCCTCTCCCCTTGTTTCCTTTATATTTTTATGGCATCATTTTTTTAAGAGGTAGAGAGAAAAAGGAATGATTGGGTGATTTAGAACATATGACTACATTGTTTAAGAATGCTGACCATCATTACAGCTTGAGACTATGGTGAAAAACTACATTTTAGTGCATAGTATGAGTTCTGCGCTTAAACAGAACAAAGTATTAATGTTATGATATACACTGTTATTTATTTTATCATTACTTATGTTACCTATGTTATAGACTAATATATAATTCTTCTGTTTTTTATAAAGTAAAAGCAGTTGAACATTCAAAATATTTTTCAAAATTTTTAGAAAAAAATTACCAATTAATTTAAATAGAAAATTTACTGTGAATCTTCACTATAATTCCGTCCTGGAAAGATCATGTTTTTCAGTGACGTATATTTATATTATTTTAATAATAAATTGTTACTAGTAATGAATAACAGGAAGAAATAATTAATACATTATTTTCAATAATAAACTTCCTCTAAATGAGGATTCACTTTATATAACAAACAAACAAAAAAAAGCCTGAAGGACCCATGGGGTTTTAGTAATTCTTAAAGGTATTACTTATTTTACATTTTCACCATTTTGAAATGAAAGGCATCCATTCTTTTTACTTTAACCATTCTGGATAACATATTCATTCCCCTTTACCCTCCCAGATTAAACAACATAAGAAATAGATTTTATTGAATTTACTAAATAGATTTTTTTTACTAGATAAATTTTATCGAAGTTCTCCAAATCTTAGTTTAGCCTACAACCATTCATCATTGCAAAGACATTATTTAACATGAATTTAGAAATTACAGTAACAATCAATCAAAACACATGATAAATATCCATTACTGATAATGCATAAAATAAGTTTCTTGAAACAAATCATGTATGACTATTAATATGAGTGTTTAAGAAAATTATGTAAAAAGTGCTATGGAAACACAAAGAAGTAACTAATTCTGTCCGGAGGAAAAAAAGCTCTACAGAGAAAAGCTTTGAGGAGCACATTTGAGTTGGAAACTAAAAATTGAAGGCAACTCCAGGCAGTCTAGATGAATGGTGGTACCTTTAACCCAGATAAAGTGAGTAGATGTCTATCACCATTTTAGTGAGGCACATGTCGTATTCTCTGGACAAAAAGTTAAGACTCTTACCATATGGTCCATATTAAAGTTATAGCCCTATAAATAGCTACAACTATGTATTAGACTGGGATGTTTATTTAAAACTCACTCAGCAAATAATGTTTTAAAGACCTGCTTCTTAGGATACTAAAACTGAGTAATTTAACTAAAACTTGTAATTTAACTAAACAGAAAATAATATATAATGCACAATATTCTGAACTATAAGCTTATTCTACTTAGTGTTTCAATAAAAATATGGAAAAAGACAAACATGAGAACTGTTTCTTTCCTTTCAAGAGCAAAATACAGAAAAAGAGGATCTTAGCAGATACATATACTCCTCTAATAGTCAAATAAAAATTTATCTTTGTTCGTTTGCAAAGCGTGACCTGGGTCTAGTTTGACATTCTATTAAGACCTGTAGAAGGATGAATACACATACATTTGTAGGCTCAAAAAGAAGGCCATGTTTATCGTGCTTGTTAAGGAGCATAATGTAATGGCTAGGTGGAGAGCCAGAGGAGAGAAAAAGCAATCAGGGGGTCATTTCATAAACTATATAAATGTCTAACTAATGTACTGTATACTTGAAACTAATAATAAAATAAAAATTTTTTAAAAAGCAGCATAATGGGCAATTTCTAATAAGGTATCATATTATAGTGGTTTAAATAATCACCAAAATAATAGTTTCTTTAATTCTTTTAAAGCTCACATATAATTCTAAATAAAGGAGGATAATGTAAGATAATTTAACCTGCTTGATTCTGCTGCATACTCCTCATTATGTAATCTACTTTCAATAATAAATAATACTATACAATAATAAATACACTACCATGTGCTGGAATGAATAGCCTGCCTCAATAAATCCACCATAAGCAAAATAAATAAAAATACATATTTAAAGTTCAATCAGACACTTCTAGGTTAAGCAGGTCAAGGAGTACTTTAGGAAGGTGACCAAGGTTAAATCACACTCTCTGCTGGATCCCTTCAGCCAATTAAGAACGGTGTCAGTAGGTAGTTGGTAGCTTTGGAAGCAGGGTCTTCAATGAGAGTCTTTGAGCAAGAAGAGGTTGAGAGCATTTGAGATCTCGCTCTCTGGCATATGTCATCAGTTTGGCTCTTATAATTTTTTTTTAAAAAGTCAGGGAAGAAAGATAATACTTTAATGGAGTAGAACTCACAGGAGGAAGAATATAACAAATACCACTTGCCTTCCAGACCCCGATTTTCCTTTCATGCTTCTGCAGTAAGAGTTCTTCAGCTATGTCTTTCATTTGGACCTAAGAGCAAAACCAATTATTTTATTCATTATTTAGAATGTCTCAAGTTTTGAAACAATTACTAATTAAGTGGCTTTAAAAATGAGGTAAAAGTCAATGTGGAAAAGAGACAGCACGATTCAGAAGAAAGAGGATCAGACTTAGAAATGGAAGTCCTGCTCAGGCCCCTGGGCAGTTCACTCAAGTTCTCTGTTCCAAATACCTTCCTCTTCTGCAAAATGGAGATAATGATAGCCAACTGTTCTGCCCCAAATGTAAATAATAGTTTCACTTTGGGTCACATGGAAACTGAAGCTGGAGAGATAATCAGAGCTTCCCAGATTTTGTGCTTTCTAGACAACAACTAATTTTAGAAGAGTACAAAAGTTACCCAACACAGGCAGGAAATATAGTGGACATTTCTCGAGGTTATTGCCAATATTTTCTTTTTCTTGGGAACCTAACAATCTGTGCTAGGTGACTCTACCCCTCTTCCATAGCAGATAGGACCAGAAGCTAACCTAGAGAGACAGGGACTAGAATCACTGCTGCTGAGTCTGTTTGACAGCCACAGCTGGAGCAAAGATCTGCACATTTTTCTTGCTGGGTTCCCACAGCTGTCTTGGCCCCTGACCTTTTTAAGGTTTGAATGTAAACTTTCCCTAAGTGTGTAAGATGCTCCAGCTCCATTTTATAATTCCTTTCTCTTTTGTCTTTGGGGTAAGGCTGCCAGAATCAGTTTATGTCGTTGGCCATCCAAAGAATGCTAAATTAGGAAATGGCTGTAAGTTATAATAAAACCACTGGGTAAAAATAGAGGAAATATGGTAAATAATATTAATAAGCTAAATATCTTATGCTTGGTTATGGATAAGGAATTGGAGTTAGCCTGCAGAAAGGAATAAAAAAATTTGTTATTCCAAAGTTTATTTCCAGGAACTTGTTGCCTAAGACAAGGCAGCTCTTCTTTATACTATAAATTCTATGTTCCCAGCTATACTGTGTTTTCCATAACTTGAGGTACTCAGAAGACTAAGGACATTTCCAGATAAGTAAGCCTCAAAGTGTTTGATAACATGAATATAAAGGGTAGGGTTTTCAGAGTCTTCCGATCACTACTACTGGCATGTGCTTAGCATACTAAAATCCAAAATTATTTGCTCTCTGCCCCTTGTGTTATTTTTGTAAAGATCAGGTTAGCCTGTTTTTAGGTGAAATAATGATATTTTAAATTATCAAAGTAATACATGCTCTTTAAAAAATAAAAACAAAACGAAGCAATAGAGAAAAGAAAAACAAACCATGTACCCCACTTTATAAAGCAAGAGCAAAAAAGTCCTCCTCACTCCCAAACCCATTCCCAGAAGGCAAATCCTTTTAGATCTTTTGTCATAAAAGTAAAGATAAGTAGATAGATAGATAAACAGACAGAAAGAAATGCATAGACAGCTAAAGAGACATATGCATATATAATGGGATTATCTTCTATACATTTTTCTGCAGCCTGTTTGTTTCACTCAATATCTTTCACATCAGTAGAAATTTCAATTTATATTTTAATCTTTTATAATCTCAGGGTACATGGAAATCTATGTAGTTTTCCACAGTACAAAATTATCACATTTCATTTAATTATTCTTCCTTATATATCCTTTCTCATTTATTGTGAGACCTTAATAATATAAACAATAGCAAATATCTATTATATGTTAATAGATAATATTTGAGTGTTTGGTGTGTGCCAGGCACCTAAGAAATTAAATATACATCATTTTATTTCATCTTCACAATAATCTTATGAAGTAATTACTCTTATTAACTCTTTTTTTTTTAATGAGAAGACTACGTTTATGAAACTTAAAAGTGTGCAATTAACATACGGCGGTGTTAAGATTAAAACTTGAGAAGTCTGATTCCACTCTTAACCACGATGTCATAAAAATACAACCGCTAAGTCAACATGTGCGCACATGTGATGTTTTGAGAGGTACTGTCAATTGTTGTCCAAAAATTGTAGTACTAACACATATACCTTTATCTTTTGACGTCCTGCAAACTGTTTACTTGCAAGAAACAATGGCAACCACACATTTTCTAGTCTATTTAGGACATGCTTCTGAATTTCAATTAGAATAGGTGCATCAAGCTGCTCATGGAGAATCTTCCCCCAGCCACCGCTTAAATTCATTATCTAAGAAAATAAAAATGAAACAAACTGCAAACTTATGTTTTGGAAAAGAGACACTAAGTCATTAATTTAGTCATTCACTTCCAAACCATCTGTTGGGCACCTGATAGGTACCACAAGTTTCATTTTCTATACAACAGCTCCTGACTATATTGTGTATAGGAAAGACAGATAACTCCTCTAACATTGGAGAATTGCGATTAATGAGATGGTTGTTTTAGATATATGATGTTGTTTATGATATATTTCAAAGAACACAGAAATGAGATTTTTATCCTGTGTGACCACAAGCAATGCCATTGTTTTTTCCTCCATAGCCTCAGTATCTTCAACTGTAGAATGAGAGCATTAGTTTATTTGTTTTCTAAGTTCTCTTCTAGTCCTATGAATCTGTGACTAGTCAAACTGACTTGCTTGAGAAATCATTTTCTTTTGCATGTAAGGAGAATGAGGCATTAATTAAGAGAAAACCTTGACTGAGATATAAATATGTATAATACCAAAAAAAAATGGGTTGGAAGTGGTGGACAATGGTAGTGGTAGAAACGAACAGTTGTTTCAACAACTTAGAAGAAGAATACAGAGGCAGCAGGAAGTAGAAAAAGGCCAGGTTACATTGACAATAGTCTCCGGAGAGATTTACTCAGATAGCAAGCACATTTTATAAAATACCATGTCTTTGTGGCCTAAATCTTCCTTCTGCATAATTACTGTCTTCAACAAGCTATTAATACTATTTCCTGCTCTAAATGATTCTGTTTTCTACCTGTTTCTGTATACACACCACTCAAAATTTTTGGACTGCTCATTGGAAAAATTACCTTATTCTTAGCTCTCCTTTGATTAATAAAATTAATCAAATTCTACTAATAATACTGTTTAACATAAAAAAAAGAAACCCTCTTAGCCAGAATTTAATATTAATCCAATAATATTAGCAACAATACTGGTTTTTTACAAATAAAAAATAAGAAAAAAAAGAGAAAAGACTACTTATAATCAAAGAGCAAATTGGCCACATAACTTAAATTAGAACTAGCATGATCTATATAAAACATAATGTGATGCAAATATCCTTATATATAAAATAAATAAAAATAAAAGTAAAAATAAAAGCAAAAAAGAAATGAAGAAGAAGGGTCATTGGCAAAACACCTCTGTAGTAAACACAAACATTTGCTATGATAGCAATGGGTAACTTTTTCCCACTGAATTTAAAATTCTCAGCATGTTAAACTATAGAAGGTTCATACAGTAGCATCAGGGACCTCAAAACCTCATGCAATGTAGCACAAGACAAATAGAAATCAAATGCTTTCCAAGTGTTTATGTTTGTGCTTATTGAGATACCCGACTTCTTTTGCTAACACATCCCGGATTTGTATTTCAGGGAATTAATTTTGTCAAAGTTGCTTAATTCTACAATTTCTGCTTCCTTTTATTCCCAAGGTCTTTTGCTTATTTTTCCCTCCAAAGATTTAGCTTTTTAATTTGGTAGGCCCTACTTGAGAATACCTTTGATTTTTTTTTATTTACTGAATTTAGCATTAATTTGAGATTTGTATTTTATAAATGTATGCCATCAGAATATGCATCCATTTAAATTACCAATATAAAGAAATCAAATGCTATCATTTGATCTCTAGGTCATAATGTCATACTAGCAAACTTTGAACTAAATAAATTATAATACTTCATTCCTTTTTTTAAGTGTAAAAAATTGAGATATATTTCACGTGATCAAAGTGTTAGGTAAACACTCAAACCCACTGCTAACTCTCATTCTGACTTTTTGCTGTAAATAATGATACTGTGATAAGTGTGATAAGTTGTAATTAAGGCCATGTGACTCTGGTCCAACAAAATGGCCACGTCTATGTTTCTGGATAATGAAAATATTTTCTTGGGACAGTACAATGGCAAAGATGATTTTTCCAAAATCAATTATGTTTCGAGTAATATCATTAAGAAAAAAACAGAAAAGAGGTAAAGATGAGGCTTAATGGCTGATACTGGCTGTTTTCCTGCTTGTTGAAAGGATTTTGTCTGCCTTGTTCTTTATCCTGAGCACCCAGAATACTGCCTAGTTTATCACAGTTACTCATATTTGTTAAATGAATAGATGAATGAATAAATAAAATTTTTTTATTCTATAAATTACTTTTAAAATAACACTTTTTAAAATAATACGTAAGATGTGAGTGAATTTTAAAGACATTTAATTTGTAGATACTTTTGAATGCCTAAAAAAATGAGATATCAAATGAGTCTAACATATAAGTCATAAAAGCAAAAGACAAAAATGACTTTCTGGTTGTTGGCAAAAAGAAATAAATTACTGGTTTTCATACTTCAATACAGAAAATATCTTTGCATGTTGATACCTGGTCCTGCTGATATAGAGAAGCTGGACTGTTGGGTCCAAAGAAATATTTTTTATTAAGGTATTTGTTTTTAATATATCTAGATTTTTCCTCCCTTTGCTTTCTATCTTTGTGAATTATTCTCCGGAACTGCTCAATGTCGATCCAGCACATAAGGTCCATGCTAAAATGAAAACAAAAACAAAGCATAACCCTTCTTATTTATTTCTCTCAATTCTACTAAATCCCAAACAAAGCTGTTGTTTTGACAGAACTTAGAAAAGTGGTTATCCTGACAAGTTAGCACAGCTGATTAAATTACGGAACTAATTACTATAATACTATGTCTCATCCTGGCTAAACATATGAATGACCACTAGGAGACCTGGGATCAGAACAGATTCTCTCACCATTACTGGGAGGGTCTCAGAGTTCTTCCATTAATGATGGACTAGTACTGTCAGTCTCAAACATGGGAACATTTCCACCTACTGCATGTCTATTTGGCAACATGCTAAATTTAGAATAATCTTCATACAAAGAAGGGAAATTGGATGTGTGAAATTAGGCTTCCAAGTCTAAACAGTTTCTGCTAACTTGGGAGACAACTATTGGGAAAAAAAGATGATCAATACTTCAGTTTATATTAGGCAAATATGTCATACGTTTCCAAGATTCTGTGTAAAACTACATTTCACTTATGTAATAACTAATATAAATTAACAAAATATTACACTTATAATAATAGCTTAGTGAAATATAAAAAGACACTTCTCAGAAATAATAATTGAAGCAACTGTCAAGAAAAATGCAAAAAAAAGAAAAGGATAAAACATACTTGTGTTTTAATTTAACCAAAGCTAAAGTATCAACAAATATTGTTTAACCACTTAAAATAACATTTTAGATGTTGCTATTATCAAAATGCATACCTTAACAAAAAATTATCTATATAGATTTCAGATAATTATGCTCATTTTTTTTGCTGACATGGGTAAAATCTAGAACCATTCACTTTTATAATACATTGAATCAAACTAAGTGGCTTAAAAAAATAGGTAGATTAGAAAAAATGTTTTACAAGACAAATATATTTTGCAATAGTTATATTTCTTACCTTGAATAATGAGCCTCAAGAAACTGACGGAAATGTTCAAACTCCAGTTTGTTACTAAGCAGATCATTAAAATTAAAATTCCTATATTCTTCAGGGACATTTTTCCAATATTCTGTTTGTTTAGATATATCAGGAAGTGGTGAAATAACAGTTTCAATTTCATAAGTAGCATCCTAGCAAAATAATACTCTTCATAAAAATCTCTTAAATACATCACATTACTTTTTAAACTTAAATAGAAAAAATGAAATAAAAATTAACTACTAGGCCAATACCATTTAACATTCCAATGGTAGAACTGGGTAAACTAGAATCTGGTTCTAACTCATATCAAAGTCCTTCCCATGCTAGTCCTGTTCCTTTCTACTCCATTCTCTTCTTTTGGAGAACATTTAGTAAACATTTACTATATACTTGTTTATAAAATATTAACTTTCTTATTTTTGTTAGTATAGAAGTAAAGTCTTTCTAATGAAAAGAAAACAAAAAGCATACATAATACTACTATTCAGGCATAACCACCATTAACACATATATATATATATCCTTTGAGTTTTTTTTTGTCTACACACATGTAGTTCATTAAAAATGAAGACAGAACTATACAACTTTGTATGATTTTGTAACTTGGTTCTTTTTGTTAACAATATATCATGAACATAAAATATACTTTTATCTATAACTTAATTTTAAAAATTATAGAGTAATGCAAGATGCTTTTCCAATAAAGATTACATTCTTTAAATGTATTCTCCTTTATTTAAAAGTTATTTTAAGGGTATTTTAAAGACCTGATGTTTTGCAGACAGTTTACTAGCCCTACAGGGCAAAGAGCTAGAGAGGCTTATTCTCTGAAAAAAAATTTCTTTTCTGTAATTCCTTATATAATTAATTCATCTCCCTATTTGTTTTTAAAAAGCAACAGACCATAAGATAAATTACCAATATTTTCAAAATCTATTTTCTGTAAGTAGAGGGATTATGGGGAGTGTTATAAATTTTAGTTCATAAAGCTTAAAAAACAACTTTATAATGTGTTACCTTTATGGATTTTATGTATCCTTTTCCAAAATGTCTCAAAAAGAGACACTCCTGTGTTAATGAGGCAACTATCATGAAGGTTATATTTTAAAAAAATGTAACTGTTATGTAAAACTTTATTGTAAAAGAGTAAAAATTTCAGATAGGTACAAAGAAGAAAGTGAATATCATCTGAACCCTTACCACTCTGAGCTATCTTTACCATTTTTTCCCCAGTTATCTCTCTTGTAGAAATACACACATAATCTTATACAAATAAGTTCTTACCAGGGTTTTTGTTCCCTACATTACTGTATAATATGTCCTGAGCATTTTCCATGTCAATAAATGTGAATCTAAACTAGATTTTTTTCATGTAGATACACATTTAATTTTATTGCTTTATAGATCTATCATGGTCTACTTAGCCAATCCAAAAGTTCTGAATTTATAAATCAAAATTAACACCTTCATATCCTGGTCAATCCTATGGTCTTTTTACTGACTTCCTGTCATCTTCTCCATATTTTTAAAAAATTGTTTTCCCTCCAGCTGTCACACAACAATTCCTTTTCTGTTTGTTAAACTCAATTTAACTCTTTTGTGACTTGTCAACAGGGTTGTTGCCATACAAAAAATATCCAAAAACATTCAAAGGAATATAGTGTGGCTTGAAGGCTCTTAGCTAAGGCAAACCAGTAGCTTGACTCCCTGTGCTACCTCTGTTTTGTTTTTCTGGCTTTGTTGTTAAATGTCAAAAAGTAACACCTATGAAATGTACCATGCTAGGAAAAGATGCCCAGAAAAATGAAACTATCTTCTACTTTATCAATATATGATCTCCTACTCCCCACCCCTGATCTCCACAAATATATTGAATGGTAATACTTCCCAAGATAAAAGTTTGTTGTTCTAAGTGGAGAGCTGTCTTACCTCAGGTTTCTTGAAAAATGTCTCTTTATACAAAGCCTGTAGCTTTCTGAAGTAGGTGGAGTCTAGCTGTCGAGTTTCTTCCACCAGCTCCACCTAATAAAATAATATTAAAGCTTGTCACATCAATAGAATGTGCATATGAAAAAGTGGGGAAAGAATGTACACTTTGCAATAATAGTGGGCTAAAAACCAAATATACTTGCCAATAAATTAAATTAGTTTGGAGGCGAGACCAACATAGCAAAAAATATTAGCAACACAAAGTCAGATTTTTTAATGCATCCGATAAAAAAAAAATACATACATTCCTATGCAATGATACACTGTCCCCAAAAATCATTCCTCCTTCCTGGACATCCTTTGTGAACTAACAATGCAAACATGTTGGGTCATATTTCCAGTTTCTATTCATTATAACAAGATAATAGTCATGAAGGCAGGCACTACTAGCTGTAAGGACCAAATAATCCACAGAACAAGAAGAAATGACAGAACATCATTATTGTTATTAGTCTGTGAGCAAAGGTTTTATTGCTGTAGCAAGAGAGGAAAGAGTTAATCATCAAAGTAAATCTCACAGCAGGCCTCAGCCTTCAGAGTATATTGCACTGTTGTATGTCGTCAGGAGAACAAGGTAAGTCTCCATTTCTCTGTTTAAGGAAAAAGTCAGTTTGGCTCACAGAACTTTCTGTATTTAATAGCTGGTTTTGGTAGTCTCCTTGGTTATCTTTTTTGAGACAGAGTCTATATAGTGCAGTCAGCTGGACTTCTAGAGAAGTCCTCTAGGCTGAATTTAAGGATGTTTCTAGAATTAAGAGAGATTTGTTTTTCCTCTTATTAAAAAGAGTATATAATTTGTCCTATGCATTTTTATAAGAATCATTACTAATGCCAAACTTTTTTGGTTTAGGGAAGTTAATTATAATTCTAAATCTTTATCATCTCAAGACTATATCGCAGGTCCATTTTCTTCTATAGCATTTGCTATATTTAAATTAACTAGAGATTTTGTTTTTAAATTTCATATGATATCCTAAATTTGCTAGTATACACATTTGTGGTGGAAACTCTGCAATGTTAATTTTTTAGGACAAAGAGACATCAGGAATAAAAATGTAATTATTTTAGTCATTGAATTTAGTAAGCCATAAGAGTTGTGTTAGTAGCAATCCAATAAGGTAACTCTATCCATGGTGTTTTGGTATTAATTTTATCTTAATTTCCTAATCTGTCCTTTTTGATAGGAGACACGACTAAGAAGTTGTTGAGATACGAACAAAGAATAGCAACACAAAAACAGCAGAGTTCCACCTGAAATGACTCACGTACAGAATATACGCATTAACTTAATATAAAAAATACCCATGGATGGTTTTAATTTGTGATTCGAAATAAATATTTAAAGAAATTTCCTCTACCATCCATAAGACTAGTGAAAATATTCAAGCACTGAGGCTTAAAATGACCTCTTTTAGAATGAAAAAAAGATGTGTTGAAACTTTTATCCAATCAAGCAGTCTGACCTGATGAACATCTGGGGGTGCTTTAAAATAGCAGCACTGAAGTCATAGAATGTGCTTTCCACAATACATATGAAACGTTTATATTTTCCATGGGTGTAATATTTACTATAACTCATCCAGCATAAAATTAAACGGGCTTTTGCCATTAATCAAAATTAAGGCTGCTGCAAGAAATGGCAAGAAGGGACAAAGCCAGTTTATTATCATGGCATATTTTGTTGGTTCACAGGGAACCAAAATCTCTCTCTGCTGACATATTTGTACAAAGAACTAAAAATGACATCGATTTAAGTCTTTTGTTAGGAGATAGTAGGGAGACTGGCAAAAAATAAAGGTAATAAATACTTGCCTTGACCCAATTTTGAGCTTGCCCATATCTTAATCCTAAATCCCTAGGCCAGATGAGACTCTTTTCATTGTTAATTGTTAACTTGTGAGTTAACAATGCTACTTATCATCAGTTTTGTAGAGAACACACAACTTATCAGTGCTACAATACCTGTCTGTAAGTAACTTGGTCTGATTTTACCATCTTTGTCCAGGGCTCGAGTAGGAGGAGAAGAATATATTCTTCTGCTGTGTCAAAAAGGTCTTCAAATGGTGGTTGTATTTTCATATAAATTTCCTTTTTCTTTTCCTGTTGGAGTCCAATGTCAAGAGTGGCTGAAGGAGCAACATACGTAGCAAAAAGATACTAAGAGAGGAGAGGGAGAAAGAAGAGGATGTTGGGAGAAAAACCAGGATGGTCAGCAGATTCCTCAACAAAGGCATCTTTAAAAAGGCAAGAGAAGGCAAATGATCTCAAGTGTTTTTTTTTCTTAAAAAGGTATGTAAAAGTACTTAAGGCAAAGCAATGTGTTTATTCCAAGACTTGACTTTATTTTTCTTTTTCTATTTCTTCATTGGTAATTAGTCAATTAGCCAATGGATCTTGCACAAGATTATGCTGATTTAGATATGCTAAATTTTCTCAGATTACTACTATGGATTATTATGATTGGTTCCAGGTTATATGTCTCCATTTTTTCCTTATGTTCATGACATTTCTACATATATGTACTACTCTCCAAAGTAGTTTGAAATGCCCTTTTGAAAACAAGAGGCAAGAATACACTAGGGTTGAAAAGCCGGTTATTAGTCTTCTAGTCTAGAGACCCAGAAGACTACCTGACCTACCCAAATGAGTTGCAGAATTCTTAGGACTGTTGCTAATTATCCCTTTCTCCTGTAAAAATGTCTCTATCTGGTGTCCAGTGCTGTGGACAAGATATAAGGAGGAAATAAGAGTGAATGTAAAGATATACGCAGAACTTCCAGCTTCCTAGACAAAGCTGTACCAATGTCTATCTTATTCTACTCATTTGTCTTGTCTCTCAATAATAGCTATTTAAATCTGAGAAACATAATAATATTTTATTTTTAAAATGTTACATTGGATATGTTATGCCTTGCATATCAGATTTAATTGTAATTTTACTAAGAATCTTTAATTAATTATACTTTATTTCGAATTTTTATACTTATACTTTGGACATGATAATGTCCAGATTCAATCCAGGCAAACAGATAGATGATTGGCAGATAGAAAGACAGACAGATAGATAGATAATAGTTCAATTGATAGATCAATTTCTATCCAATACCAAATTAAGTCTTATATAAAATAATCTTTTAAAAGTTTTAAAGGGTCCACATTAATAACATACATATTTACTGAGTGTCCACTGTATCTGAAACACTTGGGTGGGTGCTATGTATGCAAAGATTAATGAAAAAGTCCTAACGCCTGCCCTGAAGGAGCCCATTAGTAGTGACATGGATTGAAAACCAGTGATTACAATACAGTGTGATAAGCATCACCATGGAGGTATGCATTGCAAAGAAGATCTTCAATAACTGCCTATCCATTCTTTTCAAGCTCACCTCCCATGAATCACCCTTTAAACTTTATACTCACATACTAATTTTTCTTTAATTTCCTTAAACCTTGCTGTTTTGCCATTCCATGTCATTGCATATTGTTTTTTTAATCTGGGATATTCACCTTACCCTATGTGCTTCATCTGCTTGATAAACCCTGATTTATTCTTTAAAATGAACATGGATTTCTCCTCCTCTAAAAATCCTTCACTCACACCCTCCTTCCAAGGTCATACTTTTCTACTGCTACACTTATCACACTATAATACAATTATATATTTATGTGTCTTCTCTTCTGGAACGAAGTCCTTGAGGGCAAATACTGAAGCTTATTCATCTATGATTCTACAACTCTTAAAACTAGTTTTGACAGAGAATAGATGCCATAAATGTTTCTTGAATTGTACTAAACACACAAAAAGACTCATTTGTGTCTTAGAATGAGGAAGGAAAAGGTTCAGAAATTCTTCAAAGAAAAGATAAGCTTCTGTTATCTTTAATACTTAAACTGAATCTTTAAAAATGAGTTGAAGACAATCTACAAGAGGAGGGAGTTGATAAGAAAGAAGATTCAAGAAAAAGAAAAACATGGGCCAAGGCATGAGACTTAAGGCGTTTTACAGGCTGTGGAAAGATTCTAGGCTCCAAGCAGATAACAATGGCTAAAGGAAAGAGAATAAGAGAGGATGCTATAAAGGGAGGCAGGCACCAGTGCATGGATATGATCTTTTATTCTTTGGTAAGGAATCTGAATTCTTTACCTCAAGTCATATAATGGGAATCTCTGAGAAGTGACATCATTAGATGTAAATTTTAGAAATAAATCACTATAATATCAGGAGGGAGAAACAGTTTGAGTAGATCAAGGTTTGAGGCAGTTTGGAAGTTATTTCAATGGTCAGACAAAAAATTATATGCCATCTTCATCTCTTGCCTGCTTTTTTACAATAGACTCTTAACTGGTCATCCCAGGTTCCTCTTTGATTTCTTATAGTCTTTTCTTACCACAGCAAACAGAAAACTCACTTTGCATATCTCTCCTTTTCTCAAACTCAGAATAACAGCCAAGTCCTTATAATTACCTATAAGTGGAGATTTTGGAAGTTTCTCAATGCTGAGGGGTAAGGATTACTATAGGGATCTGCCAGTGGGGATGCCCCTGTAAACACCCTATGCTTTCAAAACACCCCAAGAGCAAGGGTAGACTGGGTATATAGACTTTAGCCTTTAAGTGTCAAGAGAAAATAACTGCTAACCTGTAATTATATACTCAGCAAAAATAACTTTCCAAAATAAAAACAAAATAAAGACATCATAAATCAACAAACAAAAAAGGGAATTAATCACTAAATAAATACAGTTAATTAATTAAAGGGAGTCCCTAAGAGTAAAGCAGGATGGAACAGAGAACAACAGAAAGCATTAATAGCTAGGTAAATATCAATAAATATTGATTGTAAAATGTAACAGTAATGAAGAAAGTCAGAGGAAATAGTAAAAGAGCCTAAGAAAGAGAAGAAAGAGTTGAAGGTGCATGCTAAAGTGCAATTGAAATGATCTATTATGAGTCCCATTATAGGTAGGAAAGCAGACAAGTTTAGAATCAGGCAGTAATACAATACTATAGATGGGGTATCAAAAAGTAGAGGTGAAGGAAAAGGAAGGAAATATGTAGAGTGGTTAAAAAAAGTAGAATCGACTTTTTACTATAGTACTCCCTTAAAGAAAAGATAGTACCATAAAGTTCAGTATATAATAGCTGCTCAATAAATATTACTAAATGGATAAATGGAAGATTAGATGCCTAAAGTGAAATTATGATCTGAAACAAGAATATCAAAGTTCAAAATTTGTTTCATTTATGTATGTATGTAGGTATGTACATACGTACATATGTACATATGTATTTATATTATGATGACATTAGTTAATGACATCCAGTAAGTTTCAGGAGTACAATTCAACAGTAAGGCATACATATATTGCATTGTGTGTTCGCTGCTCATTGTTAGCTTTCTTTCTGTCACCACATATTTGACCCTTTTTTTACCACTTCTCTCTGTTTGTTTGTCCTGTTTGTTTGTTGCTTTTAGGTTTATACCCCACATATAAGCGATATCACGTGGTTTTCAACTTTTTCTGTCTGGCTTATTTCGCTAAGTATGATTATCTCGAGGTTGTCAAAATGGCAGTATTTCATGTCTTCTAATGGCTGAGTAATATTACATAACATTCCACAGCTTCTTTATCCAATCATCTATTGTAGGACACTTCGGTTGCTTCCATGTCCTGGCCACCATGAATACTGTTGCTATGAGCATCAATGTGCAAAAATCTTTTTGAATATATGTTCTCAAGTATTTAGAGTAAATACCCAGTAGAGGGATTACTAGATCATTTGGTAAAGAGATTACTAGATCATTTGGTAGATCAGTTCTTAGATTAAGGAAACTCCAAACTGTTTTCCATAATGGCTATGCCAATTTTCAGTCCCACTAGCAGTATATAAAGGTTCTTTTTTCTCTACATCCTCTCCAACTCTTGTTATTACTTGTCCTGTTGATTATAGCTATTCTAACAGGTGTGAGATGGTATCTCATTGTGGTTTGGATTTGCATTTCCCTAACGGCTAGTGATGCTGAGCATCTTTCCATATTTTTGTTGGCCACTTGTATGTCTCCTTGGGAGAAGTGTCTGTTCAGGTCCTCTGCCCATTTTTTAATTGGTTATTATTTGTTTTTTGTTGTTATTGAGTTTTATAAGTTCTTTGGATATTAGGTCCTTATCAGAGGCATTTCTTGCAAATATACTTTCCTATTTGGAAGGTTGCTCTTTACTTTGTTGACAGTTTCTTTTGCTGTGCAGAAGCTTTTTAGTTTAGTCTCAATCATTTATTTTTGCTTTTACTTCCCTTGCCTTTCAAATCAAATTCATAAAATCCTCTTTAAGTCCAAGGTCCATGAGTTTAGTTCCTATGTTTTCTTCTATGTGATTTATTATTTCAGGTTTTATATTAAAGTTCAAAGTTTGACATTAAAATAGTTCCAATTTATGATGGATTCTCATATATGGCCATCCCATAGTTAACTCAGGAGAGATGAAAATTTTTTTTAAAAAATTGAAATTTGGTAAGTTAGAAAAAACTGCAATATAAATGTTATAAGGGCTATTAATGTGGGAACTGAAAAAGCTTCAAGATGATAAAAGTGAAAAGGTAGGGAGAAATTTCATGAGTCATGTATTAAAAATTTCTAGGAATATAAGTGAAGTTAAAAGATCTTTAGATAATATTAATGAGTTTTAAGAGAGGGGAAATGAGCAGATGAAGCAGACTGCAACATTTTTAAAGTTATTTGACACCTTATGCAGTTTTAATACTGATTACCCTCTCCTTGACTCTCCTCTGCCTTCAATACCTTCTCCTGGTTCTCTATTTCAATTCTTACTCTCCCTTGCTGATTCATTTCCCCTTATTTTCACCTTAAAGGAAGGCATTTATGAAAGTTCTCTGTTAAGCTATATTTTTTTCTCAGTTCACATTCTTTCAATTTCTCACATATGCCAGGCAGTATCTCATAGGACTTACACATTGTGTGCTCTATGTACCCCGCCCATAACCTCTTTTCCGCTTTTGCTAAGCTTCTATTCATCCTAAAGGACTCAGTCTTCCTTGACTCCTGAAGTCTGGTTTAGGTATCATTCTCATGTGCTCCTAGGGGACTCTGTACTTCTGTCTCTCCCACGGAACCACAAGCTCTGAGAAGACAGATTTGGTCTACTTTGCTCATTACTGCTATGAGTTTATTACTGATCTCTAGCACCTAGCATAAAGCTAAATTTAGAATGAATGAGAAGATGAATGAATGAAAAACTTTGTCCATTCTCAGAGACCTAACAGTCAACTCTATATGGAAGAAATCCAAATATGTACAGCTTTAGACCTGATTTCTTTTCTGAACTCAAAACATTTGCTTCCAGCTTGCCTACTTGTTATACCTACATAGATAGCCCATGGACCCTCAAATTCAGTGATCAATAATACAATGAATGACCTTTTTCTAGTTGCCCCAGCCTTTCCTTTCTCTTGTTTCTAGTTTTCATTAATAACATACAATTCATAGCCCTTTCTTTGATTTTCCTATTTTTGTCTCCTTCTTTCTTAAATGCAAGTCCTATGAATTTAATTCCTACAATAAAACAAGGAAAAATTGACGAGAACAAGTATGAAAGTACATGGAGGAAATAAGCAGCAGCAGTTTCATCCCAACCAACAAGAAACATAATAAAGCTCAGTCTTCCCATCAAGTCAGGTCAGACCCTTTGCAAGCTACCCTTTCTTCCTGACTCCTCTACAAAGCCACAGGGGTCCATGCATATCATTTAGCTGCGTAGCCCATAGTCTCAAGGAGCTATAATTAGGGTAGCCATATGTTCTCATTCCACTTTAAGCCTATAGTCCTGGCATAATTATTAATAGTTCCCTTTGACTCTCAAAAGAGTTCTCATTTAGGTTATGTTAGATGTTCTCCCTATATTTAACCACTACCAATTAGATAAAATTATGAAGTTTTTATAAAACAAGACTCCTAAAAATGATGGACATGTATTTAAAGATGAAAATAAGGGAAAGAAAGACAGAGGATATTCCTTGCTAAGATACATAAATTTGTCTAATTTGCAATCACATCACTCATATAGAAGTTAAAAGTCCAAATCTCAAGCCAGGAACATTTTGTTTAGAACTTGGATCGAAGCTTCACAGACTTCCTTGTTAAGAATAAAAACACTAAAGGAAAATCTTAATTGAAAATTTAAAAATATTTTATTTCCTCTCTGTGATTGCACCTAAATTTAGGTATTCATGTGCCCCCTCTACATTTTTTGTGTGTAGGTGGCTTCCTCACAGACAGTTCATTAGAACATTGTTCATTATCAACCAGGTAGTTTCTCTTTGTTTATGAGCTCCTGCTATGATAACCACCACAAACCTTAAGAACAATATACTCCTCCCACCTCCCTGATTCTTTACCAGACTTAGAATAAAATCTTAGAACTGGAACCACTAGCAAGGGGCTTGAAAGGTCGATGCCCCCCACCCATGGCATCTCACGCCCACATTTATTGTCTTCCTTTGAGACTCAGCTCCCTCTTCCTCACCTCCCCAAGCGTAGCAGGGACAGAGGTGGTAAAGGGGCTGAGGAGGAGAAAATTGAATTTGATTGTCAATCCTCATTAGGCCACACAGTAAATTTATAGTATATTCAACTGAATTATGTCATTAAAATCTGAAAATGTCTTCTAATATGTGTTTCTAATAATCCAGGGATAATAATCTATGAGTGAATAACTGGCAAATGACTATAGATTACAAACATGAGGGATGCAATCATATATATGAAATAAAATTTAAAAAAATAAACACCTTTAAAATTTTTATAAAGGTGATAAAATTATTTTTTAAGTTGATATATTATAAAGATTATGTTATATGATAGCTAAATAAGACATTGTTTGAGTATCCTGGGTCATTTATTTTTTTATTGGCCACCCAGTCCTTCCCGAGCAAATAACAATGTAGCTGATGTTGGAGAAAAAAACGATCTCTTCATATCCCAGTTAGCCACTCTAACTCACATTAAAGCAGAGATTCGCTTACGCACAGCTGTGGTCGACATGATTCCAATTTAAACATTAACCTATGATGCTTTAACAACCCAGCAGGAACATTTTTGAGAAGGGATACAAGCAATGCCTGTCTGTGATCAGACTGCCTGGCACTGTACACAGCACAGCTCTAAACCCCATCTCTCCTGGAGACACTCAAAGGTTATGTAATCAGGAAATGCTCAATGGGCAGCCCGCCGGACCCACTCTACACCTGTGCCTGTGACTCACTCTCTTGGCGTCTCTATCAGATAGGAAAAAAAAGCAATGCCTCTGTCCCTAAAAAAAAAAATCTCTTCATGTCTTGAAATTCTGGGAATTAATTTTCTTGTTTAACTAAACACTTAAGACCATATGAAGGCTAACAAGGCTATCAAGAGAAAAAGATGTAGGATGGATACCATGAACACAGGAGGAAGAACTGAATTGAAAAGTAGAATGGAGAAATAAATTGGGAGAAAGACCAAAAACAAAACAAAAAAGAAAGAATGAAGGAAAAATACCCGAAAATGTTTCTATGTTTGCCTCTTTGAAGAAATCTCAGATTTTTCATTAATTAGACCCAATATCCTGTAAACAACAGCTGTAGCTACATGGGAGATGGCTCAAATTAAAAATGACACTTCCCATTGAAATTTATATTTTTCCAACTCTATTTTTCATGCAAGATTCAGCATTGCTGCTTAATAGTTTTCAAAGTCATTTTGTTATGTTAATGAGCATATTCTTGGATGGAAGTGAACCCCAATCTCCTTTCAAATATATCATAATGCATTCCAGGCTTAGTTTTCCCACATTTTATTCAACCTCATAGACCTTGGAATGTGTTGGTTTCCTTATTGCATCATAAAGCCTAGATAAACATACCTGAGGAGAAGAATTGTGAGTTTACTGGACTTATGCTTGCCTTTACAGTATCAAAAGCAAAAAAGTAATGAAATATTCTTCACAACTGTCTGTGCTATTTGGATTTCTTTTTGTACCAAAAACTAAATAAAGACAGCTATGATTCCAATTATCATGCTGTAGAAGCACCCAGCAAGTATTCTCACTGTGCCAAAGGTGAGCAGTCTTTGGGAAAGCATCTTTTCCATAAGTAGGGGCCATCTGATGAGCTGCAGCTTAACACTCATCTGTGTTCCAATAAAAACAAGAACAATTTCTGTGTAGACTTAAAAGGCAAAGTCGAGAATAATACCAAATGCTGTAGCACATGTGTTGATTTGTTATGTTACATTTTAGCTATTAGTTATGTTAATGGAACAGTTTCACATACTTGGTTTTGATGTATTTATTTTAATGATCATGTGGATGTATCTTTCTATGATTGCCTGGTAACACTGACTGCATGATGTTCTGCTGTCACCACCAGGCCGAGACTGGAAGTAAGAAAAAGAAATGTAAAACTTCCACTTTAGAACTATATAACCCTCAATACATTAAAGGCAAGATGTGTCAAAACATATATGCTGTGAGAACTTAATACTAGTTTATAGGATATCTAGCAGAGCATATTATCAGGTTAACTAAAATTGGGAACATTTAAAGAGCGTATTTACAATATAACTTATTAGCGTATTCTAGAGATTAGGAGAAAAATATTCATGCTTCAGCATTTGGTGTCATTAGCAAGTCTATTTTTCTTAGACCCATTATTCCACTGCAATGGTAAAAAGGAATTCTGATCATATAACTAGTGAGGCCAAAGGAAGATTGTATCTTTCACATTCTCCTAGTAATTGTCTGAGATATCCACAGAGAATATAGGAAATAAAAGGTCGTCTGCTATTGCTATTTTCTTCTACCTACTGGGAGGTGCCATTAGGTTCCGCTAGAGGAACTCACAGAGTGGTATCTACAGAGACCTAGCTGGTTCCTAGGAAGAAGACATATCCAATAAAACCCATGACACTGTTTCATACACTCTAAAGACAAAAGAAGAAAAACACCTTTGGCTGCTGAAATATACAAAGCATTTTTCATAAGCTCCTTACAGGTCATAGTAAACAAACTGTGCAGGACCTGGAGATTCTGGAGCAAAGGTGGTGTGCCTTCTTAGGCAAGTGCAAGCAGAGTTCATAAGCGGTCGTTAAAGGGTGGGAGAAAAATGTGAAGGGGGAGGGTCTGTTGTCTCCAGCTGTAACATTAGAGAAACTTAAAATGGAAAGGAGCAGAGTAATAGTCCCCTTATCATTCTCTCTCCTCCACTATAGGCAAGGGTATGCTGGAACCAGCTCATACTAGCTCAACATGAGCCAATTCATAAATTTGCAGAAATTGTGTGAAGAGGTTGTTAAACTCAGTCATTATCAAAAATGAAAGTATATAAATTTACAATTAAATAAATTATGTTACAAAGATAATGAATACTCAGAATTCATCACTTTCTAATCATTTTACTGCTTTACTATTATTCATGCTTTTGAGGTTATCTATTGTATCTAAAATACTATATGATGGATTACTGCACATTTTTTTCCCTACTCTGTGTTCACTGACATCATGTTGGCAGCTTGAAACCATCCATGGGGAGAGTATTTACAACCAGAGATCAGCAAATACAAGAAATCAGGGCTGTTTTTTTTTCCCCTGGAGAGCTAGTTGTTAAACATTTATCATCACACCACTGATTACAAGGCAAATATACTTCTCTTTTCCTATCATGGTCGGAAAACAAAAATAAAGAAAGAAAAAAGCAAATGACACCAACTAATTCAAATATTGACTGGAGGCAAAGCCACATAACAAAATATACTAATTTAAGAATATGCCAATTTTTAACATGGTATACTTAAATACTGTTCAGCTGACATCCACTTAAAAAAATATCGATACAGTAAAGGTCCTTTTAACAATTAAATTATAGTAAAGCTAAACTACAAATGAACTTTTCTTTGGAATTGTTTACATTTTGATAGTATTCATGTAGAAAAGGGCAAAGCTAAGTTTCAAGTGTTAAATTTAACTTGAGTTTGATCAGTTACTCAGAAGAGGTAAAAGTTTTGAAGGGAAAAACTTGTTAACTTGTCTTCATGGTATAAGAAACAGCTATGAAGGTGAAACATTAAATAAAGCATCGTGAGAAATAAAATTGGTACTAATAGATCTCTATGTAGTATCTGGACCCCAAAGAGACCAAAATCACTTCATAGATCATTTTAAACATGTGTGGGATCATCTGACCTGGGCTCAATAATTATATCCTTGGAATTTATAAGAATAAATGAGATGGTACTGTGCTCTAAAAAGCTAAAGGCAAAGGGTCCCTAGAGGCGTTTATAAAAGGAATAGTAATGCCCTGAAACGGGACACTTTGAGAAATCACAAAATATTTACTTTGGCAAAAAAGAGCAGTCTGTTTTCAGAACCATTCACAGGCATGGAGCATCATTATCTGCATTCATATGAGGCAGAAGAAGAAAATAACGAGCGAATTCCAGTGTTTTTGTTTTTGCTTTTCTTTCTGGAAAAAGAGGAAAAAATGATGATTTTAAATGACCTCTCATATCCTAGTAGGAGCTCAAAAACATTATTGAGGAGCTATGCCAAGAGGGAACAAATTACAGATCGAGCTTCCCACAAATGGATTTTCATGTGGAGGACTTTGGAGTTTTTCAATTAGGAATCTTAAAGATGGGATCTATAGATTGCAACATCCTGATACCAAGAGGCAAACTACTACAGAGATCACGCCAAGATGGAGTTGCACAAAAAAGATAATGTGATGACAATCAAACAGAAATGCTGGCAGTTGCTCAGACCCTTTCCTAAGGAGAACTTGATGCAAAAGAGCCTAATAAAATGCCAACACAATAAAAGAATAAAATAAACGTGAATCATTTTGGACAGAATGAAAAATCAGAAGGGAAAACAGAATATGTGAAGTGAAGCCAAAAACCAACCACAAACTCAAGGGACAAAACACTCTAAGCTTAAGACTGACTTAGGTCATTGCTCGAAGTATTTTAAGCAAAGTTGATTAATATATGATGAAATAAAAAAAAAGCAATTACACCAAAAAGAGTTATTACTAAGCAGTTTAAGGCAACATAAGGAACAAATAAGCATTTTATTTTGATAATCTTTGAATTCATTAAGAAAACCTTTTAACTGACAAAAGCGAAATATGGATTTAAACTAATGGAATTATTAAACCTTCAATAAAAATCATTTCTTGAAAATCAGTGAACAAAAATAATTCAATGAAAAAAGCATGGCTATACTAACATTTTTGGCTTAAAAACAAAAAAATCCTGTCCCAGAGGGAAGTTAATCCATGCTAACAGAAACTGATACAGGAAACCTGAGCATCGAGGGATCACTTTACAATGAGAAAACCAACCATCCAATAGATTGGATGTTTACATTAACTAGCTCAACTACCACCTTGGAAAAGCAAGCTTAAATGCAGCAGGTTGCTCTGAGTCAGAATAAGAGAAGTTGACTGTGACCCCTGTGAATGTTCTCTCCAACAGGGTCTACCAGGCTGACTAGGTGCTCACAGGAGTAGACAGCTTGCTCGGGGTAGCAGTGCACATGTGTCATCAAGGTCTGCCTCTGTGACAACGCCCCGCCCTTTATGAAATGCCACTGCTGACCAGTGCCTCTTCTTGACTGGAACACTGCTTCTTTAGGTGTACCAGTAACTGCACTGCAAGTCTTGCAGGCTCCTGAAGCCATTCTTTCTCTAGACAACTGCTCACCTCTGCTCTGAATTATTTACACACTGATTTCAAAGTTTAAGTTTCAGAAAGCAACCCTATTTTTAAGTTCCTTGGGTGAGGTGGGAGGGGGCTGCGAGACCTCACTGTTACTTCAGTGAAATTTGTTAAGAGCTCTGTATAAAGAGCAAACTTGGACTATAAATATAGAATGTTTGAAAAGACAGAATGTTGATCATTGTTGAAGCTGGGTGATGATATATTGGGGCTCATTAAACAATTTTATTTTTAAAATTTTTAAATAAAAACACTTAATTGGCAGTCATATATAAATAATCAATTGTTATCTATAATTAAGTTTATAATATGTTGCTACGAATATAAACATACCAATGAGTTTGTTCAGTCATTCACTAAATATTACAGTATCTTTTATATGCCAGCCCAGTTCCTGACAGATACATTAAACCAAGCAGACTGTCTTCATGGAATTTTTAGTCAATGGGGGAAAATGTTAAGGGTGAAATTTGATATTTAATATTCATAAAGATATTTTAAGATATTGAAGTGAAAGATTAAACAAGGTGATAAACACATACTCCTTTTTCTAGAGACAATAAAAAAAAAAACAATGATTTAGAAGTTAAGAGTACAGAGTCTGGAGTCAGAATACTTGGTTCTAATTCCAAGCTCCCTAATGGCCTTAGGAAAGTATTCAACTTCTCTAAGTCTCAATTTTCTAAGCTACCTATACCCATACCTAGCTCTTAAAACTGTCAAGAAGTAAATAAAATTATGCATGTACAGTGATTACCACAGAACCTAACAGATAGTAAAACATTAAATAAATGTCAGGTATAATGATAATTATGGTTTAGAGAAATTCAGGGGTTGACATTTTTGGAAACAAAAGGATTAAAGGAGGATCTTTGGAGATCCTATTTTGCTTCATAATCTTACGGTATTTAAAATCTTAAGACTGAAATTGGTTAGCTGATATAAACATCAGGAATAGGAAAAATGAATGAATAAATTGTAAGCCAGAAAGCTGGCTGCTATATGTGTTCTTCCTGAATCCACTTCACTAGCAAGCACAACAAAATGGGATTTGCAAGACAAGAATCCTGCTGATTCTGTGCTCTGTGATTCATAGTGCTCAGGGTTCCAAAATTGGCTGCTACTTGGGATAGCATCTCTCTGGTAACAAAAACAAATAATTTAACAAAACCTGAATAATCACTGTCCACACTCAAGAAACAACCTAATTATGAAGACACTAAAATTTACCATAAAGTTATAAAGAGGTACATGATTCTCCACATTTAATCACCATCCCAACCTCACCCCTCACCCGTGCCCATTCATTTTTCAGAAAACACAGCTTGGTTCTCAATGCTGCTGCTGTATAAAGAAATTATTTTTTTTTAAAAAAAAAGAAAAATTAAAAGAAATACTGAGCTCTGCTAGTGCACCTGAAGCTGTACCATCAGCCTAGGGGAGGAACACTTAGCACAAAGCACTTTAGTGAAAATGTCAGGACCACCCTGAAGTATTTAAGTCCATGTAAATGTCACCCTTAAGGAGAGGAGCTAAGTAATTAAGGTAATAGAAGACAGCAAGCAAAAACAAACAAGCAAACAAAAACTTCGACACTGCCCCTTTTATGCCATAAAAGGTTTTTTCAAAGGAATTTGTGGTAACACACAAGGTCTTTAAAATTAGCTCAGACTTCATTGGAAAACATTGCCAAGACTGCAAATTTTATGAGGAAAGAACTACATGGCCTATTCTTTCTCAGTCTTTCTTGGGTTCTCTGGAAAAGGAAGCAAAAGAGCACAGTCTTGAACCCTGATAGCCCTCGAGTGGCAGCATCTGTGTGCTTTGTTCACCAAAGTGTTCCCGGCATGGATCGGAGTCTAGGATATCCTAGATGTCTGATAAATGTTTGTGGAAATATCAATAAAGTTTTCAGGCTGGGGAAAACATGCTTGTAATCGCTGGTTTAACTGTTATCCAGTTTATATTGATTTCCTGATTCTAAAGTAAAAGAAATGGGGAGCAAGAACAAAGAGGCCAAGTCCAGGGACATCCTGTAGAACCCTGGGGTGGGAGGGCTGTGCTGCACAACACTGTATAAACTTCATTTGGATCGACGCTGTGTCTAAGATCACATAATGAGAAACTGAAATGATTTGGGGCCAGAGAAGATGAGACGGGTAGCAGTAAATAACTGCTGGATGACTACATTAATGAAATCTGCATTACTATTACATTGCAGCTTCTGGCTTCCCTGAAACACCAGCACATGGTATAGGTCTGATGACACGTGTTGACTCAGCTGTTGTGTTTCCTTTCTCTTTTGCGAAATTCTGCAAATACAAGAGTAAACTGATGACAGTATTAAAGGCCCTGGGTAGATAGGGGTAGTCACTGAGATGAACTGACTTGCCATGGGACCCATCAAATGATTTCTTTGTAGAAATGTACATAAAAAGAAGCAACAAATCTCTCTCTAGAGCAGTATATTTCTGAGCTGTCAGATTATGGGGTGGAGATGGCAGGGGCGGGACTTCCAAATGTCAAGATTCCATCCACCTATATATAGTCAGATACTCAAAAGATTTGAAATATAAGTCTAAAGTTGTTGGCATGAAAAACAAGAAAGCACAGTCTTTTTGTCTGAAGAGTTGTCACCCCAAAAAGAGAGATTTATTTTGTATTGCCTCACAGGGCAGAAATAAGACCAAAAGATGAAAGCTTCTGATTCAAAACTGAGGAAAAAAAGAACTAGCTCCCTCCCTCCTACAGGTATTTGAAAAGAAGCTGATGTTTATTTTTAAAAAACTAAACAAACAAACAAACAAACAAACAAACAAAACAATTGTTAGCTGCTGGTAAAGGAAGAATTTATTTAATCTTCAGTTAAGATGCTAGTATCTGGTTTTATTTTAAACATAATTGAAGTACTTCAGTAATTATTTCTTTTTCCCACTAGAAAGCACACTCTTTAAGCCAAGAACTCTGCCCTAACCATCTTTGTATTCCCAGAACATTACTTGGCACATAGCAGGCTTTCAGCAAATGCTAATTAATAAGTGAGTAGTAGAATAATATAAAATATACCTTAAAAGGTTGTGATTCTATAAAGTCTATTTTGCCTTAAGTTGTATTTTGAAACTTAAAATAAGTTATAGCATTGGCTGAATAAATATTTGTTTAGGAGCTGCTGTTCTTCATTCTTATTTTCTTCCATTTCTTCAAATTCCTGTCATTATTCCCCATTATCCAGATAATAGATAAAATCATGAGCATTAACTCTAATAATAATAATGGCCAATTATTCCGCTCTACAGTACAAGATATTTTCACCTACATTATCTTACGCACTCCTTACAAAAGTTCTATGAAGTAGTGAGTAGAAAAGGCAAAATGCAGCAATGAAGTAGGCTTTGCATCTCAAGATTATACACCTACAAAACCCAAGAAACAAAAAAAGAGGCTTGCCTGTCTTGGCCTGGACTCCACATAAAAGAAAAAAATAAATCTCCTGAGAATTAATTACCATGAGATTATACTTGGCAAATGAGGAAACTCCAAGATGAGAAATTAACTATAAAAATGATAACTGTACCCAGCAGAAGCATCAGAGATAAAAACAAAAAACTCACTAAAGAGCTCATAATTCAAACTTATAAAATACACAAGGAAAGAATCCACCATATCAGCAGAAATACTACATAGCACAATCAGCTTTCCTAAGAACTACAAATCACAGAATTATGGAATACTGTAGCAGCCAGACTCTAGGGTGGCTCCCGTGAACACAGCATCTCCTAGTGGCCATACCCTTTCATAATCCTCTTCCCCAAGTGTAGGCACAATGTGTGGCTTGCTTCTAACCAGTAGAATACAGCAATAGTGATGAGATTTATGTGACTATGTGTGATTATATTACAGAAGTCGGTAATAACCATCTTACTAAGAAACTCACTCCTTTGCTGGTTTTGGAGAAGCGAACTACCATGCTGTGAGCTGCCCATGAGGAGAGGGCTACATGGCACAGAGATGAGGTGGCCTCAAGTGACATCCAGCAAAAAAATGAGTTCTTAGTCTGGTGGCCTGCAAGGCCACTGGATGCTGCTAACAAGCATGTGAGCATTGAAGTAGATCCTTCCTCAGTTGAGCTCCAGATGAGAAACCAGCCTTGGACAACATTTTGATTTACAGACTTGCAGGGGACCCAGAAAAGCTGTGCCCAGACTCCTTATTTATATGAATAAACTGTAAGATAATAAATGTGTGTTGTTTTAAGCCACAAAGTTATGATAATACTGTTACATAGGAATAGATAACTAACACAGCTACAGATTGTATGATACATTTTAAATGCTTAAAAGAATAAACATGAAAAGAGCAAAAACACCAGGAAGATTTGAAAAACACAAGTAATAATAAAAAAATACCTCATAATTCCTAAAATGATTTAACTCAATGGATGGCTTATATAGCAAATTGAAAAAATGCTGAAGAAATAATATATGAACTGAAAAACAGATGAAAGGAAGTTGATCTATTTCAATTTATAACATACAACACAGATATTAAAAGATGGAAAAACCTGAAAGAGAGATTAAGAGAGATACAGAATAGGTTAAAAAACACCAACATTGATCAGACAAGGAATCCAGAATGACAAAATACAGAAATGAGAAACAGAAAGACTGAAATAAATAATGGCTGAGTGTTTTACAGAATTAATGAAAAACATGATTGTTCAGATTCTAGACGCAAATTAAACCCAAGAATTGTAACTGTAGTAAACATGTTGAAGTAAAATATAGAACACCAACGCCAAAGAGAAGATTTATAAAAGCAAACAGTGAGAGGAAGCATCCACCCTCAAAGGAGCAATAATAGCAATAGAAACCAGAAGACAGAGTAATATCTGCTAAGAGAAACTATGAATCTAGAATTCTATATTCAGCTAAATGAGCAATGAGAGAATAAAATAGGTATTTTCAGAGAAACAAAACCTGAGAAATTTTACCAATAATAAATCCTAATGAAAACTCACAAAAAAATATTAATTTTCAGAAATAAAACCCAAAAGAAGGAATGTGATGTAAAAAGCAATGGTAAGCAAGAAATTCTGTGTGACTAAATCTATGCATGCATCGATATTATAAAAATGCCATACAAAAAAAAATGTATAAAATAGGCAAGGTGTGGTAGAATTAAAGTGTTCCAAAATTGATTCTTGACTTGTTTGAGAGGAGGATAAAGATAATAATAAGTTAAACACTTTAATTTCAGTATGCATGTTAAAATTGTCAGGGTGAAACAGAAATAGAATATCTGACTTCCAAACCAGTAAAAGTAAGTAAAATGTAAAACACTATTACTATGTACATTTTACAAAACATGAAACTGGGGCTTATGAAACTGACTGACTTGACCACGTTTGCTCAGCTAATAACTAGCATAATGTGACTTAAATTCATGTCTTTCAACTTCGAGTTCTGTGATTTTTTCCTTCTATGTCATATCGTCTCTGATCTAGATGATACATTAAAATAACAGTGTGTTACCCTGATGTTCAATTCAATGAAACAAACAAACAAAAAATCTCACACTGCTGCAAAAATATCTTTATATAAATGAGACTTTGTGAGAAAAGTGCTGTGGATTGACCTAGCAATCCTCTTATTCCTCATTCTCATTTCATTCTTACTTGCCTTCTCACTCATTAATTCCTACCTTCTCCACATAATTTTTTATTCTCGGGTTCTAATTTTCACCATTTTTTTTCTCTTTCTCTTCCTCCTTCCCGTTATTTTTATTTTATACATGTTTGTATGTGTGTATACATATGTAAACATGTATAATATTTAAGTATCATACATGTTTACTAATTTTAAGAAAACAAATGTACATGCTGTGGAGAGTGGTAAATTCTAACTGCATAGTTTTTATTAGGATACAGTTTGTTTGAAAGATTTGTACAGAAATGGAAGAAGTTACAAAAGACAGTGCTACTCAGATCTGCTTCATTCTATTGTTGTGCTCCATCACTGAAGTGTTTATGTAATGTCAAAAAGACAGTAGAACTATCTGTGATGCAACCTAGGTTCCAAATCATAGCAGTGACAGATGACCCCCTGGCAAGTTGCTGCTGGAGTCAAAGACTGTATCTCTGAACTATGGTGGTGATTCCCTTTGTCCTTGCTAAAATCATTTCACTTGGTCTCTAATATCACTATTCTATTGAAGCTATGCAGTACAATCTTCATGATGTGCCCAAGACTGTAGTTCAAATTCCTAGGCCACAGTTAGTCAGGTTAAATCATTGTTACTGACCCTTCCCCACAACACCACCACCTAGTTTTCCTATAGATATTTCTGTATTACTTCTTGAGGTAATAAAACCTCAAGGTATATAATCTAACTACTCATAATACGGAAAAGCACATAAGCCTTTTGGAATCAACTTTTGGTCTCCCCCCATATAGCTTGTCAGATATATAAAAACAATATGAAATCAACAATATAACATTGCCAGCTGATTAGATTCTGCCATTGGCATTATTAATCCAAAGATTTGTATTGTAATGTACCCTTGAAGAAAGCCACATAGTAAATGCTATAAAGAAATATAGCATTAGAAAGAAATGAGTAATATTTCATAGTGTGAAATAAATCAATAGGATTATGGTATTAGAGGCAATTCTTATATCTAGAGGCACAGAAATCTTGCACTAACCAAAAAATAAAATAATCATAAGTGCAAATAGCAAGCAAGCTTATTTTTAAAAATCACATGATTTGCTCCTTTTATTTCCCCCATTCACCTAAAAGCAAATTGCTCCATTGCTTCCCTCCACTCACTCTGCTTTGACTCCCTAAAAGATAACCTAGGAAAGAATAAAAAGTTCATGGGCCTCAGTAACCCCCAAACAGAATAAGCCATCACAGAATGACCAAAACTTGAATGTATCTTGCTACATTATAGATGGTTAAATAATATCATTACTAAGAATTAATAAGTCTATCAAGCTCAAATACAATTTCCACTTTTCCACTTTTATAAATACATGGAAATATGGTGATTACAACAATAACAAAAAAAAAACCCTCAGTTGAGCAGCTGAAGATTTTTGGAGTACACTTTATAGTAGTGAAAACATAATAAAAAATAACAGATGGTATTTTAGCAGACGGGGGCAATAGGTTAGAAGGAGAAAGATAAATAGAGAATTATAGGTAAAGGATTAATGAGCAGAAGAACCAACTGTGTGGTCTCAGAAAATGGTACTGGCAAATTAAAGATATAATTTCATGATTTCATGAAATTTTATGTAGGAGCTGAAGTCCTTATTTTCATGGTAAAAAGTACAAAACGCTGTCAACTTATTTACAAAGCACAATTATTAATGCCAGAGTCACGGTGGTGGAAGTAACAACAAACATTTAGCAGTAAGTACTCTCTGATGTCCTGAATGAGATTATAGCAAGGTAATAAATAAAACGACAAAGCTGATCTCCTCAACATTGTTCAGGCAGAGGTCCTCTGGAAAGGGGTTCAGATTTTAAGAACCACTTAAGTGGTCAACAGATATAGAAGTGATTAGCAGTTTTCTAGGCTTGATGACCTCTTTCCTGAAAAGATAATTCAGCTCAAGTCATAATTCTATTCCTTTCCTTCTTCCAACAGAAAACTGGCCACCCTCTCTGTCTTCTTTTGCAGAGAATTCTCTGTTCTTTCTCCTCTATTTTTTTTTCTCTTCCTCCTCTAATTTGCTTCAGGGAGGTCTTGAGATAGTCTTTTCTCCACCTCTCAGTATCTGTCTTATATCATGTGTAGCACAGAAGCCCAGGCGAAGACACAGGGCCTACGCCACACACAGTCAGTCAACATTCTCTCTCGCCTTCAGACAGGTCAACAGCTAAAGTGTATCCAACAGTTGATTTCTGAAGGAAGCTCAGAGAGCAGCTTTGGCCAATGCCTCTGTTCTAGTCATTTTAATGATTCATTACAAGTCTTCTCTCAGGGCAGGGTTCTCTTTTGAATAATTCACAACCAAACCAAAAAGGCATAAATTTAAAAAAGGGGAGAGGAGGAGTCCTTTATTGGAACAAGTAATTGGCAGCAAAGACAAAGTAAAGCAAACCAAATAAAATAGATAAAACTGAGAACCCAGAAATCAGATTATAAAACAATAGTTGGCTGACATTTAAATAAAGAAATGCCATGGCAACAATTTAACTGTTGCCTTTTTGCCTGAACTCCCAGATTTCTCTCGTTTGGGGTCCGACACAACTTTTCATTTCTCTTTGTACTTAGAGCTTCACAGTGAACCAACATTATTACTCACTTGGGCTTGCTTGCATACTTTAAAAGGGTGAAGTGTTTCTTGGTAGAAAAGTTGATGATAAGCCTGTAGGTCAAACCAGAAGTACACACTGTTCTTCCACAACTACAGATGGGAAAAACACATCGATTATTACCACCCAATTATTGAAGCTCCACAAAGCTCTAATTTCAAATAGAGGTAATTGTTTAGCAACTTGGTGTTATCATATATCTGGTTCAATTTAATTTGGTTTTATCTTTTATCACAAACTGGCAATATACAAACTATTTATTGGTATTGTCACTAGAACATTATATTTTGGCATGTATGCTTCTCACATAATTGGTCACTAATACAATAAGCATTCTAGATAACAATTAAATTAATCACTTAGTTCTGGCATGAACCCCAAATCTAAAGGTATTTTGATATATATAGGCAAATGTACATCATACCAGAACTAAACACTACTCTTCATTTGAATCAGTGAAATATCACAAAGTCAACATGAATACTTTGTGATAAAAAAAAACTGTAAATAAGTTTGCCACTCCCCATTATAAGTTGTAATTATTAGAATTATTAAAAACAAAAGTTAAAGGATTGATAAAAATCAGCTCTGAATTTCATATGTATTACATTGAAACAAGTTATATAAAAATAAAGTACTGTTATAGCGCAGGTCAATCTTTGTCTACCTATACTGTACTTTCCTTTTTACTTTTAGCAGGATAGTGAATGAAACAAAATTATAATTGAGATGTTTAAATTTTTAGTAAATATTTGGTATGAAATTTCTTACCAGAGATGAAAAATTTAACATCAAACATAATTATTTGAGCATTGAATTATTTCAACCTCTCTTATTTCAAAATGAAGTGAAATGTATAAAATTAGACTTTAAATAATTTTCTACCTTGTTCTCTGAATGCTCACAAAATTTAGTAAAGAAGAATCCGGCTCTATTTTCTACATACAAAGACTGCAACAAATTTTCCATGTCGAATCCTCCCAAGTCACCATCTGCCATGGTTTTAACCTAGATAACAAAGCAGAAGTCCATTGTCCACCCAGAAACACTATTTTTTTTTTTTATGGCATTATACAACAGAGTTTGATAAATTCTGCCAAGCTGTCATTTCTTTACTGGACTATTTTATTTTTATACCATATATGTAATCAATGCAGTATTTTTGCATCTGACTGTCATATAGTCTCATTTTTGGAGCAAACTATAGCAGCAGAGTTCATTCTATTATAAACCAATCTGATCTCAAGCTTAATGTTATAATAATTTCCTAGTCTCTACTATATTCTTGTTTCAGGCACCATGACAGCATTTTAGGAGTCTTCCAAATCTCTGTTGGTGGCCTCTTTCCTACATATTTATTGTTATTTTAGCCTTGAGTTGCTGCTGAAATTGTTACAAGAGAGTTATAAAAAGAATTATCTTCATGGCCTCTCAATGCTGCTCATTAACTCTCTTTAATGGTGGTGGGATCTTGAGGGGAGAGAGTCCCTCTTTGGATAATGTCACCCCATACAGGTCATGGCCTTGAAAGTGTAAATGACAGTATAAATTCTCATATAGCCTTCTGTGTCAACATTGCTGGCAACCCTAATACTATTCTTGAAACAGAGAAAGCTGGCTATGTCTTCAAACACAAGAGTGATTCTAGAATACAACGGGGCATCTACTATTCACACGAATTCTTTGCTATCTGTTATATGCAAGTCAAACTTCTCTGTAATCTTAAGATAACTGTGGCAAGAATGATTTAGGGTTTAAGTAAGATTCTTGCTTTGTTATAGTGTCTCTCTGCTTCTCTCTTTATTTTTCTAATAAACAAATTCTGATGTGAGAATTTAATGTTTTTATGATGTCTAACTATTACCATTCCAAAACTAAAAAATCATTATTTTGATTAAAAAAATCCTAATTAGAAGAAAAGGAGAATAAAATTAATCGTTATACAGAATTACATCTATGTGTTCAGACTATATCAGGACTACCAAGGTTACTATCTAAAGTATAATCCTTAGGGAATGTAAAAGTATCATTTAGAACAGGTATAGTGAATTCACATTATCAAGGTAGCCACATTATGGAAGTACTCTGCTTTATAAAAATTCTAAGCCTACAAAATATAATATCAAAAATTATTTTTTATCAAGTGTTAAAACTTAATAAAAATCCTAGAGGGTCTTATTTTGTACCTGAAGTGTCCTGATACCAAAACCAGAATATAGCTGTTATTGAAAACAGTAATCAGTGGAATATATAGCAACATAATACTCAAAAGGAAATAGAGGAAATTTTTATGTAAAAATCCTTTTGCAAGGATAAAATAAAATGTGTTGTTTAATATTGCAAATCAATAAAAGTTCTCTAAAATCAAAATCTGATCACTTAAATGAGGAATTAGATCAATCGGTCCTCAAAATACTTACCAAAGGTTCTTCTGTATAAGTATATCTTCTTTCCAGCTGGGGCTTCAGACATTCAGAAATGTCAGTAAAAGATGTTAAACGAATAACTCTGCGGCTATCTGACACGTACTTTGACCTAAATTATAAGGATGAGAACTAATTGATCAACAGACATATTTCGAGTACCTTTAGTAAACATGGCATCAAATCTCAGGAGTGCTTCCTTGCATTGTTAGAGAATTAGGGGGAAAAACATATCAGGTCCAGCCCTCAAGTAATAGCTTGGAGAATGAAGTATAGTCATACAGAAAGACAACTCTCAAAAAGTAACCACTGGTTGAGAATACATTATAGATGCCAAATGACTGGGATGAATAATAAATTATTCGTATTATGAGAGTATAAAAACAAGATGTCTCTTCTAGCTATATCAGTAATTACAGAAATGAGATTTTTCCTGAAAAAAATGAGGAGATATAGTCTGTGTGTATGTGTGTGTGTGTGTGTGTGTGCACAAGTGCATGCACACTTACAGGGGGTTTTTAGATGGAGAGAATAATGAGCTATATAAAGGTAGATAGAAAAACCTTTGTTTAAAAGGCAGGAAGTTAACTAATTTGCTTAGGGCAAGAAGACAAGTGAACATTATATACTACATAACAACATTGTGCCAAATATAATGATCACATTTAATCCTCACAATAAGGATTTATATATGGTAGTTTAAGGCAAGATAACAGAATACTTTGGAGTTAGACTAAGGACTGGACAGTATCTTTATATATTTTCTTATCCAGCGCCCCCTCCCATACCCCACTGCAATTATTCTAAACTTTAACTTCCAGTTTTATAAAATATGCCTGTTCCACCTCTCCAATCTAACTCCACTCCATTCTACTAGCAGATTACTTTGCAAGTTCTTCTCAAACAAAATGTAGGTACAGCAGTAGTTTTTGCTACAGTCACTACTCTCCTACGCAGCAGACACTGTTGATTAATTAACTAACTCAACATCCATTCCCAGTGACATGTTTCTATAATCAGCACCAGAGAGATACTGAAAAGGCTAAATATTCACTTTCCAATACTTCATTGCAGAGAGGGGTAGTCATATAACATACTGTGACTAATGACACATAAAATGAAGTCTGCTGGGACGCTTTTAAAAGAGCTTGCTTTCCTGACCCAAGGCGGAGTGCTAATGAAAATTGCCCTTTCTCCTTTATGATTTGAAAGCCTGGTGTTGAGAGCTGTAATACTACTATGAATAAATGGCCAAGAGGATTACAGGGTTCAGGACTTAATATCTGTGATACCAATGAACCAATACAGGCAGTTGCCTAACTTCACATTTCTTGTTCTGTGAGAAAGATAATCTGGATTTGTCTAGGTCATTGTTATTCAAATTTTCTGTTATTTGCATCTAAAGTATTCTTAAATTATCTATCAATAAATACAGTCATCTACACCCATTCTGCTTTCCTTCCACCCTGTTTCAGAAAGAAGTGTCCCATCTCCTTGCCTTGACAAGGAGTCATTGCATTGGCTCTTGAACCCTTCCTTCTACTGTCCTTTGAAAATAGAGAACAGTCTATGGCCACGCTACCTTGAACAAGCCCGATCCCGTCTGATCTCGAAAGCTAAACAGCGTTGGGCCTGGTTAGTACTTGGATAGGAGACCACCTACGAAGACCAGGTGTTGCAGGTGTAAAAAATTTTTAAAAATTAAAATAAGGGATTGTAAGTTGACAAGGTCCTTGCAATCTGTGAGGTCAACACAAGGGTTGCCTCACCTAAAAAAAAAAAATTTTCTTTTTAAATAGAGAACTTCTTCTTACTCATGTATCTTCAACTTCTCCCTTTCTACTAGATTCTACTCTAAGCATGTCAACAGCCTCAAGTCTCCTCTACCTTAAAAATACCCTTTCCCATCTATGGCTATACCACCCTGAACAAGCTAAGCAGGGTCAGGCCTGGTTAGTACTTCAATGGGAGACCACCTAGGAATACCAGGTGCTGAAGGCATTTAAAAACAAACAAACAAACCCTTTCCCACTACAGATAATCATCAAACCACAAAGGTAGAGAGCAAGAGAAGGAGAGGAAGGAACAAAGAAATTATAGAACAAAAGAATTACAGAACTAGATGAATGGGTTTAAAAATAAAACCTATCTATATACTGCTTACAAAAGACTTACTTCAGCTGTAATGACACACACAGATTGAAAGTAAAGGGATGAAAAAAAAGAAAGTAAAGGGATGGAAAAAGACATTGCATGTAAACAACAAAAACCTGAGGAAACTATACTCAGGTCAAATAAAATAGACTTTAAGACAAAACTGTAATAAGAGACAAAGAAGGTCATTATTTAATGATAAAGGGATCAATCCAACAAGAGGATATAATATTTACATTTGTAAATATTTATGCACCAAATATAGGAACACCAAAATATATACAGCGAATATAAACAGACCTAAAGAAAGAAATAGACAGCAATACAATAATAGTGTGGGACTTTAATACCCCACCTTTATCAATGGATAGATCATCCAGACAGAAATCAGTAAGGAAACATAGGCCTTAAACAACATGTTAGACTGGATGGATTTAAAAGATATTTACAGAACATTTCTTAAAAAGCAACAGAATATATACTCTTCTTAAGTTCACAGGGAACATTTTCTAGGACAGATCATATGTTAGAACACAAAACAAGTCTTAAAATATTTAAACAATTAAAATCATATGAAACATCTTGTCCAATAATAATGGTATGAAACTAGATATCAATTACAAGAATAAAACCAGAAAATTCACAAATATGTGGAGATTAAACTACATGTTACTGAACAACAAGTGGATCAAAGAAGTCAAAGGAGAATTAAAAAAATATCTTCAGTCAAATGTAAATGGAAATACAACATACCAAAACTTACAGGATGCAGCAAAAGCAGTTCTAAAAGAAAAGTTCACAGTGATAAATGCCTACCTCAAGAAACAAACAAACAAACAAAATCTGAAACAATCAAACTTTACACCTCAAGGAACTAGAAAAAGAAAAACAAACAAATCCCAAAGTTAGTAGTAGAAGGGAAATGAAGTTCAGAGTGCAAATAAATGAAATAGAGACTAAAAAGACAATAGAAAATATCAACAAAATAAGAACTGGTTTTTTGAAAGATAAATAAAATGGACAAACCTTTAGCTAAATCACCAAAGAAAAAGGAGGACTCAAATAAAATCAGAAATGAAAGAGGAAATGTTACAACTAATACCACAGAAATACAAAGAATCATAAGAGACTACTATGAATAATTATACACACAAAAAAAACATAGGAGAAATAAACAAATTCCTAGAAACATAACAGCCTACCAAGATTGAATCATGAAGAAATAGAAAATCTGAATAGACATAATACTGGTAAGGAGATTGAATCAGTAATCAAAAACTTCCCAAAAAACAAGTCTAGGACCAGATGGCTTCACTGATGAATTCTACCAAACATTTAAAGAAGAATACCAATCTTTCTCAAACTTTTCCAAAAACTAAAGAGGAAAGAAAACTTCCAAACTCTTTTTTATGAGGTCAGCATTACACTGATACCAAAACCAGATAAGGATACTACAAGAAAAGAAAATAATAGGCCAATATTCCTGATGGACATAGATACAAAAATTCTCAACAAAGCATCAGCAAACAAAATTGAATAATGCATTAAAAGGATCATATGCCACCATCAAGTGGAATTTATTGCTGGTTCAAATCTGCAAATCAATCATTGCGATCCACCACATTAACAAAATGAAAGATAAAAATCCTATGATCATCTCAATAGATGCAGAAAAGGTCATTTTACAAAATTTAACATCGGAGAGAGAAAAAAATGGTGTATATGATAAAGGCTCTGTTCAACCCTCTTGCAACCAAATCAGAGTTCTGACAGAAACAAAAAGCAAACAGCAAGGAAAATTGCCTGGGATCTAGATGAACAAGCCCTCCAACTAAGGAGAGAAATAAGAAATCACCCTGCAACAGGAGGAGGTAGGACAGGGTGAGGACAAGAGGCTGCCCAGTCTTGAGCAGCTGAGTGGGATAGAGGCCACAGTAGTGGCAGCTGGCAGCTGCAGATGCCTCTTAAAGGGGCTGTGTCAGCAAGTGAACTTTTGTGGTGACAGACCTGCTTGCTCTGAGCACCAGTGCCAGTTCGGCTGAGCGCGGGGCACCAGGGACTTACAGGGGGACACTGAGTTGTTGGAGTGAGGGCTGAAGGTGAGACTTGCTCTGTACAGAAGTGCTGGTGGTATCCATCGTTCTCTGCTGAGCACTCCCCACTCCCTGTGTGCAGAGCCTCCATTGGTGAGACCTCATCAAACTGGATAACAGAGGTCACTCCGCCCAAAAAATTCCCTGAAACTCTGCCTCCCCCAACTTGTGGCCCTACCCACACCACATCCAGGTGGGACACTGGTGAGTCAGGTGCTTCTTGCTGAGCAGAGCCAAGACTCACATTGGTGGCAGCTGGCCTTGGTTTCTGGTATGGTTTCTCGAGGCAACCATAAGGAAAGTATCTGTGGATTGCTTGCTGAATCTTAATGTGTGGCCCCAGAGGGCCACAGGCTGGGGCTAAACTTGGCCTACAGCTGAAACCTTCTCAGGACTGTGACACTGAACACCTACTACAGAAAAATTCACACTAATAAGACCAGGAGACTTAGGAGCTTTGCTTAATACATAGAAACAGACATGGAAAGGCAGCCTAAATAGAAAGACAAAGATGCAGAAACCATATAAGAGAATAGAACAGAGATCCAGGAATAATGGAGTTAAGCAATTCAACAGATGCAGAGTTCAAAACACTGGTTATAAAGGTGCTCAATGAAATTAAGGGAAGTGTAGATGAACTCAGTGAGAACTTAAAGAGATTTAAAAAAACCCATAAAAATGGAAATGGAAATTATAAAAGGGAACCAGTCAGAAATGAAGAACACATTATCTGAGGTGAAAGTATAGTAAATGGAATAAAAAGAGTGAATAAAGAAGAGCATCAAATGACCTATATAGAGGATGGGGAAGCCAAGGACACTCAATCAAAATGACAAGAAAAAAGAAGCCAAGATTATAATAATAATTTAAGAAGCCTATGGGACAATATTAAATGTAAAAACATCCATGTCATAGGGGTACTAGAAAGAAGACAAGACGTTGAAGAGGTATTTGAAGAAATAATGATGAAAAACTTCCCTAACCCAGTGAAGGAAATAGACATAAAACTCCAGGAAGCTCAGAGAGTCCCCAAAACCAGAAACCCAAAGAAGCCCATACCAAGACACATCATAATTAAAATGCCAAAGGTTAAATACAAAGAGAGAATCTTAAAAGCAGCAAGAGAAGAGCACTTAGTTACCTACAAGGGAGCACCCATAAGACTGTCAGCTGATTTCTCTAAAGAAACCATGCAGGACAGAAGGACTTGGCACAATATTCAACATGATGAGGACCCAGGATCTACAACCAAAAATACTTTATCCAGCAAAGCTATCATTTAGATTTGGATGACAGATAAAGAGCTTCCCAGACAAAAATAAGCAAAGGGAATTTATCATCACCAAGTCAGGAAATTTTGGAGGGACTTCTTAAAGAAGAAAAAAAATGTATCAAAAATAGGAATAAAGAATGGTAATAACTACATTCTTATCAACAAGTACCTCAAATGGAAAAGAATTAAGTGTTCCAACCAAAAGATAGAGTGGCTGAATGGATAAGGAAAGAAGACCTGTACATATGCTGCCTACAAGAGACTCACTTCAGATTAAATGACACACACAGACTAAATGGAATGGGATGGAAAAAGATATTGACTTGATGGACCTAGAGGGTATTGTGCTAAATGAAATGGGTCGGATAGAGAAAGACAAATATCACATGATTTCACATACATGTAGAATCTAAAGAACAAAATAAACAATAATAAAAATGGAAATAAACTCACAGATACAGAGAATATTTAGAAGGATACTAGATGGGAAGGGGGTTGTGGGGACAAAAAAGAGGCAAAGGGATTAAGAGGTACAAATGTATAGTTGCAGAATAGACATGGAGATATAGAATGGAACATAGGGAAGATGGTTAATTATGTTCAATAAATATGTAAGGAGAAGAGAGGTACTAAATTTAGTGGGGTGATCGCTTTGTGAGTTATGTAGATTTCTGACAACTGCCGTACAACTGAAACTGGTATATTATTGTATGCCAACTATAATTGGAAAAAAAAAAAAACTCATTGAATTGTATAATGTAAATACAAATGACTGTCTATTAAATTTCAAAAATCTGGGGGAAAACAAACAAAATCTACTCATGATTAAAACCCTCAACAAAGTGAGTATAAAGGAAATGTACTTTAAGATAATAAATGCCATGTATGACAAGCCCACAGCTAACATTATGCTCAACGATAAAAAGATAAAAGCTTTTTCTCTAAGATCAGGAACAAGACAAAGATGCTCACTCTCATTGTTCTTATTCAATATTACTACCAGAAATCCTAGCTAGAGCAATTAGGCAAGACAAAAAAATACAAGGCATCCAAATCAAAAAGGAAGAGGCAAAAGTGTCACTATTTGCAGATGATATAATATTATATATACAAAACACTAGAAACACCTTTAAAAAATTGTTAGAAGTAATAAATTCAGTAAGAGTGCAGGATACAAAGTCAATATATGAAAATCTGCTGTGTTTCTACACACTAGTAATGAACTATCAGAAAGAAAAATTAAGAAAAAAATCCCATTTATAATAGCATCAAAAAGATAAAATACCTAGAAATTGACTTAATCAAGAAGGTGAAAGACTTGTGTAATAAAAACTACAAAACGCTGCTAAAAGAAATTAGAAAAGACATAACTAAATGGAATCACATCCCAGGTTGGTGGAAAGATTTAATATTGTTAAAATGTCAATACCACTCAAGACAATCTATAAAGCAAATGCAATTCCAACCAAAATCCTAATAACATTTTTTGTAGAAATAGAAACACCCATCCTAAAATTTGTGTGGAATCTCAAGGGACTACAAATAGTCAAAACAATCTTAAAATAGAAGAACAAAGCTAGATAATTAACACTTCCTGATTTCAAAACTTACTACAAAACTACAGTGATGAAAACAGTGTGGTGTTGGCATAAAGATACACATGTAGATCAATGGAATACAATAGGGAGCCCATAAATAAACCCTTGCTTTTAAGGTCAAATGATTTTTGACAAGGATGCCAAAACCACTGAATGAGGAAAGGACAATTTTTTCAACAAATGATCCTTAGAATTCTGGATACCCACTTACAAAAGAATAAAGTGGGGCCCTTATCTAACACCATATACAAAAATTAACTCAAAACAGATTAAATACTTAAGAGCCCAAGCTATAAAACTCTTAGAAAACATAGGACAAAAAGCTTCATAGCATTGAATTTTTCAGTGATTTCTTAGATATGATACCAAAGACACAAGTGACAAAATAAAAACTAGACAAAATGGACTTCATGAAAATTTTAAAATTTTGTACATCAAAAGACACTATCAACAGAGTAAAATGCAACGTGCAGAATGGGAGAGTATACATAGAGAAGTCCTGCAACTCAACAAGAAAACAAACAATCTGATTCAAAAATGAGCAAAGGACTTGAATAGATATTTCTCCAAAGATATATAAATGACCAATAAGCATATGAAAAGATGCTCAATATCACTGTTCATTAGGCGAATGCAAATCAAAACTACAATGAAATACAACCTCACACAATTAGGATGACTGGTATTAAAAAACTAGAAAATAACAAGTGTTGGCAAGAATATGGAGAAATTGAAACCTTTGTACACTGTTGATAGGAATGGTACAGTTACTGTAGAAAACAATATGGCAGTTCCTCAAAAAATTAAATGTGGAATCACCATATGATCCAGCAATTCTACTTCTAAGTATATACCCAAAAGAACTGAAAGAGGTTCCTGAAGAGATATTTGTACACATGTTCATAGCAGCATTACTTCAATAGCTAAAATGTAAAGCAACCTAAGTGCCCATTGATAGATGAATAGATAAGTAATTATACATATGATGAACAATTCAGCCTTACAAAGGAAGGAAATTCTGAAATGTGCTACAAAATGGATGAACTCTGAGGATATTAAGCTAAGTAAAATAATATAGTCACAAAAAGACAAATAATGTATGATTCCATTATACAAAGTACTAAAAGTAGTCAAAATCATAGAGAAAGAAAGTAAAATGCTGGTTGTCAGGGCTGGGGAGAGGAGGAAAGGAGTTGATATTGCTTAATGGGTATTGAGCTTCCATTTTACAATATAAAAAAGTTCTGGAGATGGATTGTGTAACATTATTAATATATTTAGTATCACTAAACTGTACAGTTAAAAAGAGTTAAGATGATAAATTTCATGTTATTTGTATTTTACCAAAATAAAAATTTGAAAAAAAATTCAGATAGGTAATTTCAGCATTGGGATTGCTTTTCCCCAAGGTTTTGCTGATAGTGAAGAGCATCTAAAAAAGTAAGCATCACGTTTAACAGAGTTGAGGGCCCTGTTAAATACTTCATATTTTTGGTTGACAACCCCCAGGATGAAACTTAGTAGTGAAGAAAAACTGAAAGTAAACCAATCTTTACACATACTACAGCATAGTATTGTTTGCACAGAAAAATTCTAGTAATTATATTAATATTATCCTAGATTATCAGTACTTGAGTTGCCTGGTAAAATCAAAGAAAAAAATTTCTTCCAGAAAAAGATGTCAACTTAAGTCTCAAATAAATTCTACACACGACTTTTCAAATAGAAAGTATAGCATAAAATTAGCAAATACAATATATAAAAGCAAATAAAACAAGAACAAAAAACATTTTAAATAAAACAGTGGAGAGTCACAGGAGCTTCAGATATCAAAAATATCAGACACAGATTTTAAACATAATCAAGGAGATTAAATAAAAGACTGAGCATTTCCAGAGAACTAGAAACTACAAAACATGACATAATAGACCTAACAATAACCAAAGAGAAATTGTAGAAATAAAAATTATAATAACTAAAATTAGGAACTAAATAAATGTGAATAACAACAGATTAGACATAGTTTAAGAGACAAACTGTAAACTGGAAGATAAGTCAAAATAAAATACCCAGAATAGGACAGAATACAGAAGACAGGGAATGAGAGGATAAATTAAAAGGGTCTAACATACACTTAATTAGAATATCAGAATAAGAGGAGATAAAGAATTAGAAATAATATTGGTAGAGATAACAGCTGTTAATTTTCCAAAACTGATAAAAAATATCAAAGCCACAGATTTAATAACCTTGACTTGGATACATAAAAGCAAACCCACATCTACATTTTAGAGTAAAACTATTAAAAAAAAAAACAAAATATATAGATAATACTAAAGCAACTGGAGAAAAGACATATTATCTTCAAAAGAACAAAAATTAGCCTAAGAGCTAATAAAGTAAGCTCCATGGTTTGTCCATGGTTTCTGTTTCTACACTTCAGTTTCTATAGACAACTTCGTTCTGAAATTATTAAATGGAACATTCTAGAAATAAACTCATAAGTTTTAAATTTGCACTGTTCTGAACAGCATGATAAAATCTTGCGCTGTCCCACTTTGTCCAACCTGGGACATAAATCATCCCTTCGTCCAGCATATTTATGCTGTATATGCTACCTGCTGATTATCATTTAGTAGCTGTCTTAGTTATCAGATCGACTGTCGTGGCATGACGATACTTGTGTTCAAGTAACCCTTATTTAATAATAGTCTCAAAGCACAAAAATAGTGATGCTGGTGATTTGAATATACCAAAGAGGAGCCATAAAGTGCTTCCTTTAAGTGAATAAGATATTTAGTGGGGGGTGAGGAGATTGAGGAGTGGGGAGAGACCACATTCACAAACTTTTATTATAGTATATTACATAATTGCTCTATTTTATTAGTTTTTGTTGTTAATCTCTTATCATGCCTAATTCATAAATTAAGCTCTATCATAGGTATGTATGTATGAGGAAAATATAGTGTATATAGGGTTCAGTATTATCTGAGGCTCCAGGTGTCCACTGGGGGTCTTGGAATATATCTACTGTGGATAATGGGAGACTACTGTATTTTAACAGAAACATTAAAAGCTGGAAGATAAAAAAATATCTTCCAAGTGCTGAAAGAAAATAAATACCAATCTATAATTTTATACCCAGCAAAAATAACTTAAAATAAAAGTGACCACAACATTAACGAACACTGAAAACATTATGCCAAACAAAAGATGTCAGACACAAAAGACCACATATTGTATGGATTCATTTATATGAAATGTCCAGAATAGGCAAATCCATAGAGACAGAAAGTAGATAAGGGGCTGAAGGAGGAAGAAATCGAAAGTGATTGTTAATGAGATGGTGCTTCTTTTAGGGGTGATAAAATGTTCTGGAATGATATAGAGGTGATAGTTGCACAATTTTGTAAACATACTAAAAAAATTAGTGAATTATATACCTCAACATGATTAAAAGGGTGAATTTTGTGTTATGTAAACTTTATCTCAATAAAAAATGAAAATAAAGTAATAAATTATTAAACAAAGGATTATTCACCAGCAGACCCCATACCAAAGTTAATACCAAAGAGTATTTTTTCAGGCTGAAGAAAAATAATCCCATTAAAAAAAAAAAGAATAATAAAAAGGGTAAGTTTGTGGCCAATTTAATGATTAAAATAATATACTATATTAAATAATGATGATATTATTGAGAGTATTATGAGATCTCAAGTTTGAGAAATATTAAATTACTGAATAGGGCCAAGTAAGAATTGGGTAATCTTTTCAGAGAAGTCTTTTGATTCTATGGCTCATGAAAGGCTAGAAATCAGAGGCACCATCTCTTTAAAATTACTAATCTCAGGAGTTATACTCCTAATTTATAGTATACATGGTAAGTATCATCCTCTATCTATCATTGAAATATAAGAACTCATGTAAAAAAATAAAGGTATTAGTTTTCAATTTGTATTTAATTTTTAGATTCTTAAAAAAATCTTACCATTACAGAAAAACATTTGGCACATAAAAAGCTGAACCTACCCTTTATCAATCATGTTGTCCTTAGGAGAAATTGAATACAAAGCCTCGTTCTTCTGTTTTTGAATTGCTGTTTTTACTCTAGGTTTCTTGGGAGATTTAGGAGTTTGAACTAAACTGGATTCTTCTTTCTAAAAAGTGGCAAGATAATAAAGTTAAAAATGAGAAAAATATTTTAAAAACTGAGAAAAAAAAACATAATAAAGCACAACTCTACACATTTACCTAAATTTTGTTTTGATCACTAGAGGATTTCTTTCCTCACTCTACTACCTACTATGCTTCCCACTAGCATAAAAGTGTTCTTCTCAAATTCCCACTTTTATGCAACCAGAAGCCTGAAAGTCTTACAGCTATTTAGACTCTAAAAAAAGAAAGGCCAAAGGCTTTATTTCTCTACATCGTTGTGAAAAAAGACTTTCTTGGAGGAAAAACTCTGCAAAAACTTTTCTTTATTCTATAACTAAATAGGTTTTGGTATGTTTCAGTGTGTGTGTGTGTGCATGCTTGTTCATGCACCTGCATGTGTGTGGGAGGGTGGAAAAATGAGGTGGTACTCTGGGGAAAAGATGCAAAAATACCTTTGGTCTATAATAGAGACCTATATCTTAACAGATTTATTTACTTTCATTGTTGGACATTTTATATTCATGGTTATTATTCCCATTCTTAAATGTTCTTCATGGTAAAAATTACTATTTAAATCTAAAATATGAGATGCTACATGCAAGAATCAAAAAAGTATAAACACTTAAATGTTAAAATGGAGGAAAAAAGAATCAATTATCTGAGTGTGAGACATACAGAAATGTAACATTATATAATACTTAAAAGTAAGGATTATGAAGCATGGAAAACTGTTGATGTTATTAAAAGAAAAAATCAGAATACAAAAGTATAAATTTATTAAAACTAGGAATTCACAAGCCTAAGAGAAAATAAATAAGTTAATAGGTGTCTAGAAGTAGGTGAGAACAGAAGTGATTTGTCTCTTCAGTTTCTAAATGTACAGTTTTATATTTATAACTTGAAAAAGTATAAGCTTTTCTTATATGTCAACTTCTATTAGAATGTAATATATGTTGCTGGAGAGCAAGAAGTATATTTGTGATGTTTCATTATCCAAAATAAATAATAAATCTTATATATGTATACTCTAGGTACCTAACAACTACTACTATTTTTTTTTTGAAATTCTATAAACAAAATTAATTACTGAAGCATGTTTTACATATAACTTCCTAGGTATCAGGGCTCACATCTGTTTCAGTAATTTTTCAGAATGACTAAATTAAGCAGCACTCAGTAAATGAGTGGTACCACAGCAGGCTGAACTTATTAAAGGTGTACCATACAAAAGCAGTCAAATTCATAGAAGCAGAAAGTAAAACGGTTGGTACCAGAGGCTGAGGGAGGGGAAAGGGGAATTGTTTAATGAATATATAGTTTCAGATTTACAAGACAAAAAGTTCTGGAGATCTATTTCACAACGACACAAATATACTTACTTCTGAAATGTGCATTTGAAAATGGTTAAAATAGTTCATTTTGTTGCATATTTTTTTCCACAATAAAAACGTTTTAAAAAGTTTTTTAAGTGTATTATAACGAGAAAATTTTTGCACTTTCTGGCTCAGGTGAAAACTAGAAGAGTAGCAAGAAAGTAACTGATGGAGGAAAAAAACTGACAAAAGGGCACAGTAGAATGGGGCGGGGCGGGTAGGTGGATAAAAGAACTGTCCCATATTGTGATTGTGATGGTAGTTACACAATGTATACATTTGTCATAATCCACAGAACTGTACACTAAAAAGGGTGAATATTACAGTATGTAAATTATGCCTTAACTTTTTCAGTGTCAAAAACAAAAAAAAACAGAATTGAGTTCTATTCCTTAGAGTGTTTTCTGCCAGGGAAAGACACAGTGAGATCAAAATGAGTCATCCAGCTAGAAAATATCAATGACAAAATATGGTAAAATTACTCAGGAAACCGAGAAAGAGAACAGATGAGACTTATAGTCATGTTTATACCATGTTTTACACAAGCCAGTCTCTCCCCATTCCTTCAGCACTGCTCTCTTATTCAAGTTCCTTTCACTAATCACAGCACTTCTTACCCATGCCTCTCAAATGTTGTGCAATGTTATCTGTACAGATGTTTACATGTTATCAGATAATGTGCTCCTTACATTATCCCTCTAAGATATGTACTAAATTGGTGACTAAGTCACTAAGTCACATAGGCTAAAAGGGAAGATTAGATTTATCACTGGAGTGGCACACAAAAAGGCCACAAGGTATGAAGTTCAGAAAAATGTCAAAGTAATGGATAAGAAACCATTAGTGCACTAAAGTAACACTAACTCAAAGTGTGGTCCCAAGACCAGCAGCAACAGGATCACCTGAGAGGAATTTTGTTAAAAATGCAAATCCTTGGGCCACACCCTAGACCTACTGAATCAAGTTCTCCAGGTGGAACTCAGGAATCTGTTTTAAAAGCTCTTTGTTATGTTGAAGAACCACCAGCCTACAGCAGTGCTTTGCATACAAATCACCTAGGAATCTTATTAAAATTCTAAAATATGACTCTAATGTTCAGACCGGTTGAGATCTCAGTTTTAAGCCAACCCCATAATTTAACAAAGTGACTCTAACCCATTCCAGATCAGTTAAATCAGAATCTCTGAAGGTTGGACCCAGGCATCAGTATATTTTAAAGTTCTCTATTTGATTCTAATATGTATGGATCTATGGTTAACAAACCACTAACAGAAAAACTGTAAAGTCCCTCCAGCTCTAAAACACTGGTTATTTAAGTAAAACTTTAAAAACTATATTATACTGTGATGTCGTACTACTGAAAAGGTCACAAAGATGCAGTAATGGGTTAAGGTTAAGAGCCTACGTGCTAATCCTACGTCTTGCTTCTGGACATCTGCCTGCTCGAAAAGTTATTGTTTGACTATTATTCCTGGGAACCTAACAGTTACCCAATGGGAACCTAACATTTTAACAGTACGCTTTCTGCTTCTGTACCCCCTGCTTGTACAACCCACCTTTAGGTTGACAGATAGTGAACAGAAGAAATATAGACCTTTGTGATTAAGACAAAATGATTTATAGGATTTAGGGCTTACAACCCTTGTACCTTCATGTTTCAGGGCTGCTCCTTTGGAAGGACAGCCGCCGGCTAATAAACTGTCTCTAATATCAGAGCACTCAGGTTGAGTCTGGTTATTCTGGTCACAACAATACATTTTTCTGCTTTTAAAATAAGACTTTGTAGAGTAGGTAAACACTGTGCATCTTCTCTCACAACTACATCAAAATTACAACCAAATTATGGAACAACCATTCTTGAAAACTGCTTGAAAATGAGCTGAACAGAAGTCCTATAACTAAGAATCTAAAGAAAAAGCCATGATAAGTCTGGCAGAAGGGGTAGAGACACAAAATGGGCTGGTCCTACAGCAATGTGGGGTAGTTAAGAATTGGGAGGGACATCTTGACTATGGAGAACCCCACTGAAGAGCAAGGGGTCCCAACCCCACACTGGGTTCCCCAGCTCAGAGTACCAGTGCTGGGAAGAGAAGTCCCCACAACAGCTGTCTATGAAAATTAACAAGGTCTCAGTTCAGATGAGAGGAGGTCTGCTGAAGACCCAGGCATTCTCTTAAAGGACCCAAGCATAGACTCATTTGCTCACAAACACTGGTCATGAGCTCCAGAGAATGAACAGCAGCTCTAAAAGCACCAGGGACATACTGGGAAAAACTGAATTGTCAGATTTCAGGGTGAGGGCTGGAGGGGCAACTCCCTCAGGGCTGACATGCTGGGAGCCTCCACTGTCCCTTTGTTGAGCCCTCTCTCTACACAGCCAGGAGGCACAGGTTGATGAGATGGAAGGTGCCATTGTTTCGTTGTTGATCCATCCCCACATACAGCCTGCAAGCACAGGCAGGCAATAAAGGTGAGTCTCCATTAACCTAGTTAATGCCACTCTCCCCCGCTCTGGTAATTCTCTGAATTAGGTGTGACCCCACCACACCCTATTCATACTCCAGGCTGGAACCTCTTTCAGAGGCAAATCCACACAAGAGGCCAGCCTGGGCCCACACTTTGGACTTTCCTAGAATCTCCCCAATGTCTACAAACCCCAAACAAGCAGCAGCTAGCCTGGGCATGCCCTATACCTCTTGCTCAAGAGGTATAGTGCCCAAGCCCAGCACTAGTGGCAGCTGGCCTCGGATCACAACATAGTCACTCCCAGGTGCCTCTAAGTACAGCACAGGCAACTAGCAACTAGCAACTAGCAACTGCACCACCTTGTAACTCATACCAGGTAACCGTGAGCCAGACACAGGCAGAGGCTGACCTTGGCCTGAACCAGAACCCCTCCCCAGAGGCCCCAGAACCAAGATACCTGGTGGTCAATTTAGACCACTTCAGAGCACCACTTATAGAAGTAAAAAAACTTTCCAGTAAATCAGTCACAGAGAAGTGATATCTCCAGGCGTCAGCCCCCAGGAAAGCACTGACCCCACCAGGATGCAGATAAGGAAACTGCCTGCTACACCCTGTTCGATCTAGGAGTTCCCTGAGGATATTTACCTTTCTATAGGACATTTAGCTTTGTGTAAGGGCTTTACAGCCAACATCTGCTTTCTATAAACTGCTGCTTCCTGTAATCTGCTTGCTTGCTTGAAAGACCACCAGGATATGATTTTAAGCTTTATAAGCTGCCTCCTCTGGAAGCTCGGGGCCAATCTCCTCTAACCCTGCGTGGTAGAGAGTCAGTCGTTGGCCAGCTAATAAAGGCTCATAATTCTCTCTGATTCGGCTCTGTGGGTCCCTGTTCTCACCTGCGTCATAACACACTCAATTAGTGCCACAAATGATACATCCAAAAGATGAACTTGGCAGGCACCTGAACTCCAGTAAAGCAAATCTCTCTCTATAGGGTCAGCCCTTGCACAACATCTTGGGCTATTTAGCAAGAAGTATACACGGTGGTCAAGGTTAGTCCTTATAGCCAGCCAGCCTAAGGGTTAATCCACCCACTGACATTCCAACAGCAATCAAGGTTCAACTACAACAGGAAAGCATACACAACCCACACAAGAGTCACTTGTGGAGTACCCTGAACAGGGAGACTGTCACACTGGGCACCACAGGACATTTGAACAGGGAGACTGTCACACTGGGCACCACAGGACATTTACTACATAAGGCTTTTCTGCCAAGATTGGGAAACACAGCAGACCTATCTGATACATAGAAACAAATACAGAGAGGCAGCCAAAATGAGGCAAAGAAATATAACCCAAATGAAATAATAGGATAAACCTCCAAAAAAAGAACTAAACAAAATAAAGGCATGCAATCTACCAGAAGCTGAGTCCAAAACACTGGTTATAAGCCTGCCCAAAGAATTTAGGGAAAGAACAGATGATCTCAATGATAACTTCAAAAAAGATATAGTAAACATAAAAAAGGACATAGAAACCATAAAAAAGAACCAGACAGAAATAAAGACTACAATAACTGAAATGAAAAATACACTAGAGAAATCAAAGAGCAGACTAGATGAAGCAGAAGATCAAATCAGCAATTTGGAAGACAAGGTAGCAGAAAATACCCAATCAGAACAGCAAAAAGTATCCCCCCAAATGAGAATAATTTAAGGGGCTTCTGGAACAGAGAAAAACTACAAAAACAATTAGGAAACAATTAATAAAATGTCAATAATGACATACACATCAATAACTACTTTAATTGTAAATGGATTAAATGCTCCAATCAAAAGATGAATGGATAATGAAATGGCATATATATAAAATGAAATATTACTAAGCTATAAAAAAAGAATGAAATCTTACCATTTGTGACAACATGGATGGACTGTGAGGGTATTATGCTAAGTAAAATAAGTCAGACAGAGAAAAACAAATGCCATATGAGTTTACTTAAATGTGGAACCTAAAGAACAAAATAAACAAACAAAACAGAAACAAACTCATAGGTAGAACAAACTGATGATTGCCAGTTGGCTGGGTGAATAAGGTGAAGGGATTAAGAAGCACAAATTGGCAGTTACAAAATAGCCATGGAGATGTAAAGTATAGCTTAGTAAATATAATCAACAATACCATAATAACTTTGTATTAGTGAGTGCAAGACTTATCAAAAGGATCTCTTTGTAACATATAAATGTCTAACCATGATGCTGTATATCTGAAACTAACATATTGAATGTCAACTGTAATTGAAAAATTAAGAAAATTTAAAAATAAATAGAAAATAAGATATCCTATACATAATCTTTTAAAAAGGGATCATGTGTGACTATTGCCAATAAAAGTTAACATTCTGTCACATGGTTAAAGACTACTACGATTAATATTATAAGCTCTTTACTTCTGAAATGCAGGTCTTAGCTACAGTCATTACATCTCTATGCCAAAGTATGTAGCATTACTTACTTTTTCCTCCTTTTGGATTTTTTGCTCCTTATCTTTTTGTACTACTTTATTCTTCTGGTATGAAAGAATGCTCACTACCTCTGCCTCTGTTGTTATTACTTCTCACTCATTCATTCATTCAATATACTTATTAAGCAACTAATATGTGTCAGGCACTATTGTAGGCACTGAGAATAAGTAGTTAACAGAAAAAACACTTATATTCTGATAGGAGGTGAAAGACAACATAAATTATGTGGTCATAAATACAAAAAAGCAATATAAAAGCAGAGCAGAGGATTTAGATAATAATGGAGGATATCTATGGTGTCCTATAAGTGTGCTTACATAGAAGAGTCAAGGATAGCCTGGCTGAATAGGTGACAATTGAGTAGACACCTAAAGTGAGTGAGAGAGCAAGCCAAGGGGGTATTTGGAGGAAGAGTGCTCCCAGGCAAGTTCATTGCTCATGGGTTTTTGCTTGGTGTGTTCAGAGGAAAGCAGACAGGCCAGTGTGATTAGAGTGGAGTAAGTTAGAGAAGTGTGGTAGGAAATGAGGTCAGGAGGTTAACAGAGGCACCTATAGCAGAGTACAGATCTTGGATTTTTTATTCTGAGTGAGGGAAGAGGCCATCAGAGAATTCTAAGCTGGTGAGTGACATGAACATGTATTTTTAAAGAATCACTTTGGCTGCTTGGTAGAGAACAGATCATAGGTTTTCTTATTTCCTAATTTTTGCAACATTTTCTTTAACAACAACAGAGAGAGAGAGAGAGAGAAGGGAGGGGAAGAGGGAGAGGAGGGATGGGGAGGGAGAGGAGCTTATGATGAAACTTAAGTATTAGTGTACAAAATTCAAGCATGGACATTTTACTATAAACTTAATGAAGAGACTCAAGTATAAGTGCACACCCCACCTGCGTATCAGATATCTGTGGAATGCAAGATTTAGGTCTCAATGGCAAGAGTGTTGCCATTTGTGGAAAAGGGTCAACATCCTTCCTTGGTTTCTCTTGACGGAGGTGCCACAATTTCAGTTCAGCACTAGCATGTTTTATTGAGCATGAGTGAGTAACACAGAATCTTGGTGCCCTAGTGAGAGGAAAAGAAATTTAAGATTAAACTACCCAATAAGCCTCAAAAATCAAGAGCATACAAAGTGTATAATACTTGTGCTCACAATTTTCAGTCTTGTTTTACCTCTTTTCTAATAATTTCTACTTCTTTTTCTGCTTCCTAGCTTAAGAAAAATATTTTTCCATGATTGATCAAATGCCTGAAATTATATTCACCCATATAAGGAATAAACGTACACTAGGGAAAAAATAATTTATAAGTTACATTTAAATTAAGTTTATAAATAATTTATAGGTTACATTTAAATTACTATCTACATGATAAAGAAAAAGAACTTACATACTTATTCAATGAAAAAAAATTTTAAAGTAACTTACAGTTTCCAGGACAATGAACATAAAATGCACCTGTGATAATTTTAAGGTAGTTTAGTATTTATCTATAGTACCAAATAAAAACTGGTAATGAAATTAGATTTTTAAATATACAAACATTTTTATAATGCTTAATTTAAGTAAACTGGATTATGTTTCACATGATTTATTTTTAAGCCTTAATTTTGAAGGTAAAAATAAATTTTACAACAATTTATAAAAATGAAAGGCTAACGCTATTGCTAGAAACTTAAGCAAAGAATGTTTGACACAATATCAAGGCCACACTTAATTGGATGGATGGCCTAGTATTCAGTCTGTGGGCTACTCTTTATTGGCCATAGGGTTAACTCTAACTGCCAGGGACACTGCTAATTGTTGCTTGGACCAGGTTTTCCCCCTGATGCCACAACCCAAAGACTAATTTCCGCTCTATATTTCAGATCCTGGTAGAAAATTTTCTCCTTTTAAAATAGGAAGAAGGTAAATATTTCCCTGGTGTGAACACAGGTTGGGAGTGGAAGAGAATCCAAAGCTCACAATCGGTTTTGAATCAGAAAGTATCCTGTGTAGATTGGGATGGTCATTCTATGCTGTATTTCAGAACTGTTGCTTACTGACTTGAAACTATTCAAAATTACCTCTTATTTGCATGTCAACCAGTAAGTGGACATATATACAAGATCCTTATCAAATATATAATACATATACTGGTCAGGAAATCCAGGTGTCTCAATTTTCTGATTCCCATCATTACAGTATATTCATATGACCCCTAAGTCTCTGCTATCTCTATCATTTTAATCTTGCATTCTTATTTCATTTGTTATATTACTTTTTTATTAGCTACTATGTGAATTCATCAATTATTATGAAGTAAATTTCACAGCCAATCCTAAACTGATATTGTATTATTTTTCATGTTTCTATCATACAAGTTCTCATGAGCACTAATTGTACACTTCTTAATTCTCAAGCTCTAGAGAGTGGAAGATATTTGCCACTAAATAGCATCAAAAGAATTATATTCTGTGTGTGTGTGTCTCACAATAGAAAAATGGGCAAAGAAGATAAACAGGCAATTCATAAAAATTGAAATCCTGAAATTCAAATGACCAATAAACACATTGAAAAGGTTATCAGCCTCACTAGTAATCAGGGAACTGCAAGTTAAAAACACAAGCTGTCAATGACACACCACATACATCCTCAAAAATTTTAAAGTCTGACAATATTAAATTCTGCCATGGATTTGTAGCAACAGATATTCTCATATTCTGTTGGTGGGAGCAAAGGTAAAACTACTTTGGGAAAGTAGATATGTGTATAAGAATATATATTATTGCTTATAATTGTGAAAAGTAGAAAATAACCCAAATGTTAAAAATACAGCAAATAAATTATGGTATATTCATGCAGTAGAATACCATATACAGCAATGATAATGAATAAAACTATTGAATGCAATTACAAATGAATCTCACATATATAACGTTAATGGAAGATACAAAAGTGCACATAACATGATACCTTTCATAGAAAGTTGTATAGGAGGCAGATAAAAGTATACATTTAGAGATTTATTTGCATACATGATTGAAAAAACTATAAAGAAATGCAAGAAGATGATAATCACAAAAGTCGGGATAATAGTTACCTCTGAAGGAGGTGAGGATGTTGTGATTAGGAAGGGACCTTCGGGGGTCTAGGCAATGGTCTATTTCTCAGCCCACATGGTGGTTTATAGAAGTGTTTGCTTTATAATCTTCACTAACTGTTTATGTCTTGGTTTGAAATTTAAAGAATACACAAGTTATAGCTAGATCAAGAAAAAAGATAAGAGTGGATTCTGGGAAAGTGGCAATGTCGGCTATGTTGTTTTTCTACCACTCAGAATCCCTCCACAAAAACACAGGACGATTATATAGCAAAACCAAATACTCATGGACAATGTCTACAGCAAAAATGTTAATGTGACAAGGTATCCCCACAAACACCAAACTATAAGCAGGTGGACAGAGGCTATCAGCCCTAAGGCCCACATGGTATTGGTGTGCAGGCCAAGAGAAAGGAGGAGGAAGGGTCTGAAGGATCTGAGAATGGAAGAGCACTAAAATAGGCAGAAAAGCACAGCAGACAAATCTGAGATTAGCAGCTTAGACCAGAAGAGCTTCTGCCCTCTCTAATACTGACTAAGTACACACAAAATTCAATCCTAGTTCTATTTACCAACAATAAATAACTGGAAAGCTAAATTTTAAAAAATACAAACTATGATATATGCAACAGTTTGAATGAATTATGCTTCAATCATATTATGGTGACCAAAAGAGGTTGGTCTCAAAGGTTATGTACTGTATGATTTTATCTATATAACATTTTCAAAAAGACAAAAGTATAGTGACAAAAACAAGATCAGTGGTTGCCAAGGGTGAGGAGTGGAGGAAGAGTGTTATGACAAAGGGTAACATAAGAGATTTGGATGTAACAGATATTCAATATTACTATAGGTTAATGTAATACACCAAAAGGAAGAAAAGAGATAAATTAGCCTTTTCAATAAATGAAGATCAGCTTATGAATATCCATAAGCAAGAAAAAAGAAACCAAAATACCTAAACTTCACATCTCATATAAGAATTAACTCTAAATGGACCACGGACTTAAATGTAAAACAAAATTATAAGAATTTCAGGAAAAAAAAAAACAGGAGAAAATCTTCCATATCTAAAACTAGGCAAAGAGTTCTTAGGTTTGACACTGAAGAAGACATAATCCATAAAAGGAGCTGAAAAATTGGACTTTGTCAAACTTTTAAATTTTGCTCTATGAAAGATCCCTCACTTTTTTTTTTTTTTGTCTTTCAGATACAGTTATTATTCTTAATAGTAGGTGCGGGCAGGAACATTTGATGTAGAAAAGTCTGCATTGGTTGAATAAATTTGACTCAAGAGCTATTTCCCCTACCCTAAGGAAATGTTTGGCGTAAGATTTCTCTGGAACCTTTGTTTAGAGGCCATCCCCCATACACCACCCTCTCAGGGAATATCCCACATGAAATTAACTTCAGAATTTCTCTTGCAAGTTCTATTCTTTCTTGTCATCATGACCATCTATTGTTTGGTTTGTCCAGTTTTTCAGTGAATTACAGTCTTCATAACTGAGTATGATAACTTGAGTTTGTGAAAGGTGCAATTTCCATTTGCACTTCCAATTCCAGTCCATCACCACAGAGTTTGCTCTGTTCTCATCTTTTTTGTATTTCTTTTCCATATTAATGAGAATTCTGGTTCCCATTATCTACAATACCTTTCCTTATTTGCTTTATATAGATACTGGTTTATTACAAAAGGATATATATAACTCAAGAACAGCCAGGGGAAGAGTTGCAGAGGGCAAGGTGTGAGGGAAGTGCTAGAGCTTCTATGCTCTCTGAGTGTGCCCTCATCTCCACCAGTTCGTCAACCTGGAACCTCTGAGAGTCCCTTTAAGAAGTCTTTAGAAAGCCTGTATTTGAAAAGACAAGCTAAATAGTGGGAGAAAATATTTGCAAACTAAGGACTACTATCTAGAATATAAAATTTAATATAAAATATAATATAAAAATTACCCTAAAACTCAATAAGAAAACAAACCAATTAGAAAATGGACAAAAGATATGAACAGATATTTCGCTGAAGAGGATATGCAAATTTCAAATAAGTACACGAAAAGATGTTCAGCATCATTAACCATTGGAGAAGTACAAAGTAAAACTACAATAAGATAGAGCAACATACTATTAGAACTGCTAAAACAAAATTGTGATGACATCGAACAATGGCAAGGATGCAGAGAAAATTTAAAAATTCATACATTGTTGGTGAGATGTAAAATGATACAATGACTCTGAAAAATAGTTTGGCAGTTTATTTTAAAACTAAAATGGACTGCTACATGACTCATTAATCTCACTCTTGGACACTTTTCCCAGAGAAATGAAGACTTATATTCGTGCAGAAAGGTGTACATGAACATTCATAGCAGCTTTATTAGGCATAGCCAAAGACTGGAAACAATCTTAATGCTCAGTGCATGAATAGATGTGTAATATCTATACAATAGAATACTACTTGGCAATGAAAAAGAACTCGATACACACAACTTGGATGAGTCTCAAGGGAATCATGCTGAATGAAAAAAAGATAACCCCTGAAGAAATATGTCATATTATTTCAATTATATAATAGTGATCTCTAGAGATGGCGGAGACAGGGAGGGAGTGGGGTGAGTGCAATTATAAAATATCAGCATGTGGAATGCTTATGGTAATGTAACTGCTCTGCATCTTGATTGTAGTAGCAAATTCATGAATCTCTAATGTGATGAAATTGCATAGAATTATATACACAAACAAGTGCATAAAACAGGTAAAATATAAAAAAGATTGTTGAGTTGAATCAATGTCAACTTCCTCAATGTGACACTGTGTGACAGTTACACAAGATGTTACCACGAGGGGGAAGTGGATAATACAGAATCCCTCTGTATTATCTCTTATAACTGAATATAGATCTATTATTATCTCAAAATAAAAAGTTAAATTTGAAAAAGGAAAGTTTCTAATGTTTTATTAGTTGGGTGGTATGTACACAGATGACCACTATAATTTATAACTTTCTGTGTCTTAAATGTTTTTTTAAGAAATAAAGAGAAAAACAACATTCTATCTATGAACTAATACAAAGTATATTAATTAATCTGGAATACCTAGATGGGAAATGATGACAGAGAAGTGGGCAAGGAACAAATCATGATGACTTTATTTACTAACTTAAGGATTCTGAACTTTACACTGAAAGCTTTCGGGTTACCAGTGAAAGATTTAAAGCATAGTAGTGACATAATCAGATCCATCACAGCCACAATGGACAGACATCTCACTGATCCTCAAATGTCACACCTTTTCTTCACTGTGCACATTCTCTTTTCTTTGCTTAGAGTCCCTCAAGTCCCAGCTGAAATATTTCCTCATCTCTGTATCCTGTGCATTCACATTTTTTATTATACTTATTTCACATTTATGTTCTTACCACTAGACTATAAACACTGGACTTGACCATGTTTTACCCTTGTATCCTCAGCATAATATTTGGTCTATAAGACCATAGTAAATGGTCAAAAGGTTTATTGAAATTATCGATCTGTAACTCTAGCTACATGTACAAATACACACATCGATTTGATGAGATGTCAACCATAAAAAGGTCAGGTGTAGAAGAATGTGCTCATAAAGCGAACATGGAGCATAAGTACTGTCTAGCCTTATTATGGATTTAAAGTCCCCAAACATCCAAATTACCTAAAAGATAAGTACTTTATTTAAGGAAGATTAAAAGTATAATAATCTTGTCATTTAAAATTTCCATAAGTTATATACCCATAAAACAAAAGGTATAACTTACAACTAGTCTAAAAGTGAAAGCAAGTAACTTTGATTCACATTATCTTTCTTACCAATAGAGAAGTAAGGGTTTTACAACCTCAGTCTGAATATTCTTTAAGTGTTCTTTATTCCACTGAGATCCATCCAGCAGTTTAAACTTTGTTAAGATTTCTGTAGAAAGGTAGCGATCTCCACTGCTCACTAGATAGCATTTTTTCATCTTCTCAAGATGTCTGCAATAAAACACACACACACATATATACACATTGGTACAGTATTCAACTAACCGAAAATTTTCACTTCTAAAATGTTTGAGACAAGTAATGAACTATCTGAAAACCAACACTGAATTACAGTTGTATCAGCGTGAAGATAAAAGTATTTCTCACCATTATGAGACTGGAAAGGGTATTTTTGGTAGGCTGAACAATGGCCTTGCAAAGATGTTAATGTCGTAATTCCCAGAACCTATGACTGTTACCTTACTTTAGAAAAGATTTGCAGATGTAATTAGGATTTGAGGAGATTATCTGGGATTATCTTGGTAGGCCTAATATAATCACGAGGGTACTTTGAAGAGAAAGGCAAGAGGGTCAGAGCCATAGGAAAAGAAGGTGAGGATAGAGGCAGAGGTCAGAAAAAAAGAAAAGATGGCATGTTGTTTGCTTTGAAGTAGGAGGAAGGGGCCATGGACCAAGAAAAGTAGGTGGCTTTCAGAAACTGGAAAAGGTAAGGAAATAAATTCTCCCCTAGGGCCTCCAGAAGGAATGCCACCTTGCCTCCAGAAGGAATGCCACCTTGCATATATATTTTAGACTTCTAACCTCCTAACTGCAAGAGAATAAATTTGTGTTGCTTTAATCCAGTAAATTCATAGTAATTTGCTATAATAAAAGGAACTAATACAATATTGATCCTTAAGAACCTATATAGGCTGCTTACATATAACTTCCCTAACATATCTTGAAAAGTGATAGTGGCTTTCCACCCCAGGATCAATCAGGTCATGCTTCATAATCAACCATTTAATTATCCCTGCACTTCTAACGAGTATAATAATGAGCTCTCTGATCTGAATGCCATTGAAATAACTGGAATCGCCAGTCACTAGTATGTATTCAGTCAAACCTCTAAGGGAAACTGAAATCTACTGTAGTTGATCTGCTTACTTAGAGCCGATCAGGAGAATACAGACAAGAACTTTTCTAAAACAGGGCCGTCTTGGGGTTCTTAAGACTCAGAGTAATCTAAAACATATAGAGCAGCCTAACAAAGACCGGCACTCCAAGAGGTTCTCTAGAGGATATCCAGTATGATATCTAGCAGATATCTTATTCAGAAATAAATGTCTAAGTGACATCCAAATAAGATCACGGAAAGCTGACAGAAATAGCAGGCCCTTACATTGTCACAAGGTATCTTTTATATAAGGCATGTTATGTCAGTGTGATATATGACTGATAATTTTTTTCTATAAAAATATATCACTGTAATGTTATAAAAATAGTAAAGAATGATTAATTTAAAAGCAGGTTTAGATCTATGGAAAAAACTTATGCAAACCCAAATAATTGCTACTATTATAAAAGCTATAAAATCCTAGAACTAGTGAAATCAATATAATAATAATATCATTCATTACTCTAAAAGTATAGATTACTTTTTAATATTTCAGGCTTCCTACCTGTTTTTAAATGACCCAAACTAATAGTTTTTAAAACGAAAGAAAAATTAAAAATAGAAATACCTTTGATGTCTTCCAGCATCCTTAAGAACTTTTAACCTCTCAATATCCATCCACAGCCACAAATATCTCTCCCCTAATGTACCTTTTATAAATTTCTTAAATCTTTCAAACTCCTTTCTATTTCCAATGTCATAAGTTTTGTGAGAAATACACCAATCAGCCCTGCTTTCTGATCCAATGCCCTCACTCTTTGAACTTGTTTCTTCTAAAATCTCTTCTGCCTTTTCCTTTGTGGGTTGAACCGTTTCACTAAAAACATTCCTGTTAGGCATAAACTCAAAATAGTCATCAAATGTAACTTCTGTTACATTTTTGAAATTTATATGACCTGGTTGTTCACTAAATGGCTCTCCGTAAATTGCTAGTCCCAAAATAAAGGTTATAAAAGATCTTAAAAAATCTTCATATGTTGAGAAATGCACTGTCAGGTTGTCATGAACATCTTGCTTTTCGAGGTATATTCTCAGAAGAGCTTGAGAAGGAGTATCTTGTAGTGATATAGAACCATCATCATATTTTTCTTCTTCGAATTCAGAAATTAATCTAGTGGTTTTAGATGGGTCCTTTTTCATTCTGGGGTGAACTCCATCATCAAAGATAAAACTCTCTGTATTAAATATAAAAAAGGTTATTAGATCAGATATGAATACAAAATATTTTTTTATTAATAACTAGATGTCATAGAGCCAGAATGACAAAGGGTTTATCACAAGCAGTAACTGCACAGACCAGTGTCTTAAAGAGGAGTCCAAAGCAAAAACAGTACCAACAGAGATTAGTCATGTCTTCCCTAGATGTGGAATGGAATAATGAATATATAGCAGATGAACTAGATATTTGACATCCCTAATGCAGAGGATCTGCAAAAAGACATTATACACTTAAAAATACATTTTTTAAAAGGCTGATAAGGTCAATATATAAAGGCCAAATCTATTTAAGAATTAGAATATGTACATTAAATGACTGTATAGATATACCTCGTTTTATTGTACTTTGCCTTACTGCAATCACAGATATTGTTTTTTACAACTTGAAGGTTTGTGGTAACTCTGAGTGGAGCAAGTCTATTGGTGCCATTTTTCTAAAAGCATTTGCTCACTTCATGTCTCTGTATCACTTTTTGGCCATTTTCACAATATTTCAAACTTTTTCATTATTGTTATACTTATTATGGTGACCTGTAATCAGTGATCTTTGATGTTATTAGGGCAAGACTCTCCACGAGCAAAAAGATTACAACTCGCTGAAGGCTTGGATGTTGAACAGCATTTGTTAGCAATAAAATATTTTTTAAATTGAAGTATATACATTGTTTTTTAGACATAATTCTATTGCACACTTAATAGACTGAAGTATAGTGTAAACATAACTTTTGTATGCCCTGGGAAACCAAAAAATTTGTGTGACTTGTTTTACTGCGATATTCACTTTATTACAGTGGTCTGAAACCAAACACACAATATCTCCGAGATGTGTCTGTATGTGCTTTAATATTTCATATTGTATGATAAAATAAAAGTAGCTACCATAGATGATGAGACCATAGATAAACAGATCAGAACTGGAGTCACATCAGCAATTTTTAAAAATTCACTATTTTATCAGAAAGATTCAATTACTATTATACTTACAACCTATCATTAAAATTACAAAATGGCATAAGGTACTTATGAAAGCTCCAAACATAAATGGATGTTTTTATACTTTTTCTAAAGATATAGTTTTTAGCTCCTATTATCTTTCAGAAATATCTGAAATCAGTACTTTCACATGGCAAATCTACCTCTTGAAATGCCATGTATCAGGAAAACTCTGCTGTCATCTGTGTCTCATCCTCAATGACCATTTTCTCAGTAGTAGCTTTCAAATCTCAATGAACTGGAAGTGTCTCATCACAATTTTTATTGAAAAGAAATATACCAAATTTCCCAATGTTGAGAGATTAGACTTTTGCAAACCTATGAAAGGATACTAGGTATAGACTTAGTCCCACAGAACTGGATGTAGGGAATGAAGCTGGCATTTCTGCTCATCCCTTCCTGCTACTTCTCTCTTCCTGTTTACTATCTTCACTATCTTTACTCTCCAATTTTCTACTTTACTATCTACTTTTCTACTTTACTATGGGGAAACTGCAAGAAACCTATAATTCAGCTATTTTCAACTAGGGAGTTATTTTCCTGTTCACCTAGATTTATCAATTCTAGAGCATCCAGATTTATCATCCTGGAGGTTGCTTAGGTAAGAACTATTGGTAAATGGCTGAGTTCCTCTCCTGAATCACACTGCTGGATTTTTTTTTTCCCTCAGTGATATCATACATTAATGATTCCCATTTCTGGAAGGTTCCTTCCAATTTTATGAAAAATTTATATTCATCCACAAAAGTTGCCCACAAGAGTAATTTATCTGCTTTTCAAGGTGAAAAAGAATGTGAACTTAAAAACTTAGGAAAACTTAAGTTCCATGAGTGACTATTCACTTTTAAGAGGAGATAAAGGTTGTACCCACTTTATTTCAAAATTTGTAAACTGTGATAGGAAATAAAGACAAACATTTATTAACTGTCTATGAGGTACCAAGCACTAGGCCAGCCATTTTCTATACATTTAGCGTGTACCATTATTCTAAATTTACAAATAAGAAAAGCAAGGCTCCTGGCAGTGAAATAACTTTAAAAAGTCACATACCTAAAAAGTATCAGAGTTGAGTTCTAAAGCCATCTTTTTTTTTTCAATATACCAAGTTGCCTCTTGATAAACAGAAGAAAGTGGAGTTGGGGGATGGTGGGGGAAATAGTTTTTTCTTCCCAACCACTAAGTGTTGTACTATAAGATTAGAACAATAAGAGCAGGAGACTTAAAGAGGAGTTCTGAAGTCATTCCTGTCCTTTTCTGCTTACCAGAAACAGATGAAATAACTGGTGATTCAATTTTGCTGTGGAGTGCATAAGATGGTAATGAAAAGGTTGTTACTGTTTGCTGACTTTGTTTTGCTAATGAAAACCAATCTTTTGCTTGAGTATAGGAGGTCTAGGAAGAAAGAAGCACATTTGTTTAACATAAGATAAGCAGTATTCTTCCGATCACAAACCTGTACAAATCATTTTGATATTATCAAATTTGTATAATATAGTATGTAAGGAAAAAATTCTGCTGTGAAATAAAAGGATTGTCCACAGAAAAATTTATTAGCTAAAAGAACGATGGAAAGGAAATTTCCATTCACATAATTTTCATATTAGATGACCACAGAAAAAATATAAGCCCAATACCCATAAAATTCTTCTCCATTCTTCCCCCAAAGGCACACAACCTTACTTCCTGAATTCACTACAAATTCGTGTTATCTCACTTTAACTTGGCAGTCACTATGGCTCATCAGTCTTTGGAAGAATCTTTTGCCAGCCATTCCCATTTACAATCTTCCCAATTATTTCATGCCCCTAATTCTGTCTGACCTAGCTCAAAGTTTTTAATAGCCCCTTCCTAAGATTCAGCAGCACAGGAAATGTCTCCAAGCTCAACTGCCACTTTGTCTTAGATTCAATTTTCACAACTTTGCATGGATCAGATGTTTCCCGAAGACTGACTTCTGATTCCACCTGCCCCAGGATGTAGGCTTCAATTCTTCCTTTTGCTAGGTAGCTGGGTCAGCCATGAGTGACAAGGGAAACAGAAGGATAGGAGCCCAGCCTAGAGACTGCCCAAAGAACATCCTATTGGTAGTTAGAGAATCCCTCCTGCATCCCCAGAGACAAAGGAGGGGAGAGTCATAGTCTTATCTGGCTTACTCTGGCTACAGATGCCTGTGCAGACAGTACTACACTAATTTGCCTACAATTTAAGCTTCATTATAATACTATGTTTATTCCTGGAAGTTCATGAATCTAATTATAACAAACTGTATTCTGCGTAAGCACATGCACACTAGGCAAAGAATTATATAACAGCCAGGTGTCAATTAAAATTACCTCACTTGCCAATTACTTAGGAATGCCTTTGGAACCACCCCATCACAGCCCAGATATAAGGCAAATGTTCCCTCTTCTGAGCTCTCCCTTTTTTGTGGTCTTTTTGTGGTCTTTTTGTGGCCTTTTTGTGGTCCCTTTGTGTTGGTTACAGCACTAGGACAATGTACCTCCTTGAGGCATTCTTTATCTTTCTAAAATATACTTTCAATAAATCTTTTAAAAATCTCAATTACCTGTGATTCTTCATTGCCTTCATGAGGAAGAATTGAGGAAAAATGCTAACTATACTCCTGCACTGCCATTATCCCTCTCCTTCCCCTCGGCAATTGGGGTATCCAGACTCCGATCCCCAACATTAACACTTTGGTTTGTATACCCTTGAGCCAGTTGACCCAATTCCCAAGATGACCCTCAGCTTCTAGAACCCCAGTTCTCAGAAGCCCCCTATCTTAGCCTTCTGAGGAAAGTTCCTCTGGCTGCCTCTCTCAGTAATGATCTCACCTATTTTTCTAAGAGAACTCAAGTTTGTTCAACAGAAGCAGAGAAGGAAGTTTCCAGCATTATTCTCATTACTCCTTTCTCCAACTCAGTCAGCTGGTTGGCTCTTAGCCTAAGAACACTCACAGAAGAGGCAGGGCTCAAATGGAATGAATAGATACTGTTCTCTGACTTTTATGTACAATCAGCAGGGCAAATTAGGCCACACAATGAGACCAAAAACAAGAGAAATGAGAGGTGCCATCTGTGTAGTCATGTGCTGGCTGAAAAATTACTGTTTGGCTATCACCCATGGGAACTAGGCTGTCACCCATAGGAACATAACATTCTAACAATAAGCTTTCTGCTTGTGTACCCCTGTTTGCACACTTGACCTGTGGGTCGACAGGTAGTGAATAGAAGAAAAATAGACCTTTGTGTTCAGACAGAATGAAGAATGGGATTTTGGACTTAAAAACACTGTACCTCTACATTTCAGGGATGCTTAATTTGGGGTCTGCGTGTCCCTGGCAGACCCAGCTGGCTGAATAAAGAGCATGTTTCCTATAACTCAGTGAGTTCTGGTGGTCCGTGTATCTTTCAGGGGCTGGAGGCTACAACAGTCACTGCTCTTCTTAGAGGTAAGGTTTTCTGGATAAAAGCTTTTCAGGAGGCCCAAAGTTTTCCCACCATAAATTATATCTCTGGGATATTGATTTTAAGCTACTTATTAAGAAGAGCAAAAACAAAAATATTAAAAAAGAAAACTTTTGACCCACCCTCTTACCTGCCTAAAGGAATTAAGATAGAAAAATCTGCTTAAAAGAAGGGTGTATTACCTTAGCATCATAATAGGAACTAAATGTGACAGATGGGGAGAAATGCAGCAAAACTTGTTTGTTGAACATTCTTCAGTGTCCCATTGTTTCTAGGTAGCCCAGTAAGAATTTGTTTATCACATGTTTTCTCTTTCTTGGCTACCTATGAATTGGTTACTTTCTCTTTGAAATTCCAGACCCCTGCCCACCTTTTTGCCTTAGTCCAGAATGGCAAATAAACCTCAAGGACCCAATGCATTCTCAGGTCTCATATTCTTATGGCACTCCCACATGTATGCTGCAATAAATTTTGGACATTTTATCCTTTTAATCTGTCTCATATTAATTTGATTATTAGCCCAGCTGGAAGAACTTAGAAAGTTGAAGGAAAATTATTTTTTGTACCTCCACACTTTGAAAGACTCTAATTGCCTTTTGTTCTCTCTTTTCTTTCCTTTTAAACCAAGTCATTTTTTATCAATTATATGTTCATTCAATATATATTTATTGAGTGACTTCTCTATTCCAAGCAGTATTCTAAGCACTGAGAGACCAAAATGATTAGGGAATTTTCAAGGAATTGAGAGAGACCAATATATAAGACTCCCTGTTGTTTCAACTGCACAAAAAAAGATGAAGGTATAAAAGATAGGGGAGAAAGAAGTAGTGAGTCAGACATAAAGGCAGTTAACTATTTTACTTTATAATCTTAAGAGGTGAGCCAATCGTTCATGTTTAGATGGTGTAACTAAAGACTCAAAGAAATGTTACTCATTATCATAAAGATTAATTCCTATTTATAGTCATGGTTTAAATGATTTAAGGGCCCAAAGAACTTTGAGTTTTCAAAGTTCAAAAGCTATTAAAAAGATAATATATAATTTAAGTATTAATCATGTGGACAGAAATGAGTTTTTATCAAAGAAAATAGCAAAAGGAATCTAGCCTGGATTTTACTCTTCTGTTTGATTAAATTTACATGTCAGGAATCAGAACTTACTCCCGTAGATGGATTCTTCCCTTGCATGTTTATTGAGCTTTACTATCAGTACATCTTTTTATATTCCTGGCATTTCTGCAATATATAAGTTAGGTGAAAAAATAAATACTTAAATATATAAGTATAAGAGAGAAAAAAAATGTGCCTTTGGTATATCCCTAAGCATTACTCAGTGTAAATAATAGAACTAACATCATTTTAAACATTTTAAACAAATATCTCTGATAGAAATGCCAAAAACTACAAAACGAAATAGAAGCCTCACATGAAAACAATGATAAGATAGGATCAGTCTGTCCATTCCAACAGAGATGGAAATTAGTTCTCCTCTTGTATGACATCTTTGATCAATTGAAAGTGTCTGCCTAAAGTGCTATACTGAATTTGTACAGAATTTGGGGTCCTGTCCTTGCTCAATTTCCTATAGGAAAATTGCCATGATTAGCAATGTCCACCGTGAATAGATACTAGAAGAATATCAACACAAAGGCCACATATTTCACTTTTCCTGATTTTGTATAGAATTATGTATTGGAAGTAGAATCACAGAGAGAAGATCTGATAATTAGAGGACAAATCTCAAACAACAGTTTTCACTGCACCATAACTCTCCAAAAGGACATTTGATTCTAGGTTTGATCTTATAACACCTAACATATCTCTAGTCGAGGAGGACAAATTTACCTAATAAGAGTTAAACAGTAACACATTTTACTACTGAGGAATAATCTCACAATTAGGGGGGGAAAGACCCAATTTATCATCTTTTTGTACAAAAGTTATAGAATCAAAAAAGTAAAAATTGGGAATGAACAATGAAACCATGGATATAATTCAAGTTACCTATGTTTCCCAGGTGGCACTGAGCATGTCTTTCAATCTTGAATTTGTTTCCTCACACATATGAGGATGATAATGTTCATTACATTTCAGAGGAAAGAGTTGCAGAGCTAATGAGGTAGCATGAATCCACAAGAATTTTTTGTTAAATCTGCTTTAGAAGTATTTGAAATAATTTTCCCTGTTCAAGTGGTACAAAAGAAATTCATGTCTCGAAAATGGAAGTTTTATTAAAGTGCCAAGCACAAAGAAACATTAGTATTTTTACCTCGCCAAGAGAAATGTAGAACTTTTTCATAATTATAACGTCTTCATCTTCAATGACAGGTGGTGGTGGAGTGGGTGGTTTTCTCAGGACCCAGGGAGAAAAATCTGTACTTAGTGTGACATTCATGCCTGATTCACTCCATGTCACTTGTGAGACCAATTTGGCTAACCTGCATTTCAGAAATCATACAAATTTGAAATAAGTTTCAAATATGGTAGAATTCAGAAAAAAGAAAACACTAAAATTTTATTTTATATATCAAGCCAATATCCCTTCCTAAGTCTGCAGGACAATTCTTTTAGGATCTGCTAAAATTAATGGCTTATTCCTGAAACTGCTAATTATCATTCTGTTTTAATTTACTTTATATTTATTTTTAAATAATTGTTCCAAACAAAGGTCAATTTTTAGTAAAATTTCAGAATGCTTAGGTACTTACACTTTAAAAGTCTGAGACTATAAAAGAAAAACTTGGCTCTACTTTGTGACAATTTGTCTTTTTCATGATATACTTATTTTTTAATAGCCTGCTCTTTAATGCCATTATCACAAGTAATTTTTAAAATATAATGAGTAAAGAAGCACAACTGAAATACATTTATTAGGTGCTGATTCTGTGAAATGTCTTTAGATAAGTTAAGTGCTTTTTAACAATGCTCTATCACTTTTATACTGTAGCATGTAGGATCCAAATTCCAATGGATTTAAAAGTGAATTTTAAGCTTTGGAAACATGGCAGAGTGAAAGACGTCCCCAGATCTCTCCCCTTGAAACAACAATAAGCTGAACATCTAAAACTCAGCAAAAAACACCCAAACTGCACACTCACACGTCTGAGCATGGGATCTGCGCGTAAGAGCTACCACAGGACAGAAAACCCTGGGTGTCACGCGATGGACTCGGAGAAATAAAGCAGCTGCCTCTCAAAGCCAACAACGGAGCTCCCTGCAGGAGGATGGGGAGAGAAGGAGAGGCGAGTCCCCGTCCCCACCCCAACAGCCCTGCCTGGGAAAGCTGCAGTGTCTGGTCACTGGGGCAGAAAGCAGAGAAGCAGGACAAGACCACAGAGGAACAATAGTTGATTTTTGCCAGCCATGGCTGCAAAACTGAGGGGAGCCAAAGCCCCCAAACCCCAACCCAGAGGGCTCATCCTCCCATACCCTCTGAGACTGATCACCACAGAGCCCCAAGGAAATCTGAACAATGCTGCTGAGTCTGTCACTGACACTGACAGGGACTGAAACTGAAGGTAGTGAGCATTATTAAATATCTATAGGAAAATTTAAAAAGCATTATTAAGACTGTATAAAGCAGGGAGCCAAGAGGCTTAGACGCCACCTACTGGAGACCAAAAGAAAAGTGCCTTCTTTACAACAGGCTAAATCTTTCTGGAAAAACAATAAAATACACTTCCATTAATGCCCAAGCAGAGAAATGGTCCATCAAACACCATGAACAACAAGGTGACAAGGCATCTCAGAAAGAAAGAGGAAAATCTTCAGAAAATAAGCTTACAGACATAGAATTATGTGACTTAAATGACAGAGAATTCAGGATGGTACTTCTGAAAAAAAATCAATGAGATCCAAAACAACTCCAATCAACAATTTCAGGAATTGAAAAAACAACTAGATGAGCAAAGCAAAGAGACTGAAACCCTCCAAAAAAAATATAGAACTTTTGGAGATGAACACACTGCAAGAGTTGAAAAATGAAATAGCAAGTTTGGGAAATAGAGTTGACCAAATGGGAAAAAGGATCAGTGATATCAAAGATAGAAATTAGAAATAAATCAGAAGGAAGAAGAGAGAAACTGAAGAATGAAAAATAATGAAAGAGAAATTCAAGAACTAGCTGATACCATCAGGAGAGGAAACGTAAGAATAATGAGCATTATCAAAGGCAAGGAAAAGGAACAGATATTAGAAAGCATTTTCAGACAAATAGTTGACGATAATTTCCCAAATCTAAAAAATGAGCTGGAGCTTGGAATTCAAGAAGTCAACAGAACACCCATTATCTCAACCAAAAAAGGCCTTCACCAAGACACATTGTATTAAAATTATCAAAAATCAACAACAAAGACAGAATTCTCAAGGCAGCTAAGGAGAAAAAATGGTAACATATAAAGGTAAACTCATCAGAATATCCTCGGACTTCTCAGCACAAACTTTATAAGAAAGAAAGGAGTGGAATCAAATATTTAAAGTATTAAGTGAAAGGAACTACCAGCCTAGAATAATGTATCCAGCTAAGCTCTCCTTTAGATATGAAGAAGAAATTAAGACTTTTCCAGACATACAAAAATTGAGAGAATTCTCCACTACAAGGCCTGAACTACAGGAAATATTGAAAGGGATCAGTTCACCTAAAACAAAATGACAAAAAAAAAAAACCATAATTAGGACTAAGTGACCATAAGGCAAACAGAAGCAGAAGATTGCAGCCCTTACTAAGAACAGGGCATTATAAGATTAAATAATAAGAAGAGAATTGTTATAACAAGATAGTAGTGAATGTTCAGCATACAGAGGAACAAATTGAGATAACAATGACTGAAAAGGAGGGAATTCAAAGATCCAAATTCACAAAGGGAATGGAGATAAGGCATGTGCAGAAGAAAATGGACAACTGTATATATAACGATCCTCTACATATTCATAATGGTAACCATACACCAAAGATTCGGAATCATATGTAACATAAAACAAGAAGGACCAGGAGGAAAACACACAAATCCAACCAAAATAAAGAAAACAGAACACAAGGATGAAAAAGCACCTCGGAAACACCAAGCTACCAGAAAGCAAAAGATAAAATGGCTATAAGAAGACCGCATATTTCAATAATCACCCTAAGTGTAAATGGAATGAACTCACCAATAAAAAGGCACAGAGTTGCATATTGGATCAAAAAACAAAACCCAACCTGCCTCCAGGAGACACATCTCAGTTGCAAAGACAAATATAGACTCAGAGTGAAAGAGTAGAAAACTATATTTCAAGCAAATGGCATTCAGAGAAAAGCAAGAATAGCAGTACTAATATCAGACGAAATAGACTTCAAAATAAAAAAGGTAAAGAAAGATACTGAGGGACACTTCATAATGATAAAAGGAATCATGCACCAAGAAGATATAACACTTATTAATATCTAGTTCCCAATCAGGGAGTCCCCAAATATGTAAAGCAATTACTAACAGAACTAAAGGGAGAAACACACTAAAACACTATCATGGTAGGGAACCTAAATACCCCACTGTTGGATATAGACAGATCATCCAAATAGAAAATCAATAAGGAAATAACATCCTTAAATGACATATTAGATCAACTGGACATCATTGATATTTACAAAGCCTTCCATCCCAAAACAGCTGCTTATACATTCTTCTCTAGTGCACAAAGAAAATTTTCAAGGATTGACCACATATTTATTCTCTTCAAACTCTTCCAAAAAATCAAAGAGGAGGTAATACTTCCCAATTCATTTATGAAGCCAATATTACCCTGATAATAAAACTTGGTAAAGATAATACAAAAAAAAAACCCTACAATATCTCATAAACACAGATACAAAAATCCTAAATAAAATACTAGTGAACTAAATACAGCAATATATTAAAAAGATTATACACCACGATCATTTAGGCATCATCTCAAAGGCACAAAAATGGTTCAACATACGCAAATTGATGAATGTGATACACCACATAAACAAATTGAAAAATAAGAATCACATGATCATATCAATAGATGCAGAAAAGGCCTTCAACAAGATACAGTATCCATTTATGATCAAAACACTTAACAAAATCAGTATAGAAGGAAAGTAACTTAACATGATAAAGGCCATCTATGACAAACGCTCCACCAACATCATACTTCATGGTGAAAAACTAAAAACCTTCCCTCTAAGATCAGGAACAAAGCAAGTCCACTATCACCACTCTTATTCAATACAACATTGGAGGTCCTACCAAGTACAATCAGACAAGAGAAAGATATAAAAGGCATCTAAACAGGAAACAAAGAAGTCAAACTGTCACTATCTGCAGATGACATGATTCTCTATATAGAAAACTCTAAAGACTACACAAGAACACTATGAACACTACTAGAAACAATAAGCAAATACAGTAAAATTTCTAGATACAAAATCAAAGTTCAAAAATCCATAGTGTTCCTATACTCTAATAATGAAGTGTCAGAAAAAGAAGTGGAAAAAATAATTCCTTTTGCAATTGCAACAAAAAGAATAAAATATCTAAGAATAAATGTAATGAAACAACTGAAAAACCTATATAATTAAAACTATAAGACCCTATTAAAAGAAATCGAAGAAGATACAAAGAAATAAAAAAATATTCTGTGTTCTTGGATAGGAAGAATCAACATAGTTAAAATGACTATATTACCCAAAGCATTATACAGATTTAATACAATACCCAACAAAATCTCATTGGCATTTTTTAAAGAAATAGAACAAAAAATCATCAGATTCGCATGGAAGCACAAAAGACCCCGAATTACCAAAGCCATCCTAAGAAAAAAGAACGAAGCTGGAGGCATCACTCTGCCCGACTTCAAATTATACTACAAAGTGACAGTAATCAAAATGGCATGGTATCGGCAGCAAAACAGAAACACGGACCAGTGGAACAGAATCGAGAGTACAGAAGTAAACCTATACTTATATGGACAAATAATTTTCAACAAAGAAGCCAAAAACATACAGTGGAGAAAGGAAAGCCTCTTTAATAAATGGTGCTGGGAAATCTGAAAAGCCACCTGCGAAAGAATGAGATTAGACTGTCTATCACCACACACCAAAATTAACTCAAAATGGATTAAGGACCTAAATATAAGACCTGCAACAATAAAATGTATAGAAGAAAACATAGGAACTAAACTGAAAGACCTTGGACTTAAAGAGGATTTTATGAATTTGACTTCAAAAGCAAGGGAAGTAAAAGCTAAAATAAATAAATGAGACCACATCAAACTAAAAACTTCTGCTCAGCAAAAGAAATCATCAACAAGGTAAAGAGAGAACCATCTGAATGAGAAAATATAGTTGTAAGCAACACCTGTGATAAGGGCCTAATATCCAAAATATACAAAGAACTCATACAACTCAATAATAACAACAAAAAAATGATCTAACAAAAAAATGGGCAGAGGACCTGAACAGACACTTCCTAGAGGACATACAAATGGCCAACAAATATTTGAAAAGATGTTCAACATCGCTTGTTATTAGGGAAATGCAAATCAAAATCACAATGACATATCATCTCACACCTGTTAAAATAGCTACAATCAACAGGACAAGTAAAAACAAATGTTGGACAGGATGCGGAGAAAAAGGAACCCTTATACACTGCTGGTAGGACTGCAAATTTGTACAGCCACTATGGAAAACAGTATGCAGGTTCCTCAAAAAACTAAGAATTGATCTACCATATGATCCAGCAATCCCTCTACTGAGTATTTACCACGAAGACTTGAAAATCCATATCCAAAAAGATATTTGCACACCGATGTTCATAGCAGCATTATTCACAGTGGCCAGGACATGGAAGCAACTGAAGTGTCATATGATAGATGATTGGCTCTAGAAACTGAGGTACATATTACAATGACATATTACTCAACCGTAAGAAGAGATGAAATATTGCCATTTGTGATAACATGGATGAACCTCGAGATAATCATGCTAAGTGCAATAAGCCAGACAGAAAAAGTTGAAAATCACATGATATCACTTATATGTGGGATATAAACCTAAAAGCAACAAATGAGCAGGACAAATAAACAGATTCATGAACATGGACTACAGGCTAGTGGTTAACAGAGGACTACAGACTAGTGGTTAGTAGAGGGATGGGGAAGGAGGATAGTGGTAGACAGGGTAAAAGGGGTCAAATACAGTGGGGGAGGTGGAGGGTGAAGTGGGTAAAGAGGATCACATATATGGTAGCTGAAGGAAACTGAACTTTGGTTGGTAAACACACAATAGAATATACAGATAGCAAATGATAATGTACACCTGAAAATTATATAATTGTATTAACCAATGTTACCCCAATAAACTTAACTAAAATAAATAAATTAAATAAATACATAAATGAATAAATCTGCACATAAAATAAAAAAATAAAAAATAAAAGTGAATTCTAAGAAAGTACAGAAAAATGTTTGGGGTTAAAAAAAAGCACTTAAAACTATGTAGATTGATGAGATTACAGTACCTGTATTCAAAGTAGCAATCACTTTCCAGAAATGCTGGAAGTCTTTCCTTTTTGATCCATTGAATACCTTGTTCACGACTGAGACACTATTAGAAAACAAGTGAAAAAGAGTATCAAAGAAAAATCACCTTTTAGGACAATTAGGACCTAATCACCACAGCAATAATGACTTCCAGCTATTACTAGAATCCCTGCCTCTACCTTCTATTTCCATAAGAGCAAGAACCCCGAGTCACAAATCTGAAGCCATTCCTTACCTTGTGGTGCTTCTTTAATTCTCTCAACAACCCTGTATCAACTCTCACCTCTATTTACAGATTAACAAATTAAATCCAGAACAATTAAATAACTACTGAAGGAGAAGGAATGACAGATGAGTCAGTCAACCTCAGTATTTTCAGTCATAAAATGTGTTAAAAATGATCACAAATAGTAAAAGAGCTAACCAGAAAAATTGGAAAGGCCACAAGTCCCCTGTCCTTCCAATTTTAAAAAATTTTGTTAAAATTTACATCCCTAGGCACTATCCTGGAGATATAAAGGTAAACAAGAAAGATAAGATCCTGTCCTTAAGGAGTTTATAGATAATTCATATAGGCAATAATAGTAGCATTCTGTAAGGGCTGTAAATTTAGGCTTCTGTGGGAGGTCACATAGGCACTAAAACAGCAAAGGTTTCCCACAGAACATTCTACTCTTTGACCTAAGCATGATCAGCTAAATTGAAGACCAAAACAAAAGAGGAAACAAAGATAAGTTCAGAATAACTACATCACAGGATGAGATTTGAGGGATGGAGGATGGAAGGCTGGATAAGTAGACAGGAGCCTGATTATGAATAGTCTTTTAAATAACAGTAAAGAGTTCAGATTTTATCTTGGGATTGTGAGTGCCATACAATATTATGGAAGAGTTACTAGGTTGCTATTCATCCTAAAACTCACTGTTGATTCTATTTTGCTTTATATTCGCTTTTCCCATAATTCAAGATGAGTACCTTGAACTCTAAACAAATGCTACTTATAAGTAAAACAACCAATAAAGTACACGTCTCAGTGAGGCAATGTGTCTGCATTTATGTGGCTTCCATTTGTTATCCACTAAAACAGTTTTGCTGTGATAGTACATTGGAGTCAACATGACGACTGCTAACTCCAGCCAGGAAACTGAAGGTTCACAAAGTAGCGCTAGTTTAAAAAACAAAAAAAACCATTTGCCTTCACCAAAACTATCTTCAGAGTAATGAAATTATAGAAGAAACTTTGGAAACAGCTAGCGCCTAAAAGGTAGCATCTTGTTGATTATCTCATTACTTATCAGTGAGAAATGAAGGACATTTAGATCCTGTAGTTAGAAAGACTTCACACATTCCTCTGTGTATGCTACATGCTGACAACCATATCGGACTCTTGAATTCCCATTAGCAGTGCATTCAGTGTATCACAGAAAGACACCAGACTACATGTAAAGATCAAGATAAACCCTTGAGGAATTCCACAAGGTTGACAGACTAGTTGGTTCATACAAAATCAATTTCCATAATATTTACCTAATGAATACTTCACCTACAACTTTTTGAATGTTTTTGCATCTATTTGACCTAAAAATTAAATAAAATGAAAAGTTTAAAAAGAATAAAATAAAAATGAAAGTCTTTCAAACTGCCAAAAAATTCCTTCAACATATTTACAAGTAACTAAGATATAGAAAAGGCCAAAAAGACATAAAACTATTCTGTCAACCATAAAATGACAACTTAATACTTAAATACTTAATACTAATTTTACCTAAGGTAAAACTATTTAATTTTTAAAAGTAAAAAAAAATTGGTGAAGAAACAAAAAGAGATAACCAGAAGGTTAGGGAAAACTGGCTGTAGGTAAAGCATTCTAGAACTAGTTCCAAGGAGCCACACACAAGCTCTCCAAAATGCCTCCAAGATTAGAATAATAATGATGATATTTATATGTACAAGGCAACCAAATAAAGCATGGCTATCTGCCAATAGATTATTTTGTTTAGTAAGATTTATTGAAGTATAAATTATATATAGTAAAATTCATCCTTTTTAGTATAGAGTTCTACAAGTTTTGACAAACACATACAGTCGTGTAACCATGACTATAACCAAGATATAGAATAGTTTCAACATTCCCCAAACTTACTCAGGCCTATTTGCAGTCAATTACTCTCTTTAACGCTAGGCCCTAGCAACCACTGATTTGTTCACCTCTGTCATTTTGCCTTTTCCAGAATGTCATGTAAATGAAGTCAATATAGTACACGGCCTTTAACACTGGATTCTTTCAATTAGCATAACGTATTTGAGGTTGATCTGTAATCTTCCATGGATCACTGGTTCGTTCCTCTACATTGCTCAGTAGTACTCCATTGTATATATGAACCATAGTTTATTTATCTATTCCTCAATTAAAAAAATTTGGGTTGCTGTAGCTTTTAGTGATTATAAATATAAAGCAACTATAGACATTTGCATACAGTTTTTGTGAGACCATAACTGTTCAATCCTCTTGGGTAATCCAGAGGAGTACGATAGATGAATAATATAGTATATGTTTAACTTAGAACTGTCAAACTGTTTTCCAAAATGGAATTTTCACCAATAATGTAAGAGTTCTAGTTGATCTGCATTCTGGCTAGCATATCATATTATCAATATTTGTTCCTCATTTTAATCATTCTAATAGTTATGTTGAAATAATTATGATTTGTGTGTACATTGTCTTTTTAAATAAAAGATTTATTGAGATATAATTCACATTCCATACAATTCACCCATCCAAATTGTATAATCCAATGATTTTTAGAATATTCACAAACTATCACCACAAATGTAGAACATTTTCAATACCGTCCCCAAAACCCACACTCATTAGCAGTCACTCTCCATCTCACTCCAACTCCCTTATCCTCTCACCCCTCAATGTTGATTGCACTTCCCTATGGCTAAAGATTATGAACATCTTTTCATGTACACATTCGTCATCTGTGCATCTTCCTTGGCAAAATGTCTATTCAGATCCTTTGTCCATTTTTTAATGGGTTGTCTTTTTATCTTTCAGTTGTAAGAGTTCTTTAAGCAGTCTAGACACAAGTCTTTATCAGATATGTGATTTGCAAATATTTTCTCCTGTTCTGTGAGTTGCCTTTTCACTTTCATGGCAGTGTCTTTTGAAGCATAAAATTTTCATTTTGATTTGTCCTTTTTTTCCCCTTTTGTTACTTATGCTTTTTGTGTCATATTTAAAAAAACAATGCCTACACCAGATTTATGCTTATTTTCTCCTAAAACATTATGTGTTGTCTTTTTTTGTTTACATTGCTGGATTCAATTTGCTTTATTTTTTATGATTTTTGTGTCTATGTTCATGAGAGATCTTAGTTTGTAGGTGGTTCTTTTCCTTGAAATTTCATTATCTAGTGTTGGTATCAGGATAATGCTGGTATCACAAAATGAGTTGGGAATTGATTTTCTTCTTTCAATTTTTAGAAAAGTTTTTATAAATTTAGTATTATTTCATCTCTAAATGTCTGATAGAATTCACCAGTGAAATCATGTAGACCTGGAGTTTTCTTTGTGGGAATACATTTTTAAGACTTATTTTTTAGAGCTGTTTTGGGTATACAACAAAATTGAGAGGAAAGTACAGAGATTTCCATATACTCCCCCACATATGCATAGCCTGCCCCATTATCAACAACACTCACTAAAATGGTACAGTTTTTACTAAGAATAAACCTTAATTGACATATCATAATCACCCCAAATCCATAGTTTACCTTAGGGTTCACTCTTGGTGTTGTACATTTTATGGTTTTGGACAAATGTATAAGGACATATCTCCACTATTATAATATCATACAAAGTATTTTCACTGCTCTAAAAGATCCCCTGTGCACTGCCTGTTCACCTTCGATCCCCTGTACCCTTAGCAACCACTGAGCTTTTTATTGTATCCATAGTTTACCTCTTCCAGAATGTCATATATTTGGAATCATACAGTATATAGCTTAAGATTGGCTGCTTTTACTTAGTAATATGTATTTAAGGTTCCTCCACATCTTTTTATGGCTTGAAAGTTTACTTCCTCTTACCATTCAATAATATTCCATTGTCTGAATATACAGTTTATTTAACCATTCACCTATTGAAGGGCATCCTAGCAGCTTCCAAACTTTGGCAATTAGGAATAAAGCTGCTGTAAACATCTATGTACAGGTCTTTGTGTAGACTTAAATTTTTAACTCCTTTGGGTAAACACCAGGGAGCATGATTGCTGGATCATATGGTAAGAGTATGTTTAGTTTTATAAGAAAACATCAAACTGTCCTCCAAAGTGATCACCATTTTGCATTCCTACCAGCAATGTATACTGGTTCCTGCTGCTCTACATCTTCATTAACATTTGGTGTTTTCAGTGTTCTGGATTTTAGTCATTCTAATAGGTGTATAGTGTATTGTTGTTTAAATTTGCATTTCCTTGATGACATATGCTATAGATCATCTTTTATATGCTTATTTGCCATCTCAATATCTTCTTTAGTGAGGCATCTGTTAAGGTCTTTGGCCCATATTTTCAGTTGGATTGTTTGTTGAGATTTAAAAGATTTTTGTGTATTTTAGATAACAGTCCTTTACCAGCTGAGTCTTTGTAAATATTACCTTCAAGTTTATGGCTTGTCTTCTAATTCTCCTGATATTGTCCTTTGCAGAGTAGTGATTTTTAATTTAATAAAGTCTAGCTTATTAATGACTTCTTTTATGAATCATATCTTTAGTATTGTATCTAAAAAGTTATCACTTTTTAGGAATAGGTCATCTAAGTTTTCTACTATGTTATCATTTAAGAATTTTATTATTTCATGTTTTATATTTAGAACTAAATCCATTTTGAGTTAATTTTTATGAAAGGCATAAGGTCTGTGTCTAGATTCACTTTTTTTTTTTTACACATGTGGCTGTCTAGTTGTTCTAGCACCATTTTCTGAATAGACTATGTTTGCTCCACTGTATTGCCTTTGCTACTTTGTCAAAGATCAGTTGACTATATTTATGGGAAGCTATTTCTGGGGTCTCTATTATGTTCTATTGATCTATTTGTGTATTCTTTCATCAATACCACACTATCTTGATTAGTGCAGCTTTATAGTAAGTCTTTAAGTTACATACCATCTGTCCTCCAACTATTTGGCCTCACCATATAAACTTTAGAATTAGTTTGTCAATATTCATAAAATAACTTGGGGGAATTTTGATTGGGATTGCATTGAATATATAGATCAAGTCAGGAAGAAGTGACATCTTGATTATATTGTGTCTCCTATCTATGAACATGGAACATACTCCATTTATTTAGCTCATTGATTTCATTCATCAGAGTTTTATAGTTTTCCTCATATAGATCTTGTACATATTTTGTTAGATTTATGCCTAAGTATTTTATTATGGGGGTAGTAATGGTGTTACATTTATTATGGTAAGTGGTATTATGATAAATGACATTGGATTTTAAATTTCAAATTTAAATTTGTTAGTATATAGAAAAGTAATTGACATCTGTATATTAACTTTATACCCAGCAATCAATCTTGCTTATTAGTTCCAGGAGGGATTTTTGTCGTTGATGATGTTAATTCTTTCAGATTTTCTATGTGGAAGATCCTGTCATCAGTGAACAAAGGCAGTTTTCTTTGTCTTCTTTCCTATCCATATACTTTTATTACTTTTTCTTTTATTGCATTAGCAAAGACTTCCATTCAATGTTAAAAATGAAGACTGGGCAAAATGGTGTAGATGACAGAAGCTTTGTTCATCCCCTCTTGTGACCACATTGACAACATCAAAGTTGTGACACAAACATGGAGCAAACAGCAAGCAGAGTCACCTGGGGTCTAGATGAACATAGACCCTACAACTAGAGAGAAAAATAAGAAATTGCCCTGCAATGATAGGAGGTAAGAGGGGATGAAGACATGAGGCTGCCCAGTTCCCAGCAGCTGAATGGGATAGAGGCTATGACAGTGCCAATTGGCAGCTGTAGATGCCTCTTAAAGGGGCCACGTTTCACAGTGATGGACCTGCTCGTTCTGAGTAACAATGCCAGGTCAGCTGCTCAGAGTGCACCAGGGATTTATAGAAGGACACTGAGTTGAAGGAGCAAGGGCCAGAGCCCTGCCCCCATCCCAGTGTGCAGACATAGAGCTGCCATAGTCAAAATGTCATTGAACAGGATAACAGAGGTCACTCTGCCCAGAGGATTCCCTGAAGTTCTGCTTTCCCCATCTGACAGCCCCAACCAAGCCACATCCAGGTGTGTCCTTGGGAAGTCCTATGCAACCTGCTGTGCAGCTTCAAGGCTCACACTGGTAGCAGCTGACCTCAGTTTCTGGAGTGTCCTCGTGAGGCAACTATAAGCACAGCATCTGTGGATTGCTTGCTGAATCTTATTAACAGGTGGTTCCAGAGGGGCACAGGCTGGGGCTAAACTTGACCTGCAGCTGAACCTTTCTCAGGTCTGTGCTGCTGGTCACCTACTACACAAAACCACACTAATAAGACCAGGAGACTTTGGAATTTTAATTATTACCTAGAAACAGACAGAGGGGCAGCCAAAATGGGAAGACAAAGAAGCAGAAACCATATGAGAGAATAGAACAGAGATCCAAGAATAAGGGAGTCAAGCAATCTAACAGATGCAGAGTTGAAAACACTGGTTATAAAGATGCTCAATGAAGTTAAGGGAAGTGTATATGAACTCATTGAGGACTTTAACAAAGAGATTAAAAAACATAAAAATGGAAAAGGAAATTATTAAATGGAACCAGTCAGAAATAAAGAATACATTACCTGAGATGAAGAGTTTACTAGAGGGAATCAACAGAGTGAATAAAAAAGAGGATTGAACCACCAAATAGAGGATGGTGAAGCCAAGGGTACCCAATCAGATCAGCAAGAAAAAAAGAACCAAGACTATAATAATAATTTAAGAAATCTATAGGACAAAATTAAGGGTAACAACATCCATGTCATAGGGGTACCTAAAGAGAGAGAATAAGAAATTGAAAATATATTTGAAGAAATAATTATGGAAAACTTCCCTAAATTGGTGAAGGAAATAGAACCACCCCAGGAAGCTCCGAGAGCCACTCCCCACACCACAAAAGAAATGAATCCAAAGAGGCCCACACCAAGACACATCATGATTAAAATGCCAAAGGTTAAATACAAAGAGAGAATCTTAAAAGCAGCAAGAGAAAAGCAATTAGTTACCTACAAGGGAACACTCATAAGATTAGCAGCTTATTTCTCAAAAGAAACCATGCGGGACAGAAGGGCTTGGCACACAATTTTCAACATGATAAAAACCCAGGATCTACAACCAAGAATTCTTTGTCCAGCAAAGCTATCATTTAGAGTCAAGGAACAGATAAAGAGCTTCCCAGACAAAAATAAGCTAAAGGAATCCTTCAATACCAAGCTAGTATTACAGGAAATGTTGGAGAGACTTCTTAAAGGAGAAAAAACATGTATCAAAAACAGGAATCAAGAATGGTAATAACTACATATCTATCAACCAACTATCTCAAATGGAAAAGAATTAAGTACTCCAACCAAAAGACAGGGAGGCTGAATGAATAAGAAAACAAGACCCCTACACATGCTGCCTCTACAAGAGACTCACCTCAGATTAAAAGACACATACAGACTAAAAGGAAATGGGTGGAAAAAGATACTTCCTTGACAGTCCTAGAGGGTATTACACTGAATGAAGTAAGTCAGATAGAGAAAGACAAATACATACCACATGATTTCACCTACATGTAGAATCTAAAGAACAAAATAAACAATAACAACAAAAACAGAAACAAACTCATAGATAAACTCATAGAGGTTACTAGATGGGAGGGGGGTTGGGGGGATGGTGAAAAAGGCAAAGGGATTAAGAAGTACAAATGAAAGATGCAAAATAGTCATGGGGATATAAAGTGTTACATATGGAATATAGTAAAAAAATGTTGTAAAAATATGTAAGGGAGAAGAGGGGTACTAGATTTAGTGGGGTAACCACTCTGGGATATAGATCTTTAAACAGTATGCTGTACAATTGAAACTAATATATTATTGTATGCCAACTATAATTGAAAAAAAAAACATTGAATTATACAATGCAAATATAAACAACTAATTTTCTACTATATTTCCATAAAGCTGGGGAAAAAATAAGCAGTGTGAGGAGACATCCTTGTCTTGGACCTGATCTTTGTTTGTAAAATTCCCCCTCATTTTCCTTTGTATGGCTGTAGTATCTGTAGTGATGTCCCCTCCTTCTTTTGTGATAATGATCATTTCTATTTTCTCTGATTTTTTTTCTCACTCTGACTAAAAAAGTTTATCAATTTCATTGATTTTTTTCAAAAAACTAGTCTTTACTGATTTTCTTTCTTGTTTTTCTGTTTTCAGTTTAACTGATTATGTTCTTTATTTCTTTACTTTGGGTTTAATTTTTTATAGCTTTTAAAGGTGGAAGTTTAGATCATTGATTTGAGATATTCAGTTTTTATTTTTTTATGGTGACATTGTTTTAAGAAATCCAAGAAGTTTCAAGTGTACTATTCAACATTAAGTCATATATATATTGCATTGTGTTTACCGCCTATAGTCTTTTCTAATATAAGCACTTAGTTTTAAATTTATCTCCAAGGACTTAGATGCATCCTACACATTTTGTTATGTGCATTTGAATTTTTATTTAACATAATTTCTAATTTTCCTTGGGACTTACTTACTCTTTGACTTATGGGCTATTTAGAAGTGTGTTGTTTAATTAATTAAACATCTGGGGATTTCCAGGTATTTTCTATTACTGATTTATAGTTTAATTTTATTATAGTCGGAGAACATATTTCATATGATTTCACATCTTTTAAATTTGTTAACATTTGTTTTCTGGCCCAGAATTGTGTCTATTTTTGGTAAATATTCCAAGTGTACTTGAAAAAGATTTTGTGCTCTTTCACCTCATAGTTATGAGGGTCAGAAATCTCAGTTCCCAACAGCTTGATAGGAGAGAACCCAAATGAAGTAAATTCACTGTATATTCACATTTTCTAGAATGCATCAAAACTATTTAGTAAAGGATACACACATATTTATACTGCCCCAAATTAACCTGATATTCTAAATATTCAAAGTAAAGTACGTGAACCTTCTCATATTGACAATCAAATACCAACAAAATTGGTAGACTAATTCGGTCATTTAACATAAAATGATAACAGCAGCTAACAATTACTATGTTTAAGTACTATAAATTTAATAAATATAGTTAAACTTCATAAAGGGAAGCCCAATGAACTTCATATTAAACTCACCTAATGCTTTATCTGTCTAGTAAGATATAAACTCAAATATACTTTCTTACCATAATATTGTAGTTGACATTAATGGTCTCATTTTCGGAAGCAGCATTCATTTGAAAAGGTTGGATATCATATTTTCCTTTCCTTACAACATCATAGATGGGATTTCGGGGTTGCTGGCTTTGTAGAATTTTTTTCAGTTGCTTTTCCAGAAGTTGTGGAGCATTATTAACTACTTCAAAAACTCCATAATCCGCATTAAATCTAATTGCCTCTGAAAAGGTCTGTGAAATAAATTGTGAAAATAAGTCTTTAAATTTTTAAAAGCTAAAAACCCATTGTCTCCAAGAAGACTTGACACGTTTATGCACATACATGCACATACAGTTTTGTGGTTTTAGTCATTACCTTTTTCCTTTTGGAGCTTGGAAATCTATTGACTATAGCTAAGAGAAAACACTGAATCCCTCCTTCCCAGTATACTTATGCCATGAGATAAGTGTCAGGGTATATCACAGCAGAAATTCCATTTGGATAAACATCTTACCTCTGTGTTTCTTTGGAACTGGAAAGAAATACACACCTGGTCTCTATGAAGCAATACTATTCTCTTTGAAGGGGGTGAATTGCTAGGGAAAAATTTTTTAAAGAAGAAATAACACCCCTATTATCTTTTTCATCCCCAGGAGCCATGAAAACACTTATCCCTTGTCCAAAAGGAGAATATTAAGTACAATGTGTTCTTCATTTAAGACTATTTCAACACCATTCCCCTCACTGTGACCAAAAAATAAGTGAAAGATAACATTTCTGAGCTTTTCTCAGTAATTACTAAATGCCGCCAACTTTTATTTAAAGTCAGTCAGTTAATATACAACAGCCAGGAATCTTGAGTTTGCTAGCTTGCCAATAAGTAGCACTGTGACTTTAGATAAATCACTGGACATGTCTGAAACCTCCATTTCCATAACAAGTAAAGGGTGAATTGGCTGTGCCTTTTCCAATTTTGCCTTCTAAATTTAGAATCAGGTTCCTTTTACTGAACATTAATTTATTTTAGGATACCTTCAGGGAACTACCTATTCATGTAGATTAATTTACATATTTTTAGCCTAGTAGGGAAAAATATTAAACCCTTCCCCTTAAATCAGTCACTGTCCTAGGGGCAGCATCAATTCTTTCAAGTTTTACTAAGAGATTTCTAGATATACTATAGTCAAAATTTAATGAATGGCAGGACGTAGGAAAATTTGAGTTAGAAATATATGTGTGTATATATGTATAAATACCCACATGTGTGTATTCATTTGTTTGTTTATCTAAATGTCAGATAATATCACATCTCTAAAGTCTGATTGTTTCCCCTTCTACAAAATCGAAAGTGCATGGACAATAAAGTTCAATATGAATGCCAGTTCACAGTCCAAAAGGCCTCTGGGCTAAGATTTCCCCTCAAAATTACAAGTATAGCTCAATGGCTAAGGAATAATAATTAGCAGTAAATTGTGTATCAAGTTTCTTCAGTAAGTATATTTCATTGGTTTCCCACTACATCTGTCTTTCAAACATGAGATTCAAACAAGTACCACTTACCTAAAAGTCAAATATTATCTCTGAATTATACTATCACTAGACTAAGAAAATAAAGGAGTCTGCTGATTGACCAGAGACCAGATTCATCTGATTGGAGAAAAAAAACTGAATTAAACTGTGTAGAGAATAGACATCTAATATTAACTGGGGAAGGGGAAATGGAGCAGTATAACGTGAAAGACCATCTGGAAAAGATTTCTTTTAGTTCTGAGAATCCATGGAACAAGAGAACAAACTTGACCTTTCTTTATTCTTTTCCTTTCTTTTTTCTGCTTCCTACCCTCACACCTGGTAGCCAGAGGAACACAAAGCTGTGATAATCAAAAGCAAAAAAATGCCAATTAGTTCTGTGTACAAATAAAATATTTCCTGTTAATCAAATTAAAAAAATTAGAGGATCTGTGATACTCTGAGACCCTCAGTAGCCAATCTTACTGAGTAGTAAATAGTTAAGGCACAGCTGGCAGAAATAACAGGAATGATAAGAACTATTGTTTACCGAACATCAACTGTGTGCCAAGCATGTAACAGACACTTTAAATTCACTATCTTGAATCTTTACATATTCCTGAGATACCTCCTTAATAGGAAAAAATGGATGCTCAATATAGTTATGTGATAGGCCAGGGGCTAGGAGCTATAAAGTGCTAGATCAAGGCTATAGAAACAAGTCTATCTGCTCCCAAAGAAAGCACATTTCCCCTTCTTTACTATATTGCCTCACATCTGGTAAAACTAGCACATACTGACCACCTTTCTCTATGTCAGGCACTGTGCTAAGTAACTCCATGAAGTTAGTGGAGCAGGGATTCAGATCCAAGGTATTTTGATCCCAAAGACTGTGCTCTGGTTTTACAAGTAAAGGCACAGAGACATGAAGCAGAATGGTATATGTGGGTAATTTTAAGCAGTTTAAAGCAGTTTAATGCAGTTGGAATAGAACTAGAATAGTTCATAGGTGGATGAGTTTAAAGAACAGAGAGACAGACTCGATGTAAGTGAGGTATATAAGACCAGATCATGGAAGTCTTTGTGTGCCACTTAAAAAAATAAGTCTGATTTGTGTTTTAGGAAGATTCTCCTAGCAGTCTAGAGTTTTGCTTGCTGTCTCATGAGCTGGCAAGATAGACTGCTCATACCCCACAAGCAGAGCCATCACCACACTCTGGGGTGGGCGGGGGGGGGGGGAGCTATTGCTATCATAACCAGGTTTAATGTGGTAATTATTAACTCTCTGGGTGGGTTACTGTTCCCCTCACACATAGTGACCAAGGCAGGTTTTAAGGCAGGCAGTTAGCAATTACTTTTGTTTTCAATTTACAAAGCAAAACTGCAGCTGAGAAAGGTTACAAAATCTCTTCATGGCTTTACAGCAAGTCCCCTAATGAGCTTACTACAGAACCCTGGGTTCATGACCCCAAAACTGCTTTAATCCTAGGGTTGACACATAATTTCAGTAGTGCTTGCAGCGATGCTGTGGACTGGCTCACTCAGGATTCATTCCAATCTCCTTAAATGCAAAATCTGGACAACTAAAAACTATGTTACCCACACTCCTTTGTAGCTATGGTTTCATGTGTGATTTAGGTTCTGCTACTCTTATGCACTCACAAAAATATTGAATTCTGATCCAAGTTAAGTTGGAAAAAGAAGCAGAGAATATACATTCTTGGAAAGAAGAGCTGAAGGACATAAACATATGAAAATGAGGAGAGGAACTGGTCAAAGGAGTACTTTACAAAACAAGAAAGATAACAAAAGAATTATAATTCTGTTTGTGATAAAATGACATGAAATGTTCCTATTTATTAAAAAAATAAATGTAACTATATATAAAATATTTACAATTTTTAAACTTAAGAATTTATCTGTTTGGAATTAAAATGGGATAGAGTCTTTGCCAATGGTAAATAAGTGTTTTTCTATTTAAAAAGTCATGAGTTAGGGTAGATCTCTGAAGGTCCTTAATGGTACTATGAATTTTAGTTTATAAAGGTGACAAAGAACTGATTCAAAGCTTTTCCCAGTTTACTTATTTCAACAACAAAACTTTTGAATGCTCAAGGGTCAAGTTATTGTCTTAAGCAAAAAGGATATAAGATTAAGTAAACATTGTTTCTGCCCTTGAAGACACAAGTATGTAGTCATTAATTTTACATTCTGATAAAAAGTCAACAAAATACTGAAATAAGTTAAAATTAATGTAACACGCAAATGTTAAAGGGGAAATTTGTCCACAAAGACCATTCTAGTAGTAATACTAGAATATATCTTGTTTAGTTATTGTACTTTAAAAGGGATTTGGTTCAACTATAGTCTACCTAAAAAGGATAAGCAGAATGATTAAATGGAGAAATACTGGGTAAATTACTTCACTTGTCTGAGATTTATCACACAAAGGGGTTTTAACTAAATGATCCCAAGGTATCTTTCATGTTTGATACTCCATCATTCCATGATTGTCTCTCCAGAAAAAAAGAGTCTCTATCTTCTGCTCTCTAATAAGATAACCGCACTCCACTGCTCTTTTGTTAATTCATTCACTTATTCATTAAGTATTTATTAAATCCTTATTAAATGAGATACTATGATAGAAGATATATTGCTACATTTAGTGAGCCAGTCCAGATCATATGACCTCCACAAAGCCCCAACTGAAATGAATGAGACACGAATTAGCCTCAGATGCTAATCTAACAGAAGAAGAAAGATATGTAAATATGCAGAACCAGTACAAGGGGAATGGACCCTATAGTCAGCACATAAGATCAAATATTTAGTCAAAATTATCCCTTGAAATCCTTGAAAACACCCATAAAGTACAATATTGTCCTATCTCTCAAGAACTTGATCACGGCCAGTGTTTCCTCTGGCATTGAAATGGCTCACCGATTCTTCAGTTAGGGACCAGATAAAGTGGTGGGCAGTGCTTAAAGTTCATGTTATACAAAAATATGTATGTTTAATACTAGAATCACCCTCCACATAAGATAACTACACTGTGACAGGCAAGAAGAATGATCCCACCGAGGGAATGGCAGTCTCATCTATCTCACACCCTCTCCAGGAGTTCATGGATTGATATATGCGTGTTTATGGATTGGTACAACAGACGAAGTCATCCTAACTCTTTATATCACTCTTGCTCTCTCTGCAAAGCACAAGTAATTCATTTTGAGTAATAATACATGTATGTTGTAATTCTACTTAAACACATAATAGCTATAATAGAAGTATGTACAAAGTAGAGTGATGACACAAAAAAAATCATTAATTATCTTCAAGTAATTAAGGAAGTTTTATAGAGAAAGTTGGGTCTTGAGAATAAACAGGCATTCTCATGTGGTAGACACGGAAGAGAATGAAATTCAGCAAAAGAAATAGCAAATTCATCAAGACACAGGAGCACAAAAGAACAGGGCACCTTTGATGAACTGCAAGCAGTCTGACATTTGCTGAAACTTAAAATTCAAGAGGAGAATAACAGCATACAAATCTGTAGAGAGAGGCAGAGTTCATCAAGAGGACGACTTTCTATTTTATGCTAAATTCTCAAGTTACTCTCTTAAATCAGTGGTTCTCAAGAGTGTGGTGCCTAAACCAGCATCAGCATCACCTGTAAACCTGTTAGAACTGTGCATTCTCAGGCCCATCCCTATAAGCAGAAAAACTGGGGTGGGGCCCAGTATTCTGTGTTTAACAAGATTCTGATTCTGACGCACACTCAAGTTCAATAATCATTGCTTTAGAATGATAGGGAGCCACTGAAGAGTTTTCAGCTGGGGAGAGATGGAATCCAGATTAAGACAAACTTCAAAGCTCACATTGTTTCTGTTACTTCATGCTGACTCTCATATGTATTCATGTGTGTGTGTGTGTGGGGGGGTGCCATCTATATTTTACAAGAAAAACTCTGATCTTTAATTATTAATTGAAGTCCTGTTTTCTGCTTAAAAAGAATCTCACACATTGAGTCCTTTCTTTTTACCATTTCTAAGCTTATCTAAAAATTCCCAAAATTAGTTTAGTATGTGACAATAAATAATACATAAGGTGGGAGAGAGTTAGAAATAAATGATGTAGAAAGTCTTTCCCCCAGAAAGCTGAGTGAACTGATTTAGAGAACACTGGCCTTTTAATAATACGACAGGAAAAATCTTGAATTTGAGCCTCAAACTCAATCCTCTGAAAGCTATTACAGACTGCTCTTTCCCTTACTTAATTTTATTTCAAGGATATCATTTTCTAAATGTTCTAAAACGAATTGACCTGAAGGTGGTGAAAGCTAACTTTGTAGTACCAGTCATCGTGTGTGAAAAATATTTTCACAGAGAAAGCAAGTGCAGCAAAATATTTTTACCACGATAAATTGCTGGTTCCACATTTCTAGAAAAGAGGAGGGGAAAAAAAAAAACCCTGTGAATAATTAGTGATGTGCTTAAACTGCCAGCACAGCCCCACTGAAACTTACCAGGTGCCAAATTATTTAGCTGAACAGTATTTAAATTAAAAACTAATGACTAGGTTAATTTAATACATGTTCATTTTTGGTCCAACTCTGTCTCTACTAATTGAGCTCCAAAAGCTATATTTTAAACATGCATCCTACTCAGTGAATGCAAAACATCTGAATACTTGAATGTAACTAGTCAGTCACCAATAACAACTTCTTTTCATCTAAATTTTATTGTCATTTTAGATGTTTCACCATAAACTATTCACCAGACATATTCACCAGTGGGATGAAAGGAATAATGCCACATATAAAGTGCATAGAAAATATCCTTAGTTAGTATAAAGAGTTATGTTAGGCTATTTGGGTGCTTTATTATGTATGAGCTACAAAACTTATCGCCCACAGGTATAAATGCTGAAATAAGCAGCAGTACCTAGAGTCCCATCAACACCTTTAAAAATCAATCTGAGTATTTAAATTTTGGCAGGAAATGACCCAAGCCCTTCATCCCCCTTCATCCCATTCATTCTCCAAATCCATACCCTCTCTCTTTCCTCCTCTCTCTCACCCCCTGCCAAACAATCCATCTAGCATATAACTCTTTCATAAAGCTGCAAGAAATTATAATAGTTTACAGATTTAAAAAAAAAGTGTGGAGAATCAGTCCAAAAAAAGAAGTTATGGTAAAATTCCAAAGGCACATAGCTAAGCATGGTCTGGCAAACACATGACATACCTATCCTTGCAAGGAGAGTATAGAACAGGCCACCCCTTCAGCTTCTGCAAACCATAAATGTCACAAACATTCAAAACCACCCACAGAGGACCAACTTAAATCTGTATGTGGGCTCATCTACTCAATCCCACAACAGTCAGTAAGCATAAAACACACAAAACAAAACCAAAGGGGAAAAAAAAATGTTTTCACACTATAGCACAGAAGAAAACTTAATAAGCAAACACTTGTCCATAAAGAGTTGACAGCAAGAAACCTCCCAGACACCACATGAAAACAATATCTGAATGTGAACCTGGCACCAGAACAAACAGAATGAAGTTATGAAAGCTAGGATTTGGAAAGTGCCATAATTATTTATAATAGTGACAACTGTCCTGGATTCCCCTCATCAAAAAAATAACATGGAGGCAGGCTACCAGCATCAATTTCTGGATCTTACAATGTGTCCCAAGGGTGTAATGGTGTAATGGAAAGAAACAGTGTAGGAGCCAGAAAGCCTGATTCCTAGGCCCATTTCTGCCACAATCCAGTTATGGGACCTTGGGCATGTCACTACAAATGCAGAAGAAGTCTTAGAAGTCTCAGAAATCTAGGTGACCTAAGGGCCCCTTTATTTTGAGAATGTTATAACATGTATCTACACTCTCAGACTCATATTGTTAAGGGATTTTACGGAGCGTGGAAGAGGAGGGGAGGCAAAGGAAAAGAACATTAGAAGGTTCATTTGTTTATTTCAAGGATATTATATGGAAGATGTAGAAATAAAAACAATCATCCTCAAGAAGCTTTGGGAGATACAGAAGAAAGGGACCTATCCTTGGTCCCAGGAATGTAGCTCCTGAGACAAAATAGAGGTGAATCACATTTTCTTTAGTTGGAAAAGTCTAATCTCCCACCCAATACTTATATGCCCCACAAAATATCCCCCAAAATGTTTTCCTAACCGATACCTGAATATCTTTAATCACAAGGAGTTTACTCCTTCACAAGCCAAACCATTCTACTGTTATAAAACAAACTTTAAACATCTTTCTTCTAGTGAGAAAAAAATCAAAATTTCTTCATAAACACTGGCCCTGGTTTTGCCTTCTAGCTTTGCAGAAAATGTTAACTCCTCTTCCTCAATCAGATTTTCAAATATTTGGAAAGAGCTGCTGCATTCCAACCTCTCTACCATTCCCTAGCCAGGTTCTACATCCACACCTTTTTCAGCCCTTCCTTGTCTGACGTGGTTTCCAGAGCATTCATTTGCTGAGTCTCCCCAAGTCTGGGTTGGCAGAGCAACTCTTAACATGTGGCACAAAAAATGGAACATAATATTCCAAATGTAATCTGACAATTATATCCAATTTTAAAAAAAGACATTTTTTTAGTGCCTTCCATGCTCCAGACTAATATTTTTCTTGATCTTAACTATACGTCTGTTAACGCACCCTAAAAACACATTAGCTTTGTTTGTTTTAGCCCATTTCAGATGGCCATGTTAAAAATGAGATCAGATTCTGTTATTCAAAATATCAGTTTATTTCCTCTGTTGCCAATTCTGTAGTCATTACAGTAGAGCAGGACAAGCTTTTGAGCCATGTGGACCCAGGCAGACCCTGTCCCTTGCTAATTGAGTGACCTTAAGTTGTAAAAAACACTGGTTCACTTGCAATGTTTCATTCAAGTCTCTGGTAAAAATAATTTTCAAAAGTCAAAACTAATGACAGATTTGTGTGGCACAGAAGATTATCCTCTAAACTGACAACGATCCACCAATCTAATGAAAGAGTGACTGCCCCTTATTTTCAGGAATGGCAGATGAGACGGTCTAGTTAGTGAAAGAAAAGAGAAGCACCACTTCTGGGCCAGGCACTATATATATATTACCTCAGTTCATAACAAACTTGTAAGATATTTTGTTTACACAGAGGAAAAAAATCAAAGAATTAAGTAATTAAGAAATACATCTAAGATCACAAGGGTAATGAGTGAAAGAGCTGGGCCCAAACACAGTTTTATCTCACTCTGTTACTAACCATTACACTGGGAGACTTGAACACAGGAAGAATACATGTGATCAAGTGGGGGGGATAGGATGGGGAAGGTAGGAAAGAGTGTGAAGGCATGAGTTGTATGAAGTTAAGAGATAAAGCTAGAAAGGTTAGGTTGAGGCCAAATGCCAAGGGTCTCGAGTTCCATACTTAGGAATTAGGACTTCGATCATTAGGCTATTAAGAGTCGACCTCTATTCATATTTCAAAACTAATTTCATAGTTAATAATAAGGGATTTGGAGACAAAAAAAGGCAGCATCAGTGGAGCATGTGTTGGGTGTATTGTTTTAGATAGCATCCAGAGGGAAGGATTTGTGAACTGAAGTGATTTAAAAAATATTATCCCTAATAAATTTGCCTCATAATATAATCCAGTCTTTATAATATTTGCTTTGATAATATAGTCAATAAAACATAATAATACACTCACTGGAAGGCTTAGGAATTCATTAAAGTAGTCCACAAGGAAATTATCTGTTGCCAAAGAATCTTCCTGCAAAAACATAAAAACACAATATTATGCTTATACTTGTTTTAAAATATGCCAATATTATTATCTAATTCTACTATCAATAGATTATATGTAGATCTTCAAATTTTCTTCAGTTGGTCAGTAGTGAATCCTCACTTTAAGCAGAACACGGTGCTACATTATCTGAAAGTAATAAATACAAAAATAGAATGAAGCATACTCCTAAAAGACCTTGCTATTGTACTTAGCTGGAAAACAGAATGTGTGAAAAATACAGCACACTTAAATGAAACACCAACAAATACAAAATACTACATGTGGTAAATTTCTCACAGCCTTATTAAAAATATGTATTTCATAAAAACGAAGGCAGAGTCAATAAAGTAAGAACTAGTGTTTGGAGGTTAAAAAAAATTAATAATGTGAATTTCTTAAATTGCCTAATGGAAGTGATAAGCTAAGTGAAGAAAATATTCTACGGCTTCCCCCTCAGAAAGAGTTTTAGTAATTTGGGTCCTGCTTAACTTTTGCATGATGGAACTTTGATAATGCATGTGTTCTAAGCATAAAGATTGTATACATTTTCTCCATACAATTTCATTCCCCAACACAGTCACTTTTCAAGTTGGTAAAATTGGAAAGACACTGCAAAGAGCAAATTCTCTCTTCCAAATAAAACTTACCTTATTTTATTGGTAATTGTTTCTACTGTGTCAAAAGCACATCATGGCATAATCTGTTGTATAGTACATGTGTTTATTTTGTTATTCATAATTATGTTTCAATTTTACAAATCTAACATGAAAATTGACAGTATGATACAAAGCTATTATTTCCATATGGATGATTATTTTCTTTTTATATTGGCCAATATTTTTAAATGATTGAAGTATAGTGTGGAAGGATAAGAAAGATACTATAGTATATTAACACTACTTTAGAAAATAGATTTTCAGGGTAATTTTTAAAATAACTGAAGAATCATGATAGAGTTACAATCACTTATGGGAATTATATCAAAGAACTTACTAAAAATACAAACTGGTTAAAATGACAACAACAAACTTAGGATCTCATTAAATCTACCACCTTCACAGCGGCACTTTCGTAATATACTCACAAAGTTATGACTGACAAAAGTCTAACAAAGCAGAACAGGGCAGATAACATTTGGTCGTGGCTATGAGGCTGACAAACTTTCAAATTTTACCTTTCAAAGTTATTTTAATTTTCTGGACTTTATTTAGTGAACTACCTAGTTTCTGCTAACTCCTAGAAGAAATCAACTAAATTCAATAAACATTTTTAGGATCTCTTAGGTAGAAGGCATTTTGTTACAATAAGTGTGGCCAAATTTTGCACTACTGGACTCATGATCAAAAATCTACAGATGGAAAGGGTATTTAAAATGAATAACAGTAGTATAGTCCCTTGTTAGTTTTTCTAAAACAGGCATTTTTAATTTTTAGCTATAAAACAGAATGTGTACTTTATAGAGACACACCTAAAATTGTCTATAATTTGGCCAGCCACATTGCCAGAAATTTCAAGATAATTCTTAAATTCATACATTCATTTTCAGATGCTTCACACTTAAAAGATGCTCTAACTCAACACTTTCCAAATTACTTGTGATGAAGCACCTGTTCTGTTTTGTCCCTGATCCATTTCAGATAACTTTTGTAAAATACAGTTAAGACTGAATTACTAGAAAATAAAACATATACATAACATAAGCCCAATTTTTTTTTATTCAGTTCAATAGATATAAACATACTCTGTCAAATTACAGTAAAGTTTCTAAATGTTTCCTCTTGATTTCTGAACTCATCTCTACATGAACTGGTAAGAGTCTCATCAGTCCAAGACCCTAATCAAGAGTAGTACTGCCCTAAGCCCTTGGGGAGCAATTTGCTTTCAGCTCCCTCAGGTCTCCCTGAAATCAAACCACACTGGAGAGCATTTTTTGGCATTCTTTCACATCTTCAGGTTTGTACTTATAACCATTATTAAAATACTTTATCAAAATCTGAATTTCTTTTCTAAAATTGTATATTAATTTCTATCAATATTAAACCTTTAGTGCTTCTGCTTATATCAGGGCAGGTCTATAATGGAAATAAGTGTAGTGAACAAGTGCCATCTGCTCAATCCTCTTGTCACACTTTAATAAGAATGCCTGTATTTCTCTAAATAAATAAGTGTATTTTCTCATTGCACTTCCTTCCAATTCACTGTGTTCAGATATTGTGTCACATCAGTAGCAAACAGTCTTGTAAAGCAATGAGAATCTGATAAACCTTTTATTCTCAAAACCCACTAATTAAAAAAATTTTAAAGACCTTGATCTGAAGCAGCAGCTCAGTTACTCTCAATAGGTTTCCACAATCCAGTTACATAGTTGTACGAAAATGAACTAAGTCTCCATATTCAGGTTCAATATCTTCCAAATAACCAATAAACTGGTGATGGTTAATGGTACAATCAAGAAGAAAACTGGGTTACAATCAATTCCTCCACTATGTCATTCCATAAACCTGACTACAAAATTTACAACCCAGATTCTATGTTGAATGATGCAATGGAAGGTAAAAAAAATTTTCAGAGTTGAATATACTCTCGAAACCTGTTTTTTCATGTATTACAGGTGTGCCATCTGTGAAAGTGAAGTCGACTTTTCCATTTTTAGTCCAAACCTCTAAAATTTCTTCCTGAAAAAGGGTTAAACAAAATAGCTTACATGTGCTTGCTAATTACAGTAGGTAAAATGTTTTTTGCTTAAAAATTACTTTGCAGCACCCTCAAATAAAATAAACTATAGTAATTTCACAACTGCAAAGATACAAACACACACAGAAAATAAACAAGGAAGAGGAAGTAAGATAAATACAGACAAAAACGATAGTTCAAGAAAGAATATGATAGATGCCATAGAAAATTACAATATAAACTATTTTACTCCCAAAGGAGGGAAAGATATCTGGTAGGAGGAATTAGAAGAGACTCAAATGGGGAAAATGACATTCAAAACGCATTTCAAATAACTTCAAATTCTATGAAAGCAAAACATAATAAAGGCAATCACTGTTAGCTAATGGCAGAAGTAGAAGGACAATCCATGTTTCCAACTTCCTTGCAAGCTATTCACATACTAAACCAAAGCCATTCAACTAATTTCCAATGCAGAATCCTAAACTGCCACACTTTAGATTGGGAATGCTATCGTCAATCAGGGGATAGAATAGACCACATCTCCAAAATTATACTCATTTTTGCTTCTTCTTAAAATACATAAACATTCTTTCTTTTCTCCTTCCTAATTAGCCAATCACTAGACAACATACAGACAATGGAATTCAATGGGTCAAGTGAAAGTGGACCCCTACAGTTCACAAGGCAACCAGGCACAGCACTGATGGCTAGAGCTCCCAGATGGTGATTTCTTGTTGTGAGCAACCTTGTTTGGGACTCCTCAGATCCAACTCCCTCCCATAGAAACAGAGATTTATATGCCACATCCCACACCTATTGTTCCTCTGAAAGACACTAGAACATAGCCAGGTAGTTGCTCAAGCCCCTGGATAGGGATTTATTGGCTAGCTACAGGGCTAGCTGTTGCTAGCTGTTGCTCCATGAAACTGTTGGAGGAGTTTCCATTTGAGGTGCCAAAGAAGACAATGCACAGCTAAAGGCGCTGACAGCTTGAAAGAAAGGGGAATGAGAGATCCTGGAAGGCTACAGATGATGGCCTCAAATCTTAGCCTTCATTTGTATCAGATATTTCTGTCTGCTGGCAACTGATGGATCCGTGCCGTAGTGTCTAAGCTAGTTACAAGATGACTGCTTGAAAAATGTGTGTATATACTGCAATAAGAACTTCATCATTATTTTGACATATCTGATATAAAACATTTTATTGATTTTTAAATCTACTTGTTTATCCTAAGAAATTTTAAGATTATATTTGCTGTGAAAAAAAGAACTCTTAAAATTTAATTTTAACTTAAATATTAAAGTGGTTTTAAAAATAGTCTAAAAAAATTTAATACCTATTGGATGCTACAGTTTCTCACCAATAGAAACTATGCAAAGATTTTAAAAGATCACCATTAAAAACATCTTGATTAGGAATTGCATATAGTCACTTAAAGCATAAAATCTGATATTAAAAAGTTATGTGTTAGAGAGCCTCCAGTCAAGGTAGTAAAGTCGGTAAATGCTGTGCTTGTCTCCTCTCACACCACATCAAAATTACAACTAAAGAACATCCATCATTGGGAGTTGCCTGAAGTCTAGCTGAACAGAATTCCTACAACTCAGGACACACAGAAGAGACCACCTCGAGACTGGCAGAAGGGGCAGAGATGCTGAATGGGCTGGTTCCACACCTGCATGTGGTGGTGAAAATCAGGAGGGATATCATGGTGAGAAAGATCCCCACAGAGAAGCAAGAGGTCCCAGCCCCACACCAGGGTGCCCAGCTCAGGGTTCCAGTGCCAGGAAGAGAAGTTTCCACAACTTCTACCTGTGAAAACCAGCAGAGATTGTGGCTGAGTGAGAGAAAGGGCTGCTGGAGTCACAGACATTCCTCTTACAGGGCCTGTGTGGACTTACTCGCTGACTGACTCACTTGCTCTGAGCTCCAGCACTGGTGGTGGCCAGCCTTGGTTTGCGGCTTAGCCTATCAAGGCACATTGGATCCAGCATGGGTAGTGGGCAACTGTAGATTGTTTGGTGGCTCATGCTAGGAGGCCCAGGGCAGGGCACAGGCAATGGCTAAATTTGGCCTGTGGTGGGGACCCTCCCAGGAGGCCCCATTCTACATGTGGTAGCCAGCTTCAACCTGAGCCAGAGCACTACTTGGGGCCATATCTAAGGATGACACACACAAAGGGCAGACTGGGCAAGCACCAAACCCCTGCTAAAGCAAATCCTGCTCCACAGAGTCAGCCACTGCACAATAGCTTCTCCACTGTAGTCACAACCAGTCCTCACAACCAATCAGCCTCAGGGTCAATCCCTCCCACTGACATGCAATCAGCAACTAAAACTCAACTACAACAGGAGGACAGGCACACACGATCCATATGAGGAACATACCTGGAGCACTTGGCTCAGCTAACCAGGAAAAACAGTGTCACTGGGCTCCACAGCACACCTACAACATGAGGCCACTCTCCTAAGACTGGGAGACATAGCAGCCCTAGCTAATACACAGAAAAAAATACAACTAGCAGCCAAAATGGGAAAACAAAGAATCACGTCCCAAATGAACAAACAGAACAAAGCTCCAGAAAAAGAACTGAACAAAATGAAGACAAGTGATCTAGCAGATGCAGAGTTCAAAACACTGGTTATATGGATGTTCAATGAACTTAGGGGAAGAGTAGATAAACTTAGTGAGAACTTTAACAGATTGACAGAAAAACAAACATGGAGATAGAAAACAAAAAGGAATCATCAAAAATGAAAAATGCAACAACTTAAATAAAAAAAACATTAGAGGGAATAACAGTAGATTAGATGAAGCAGAGGATTAAATCAGTAATTTAGAAAATAAGGTAGCAGAAAACACCCAATCAGAACAGCAACAAGAAAAAAGAATTTAAAAAAAATGAGTTTAGTTTAAGGGACCTCTGGGACAACATCAAGAATACCAACATTTGCATCAGAGGGATACCAGAAAGAGACAGAGAGAGAACAAGAAACTGGAAACCTATTTGAAGAAATCATGACAGAAAACTGCCCTAACCTAGAAAAGGAAATAGACATACAACCCCAGGAAACTCAGAGTCCACAATAAGATGAACCCAAAGAGGCCCACACCAAGACACATCATAATTAAAACGCCAAAGGTTAAAGACAAAGAGAGAATCTTAAAAATATCAAGAGAAAAGCATTTAGTTACATACTAGGGAGCTCCCATAAGACTGTCAGCTGATTTCTCAACAGAAGCTATGCAGACCAGAAGGGATTGGCATGAAATATTCGAAGTGATGAAAAGCAAGGACCTACAACCAAGTTTACTCTACCCAGCAAAGCTATCGTTTAGAATCGAAGGACACAGAAAGAGCTTTCCAGACAAGAAAAAGTTAAAAGAATTCATCACCATATTACAGGAAATCTTGGAGGAACTTCCTTAAGGAGAAAAAAGAAAAAAATTAAAATAAGAACAATAAAATGGCAATAACTACATATCAACAATTACTTTAAATATAAATTGATTAAATGCTCCAATCAAAAGATAAGATGGCTGAATGCATAAGAAAACAATACCCTCACTTCAGATTGAAAGATAATAAATTGAAAATAAAGGTATGGAAAAAAAATGTTTCATAAAAATAAAATAAATAAAAAGAAGCTGAGGTAGCAATACTTATATCAGACAAAATAAACTTTAAAATGAAAGGTATAACAAGAGACAAAGAAGGACCCCGTTAATCCCACTTCTGGGCATTTATCTGAAGAAACCCAAAACACTACTTTAAAGGGATATGTGAATCCATATGTTCACTGCAACATTATTTACACTAGTCAAGATATGGAGGCTCCCTGGGTGTCCATCAGTGGATGAATAAAGAAGAGGTGATATACATACACAAATGAAATATTACTCACCATAAAAAATAAATAAAAGAATGAACTCTTGCTATCTGCAACATGGATGGACCTAGAGGATATTGTGCTGAGTGGAGCAAGTCAGACAGAGAAAGATAAATGCCATACAATTTCATATTTATGTAGAATCTAAAGCAGCAGTCCTGAACCTTTTTGGCACTAGAGACCAGTGCTCCTATGGAAATCAAAAGCCTGATGGTCTGAGGTGGAGCTGAGGCAGTAATGCTAGTGCTAGGGAGTAGCTGCAAGTACAAATGAAGTTTTGCTCACTCATCCAGAGCTTAGTTCCTGCTGTGTGGCCCAGTTCCTAACAGGCCATGGACCGGTACTGGTCCACAGCCTGGGGGTTGGGTCCCCTGATCTAAAGAACAAAATAAGCAAACAGAACAGAACCAAATTCATAGATAGATAGAACATTTTGATGGTTTCCAGATGGGAGGAGGGTTGGAGGAGAGGTGAAAAAGGGTAAGAAATTAAAGAGTACAAATTAGTAGTTACGAAATGGTTATGGGGATGTAAAGTATAGCATAAAGAATATAGTCAATGATATTGTAACAACTATATGGTATCTAGATTTATAAGGGTGATTGCTTTGTAAATTACACAAATGTCTAATCGCTATGTTGTACACCTGAAACTAATATATCATATGCCAACTGTAATTAAAAATAAAAGTTATTAAATTCAAAAAAGTTGAGTATTTATGTACAGCTCTAAGAAGGTAACTGCAGAAGTCACAGTAGCAACCATGTGTAGATTTAAAATATTAACAATAATAATAAAGGTCCTTGTCTAATGCATGGTTTAATTTCCTTCCATTGCAGCAGCACCTAAAAGCAAATAATTGCCTTTCCAGGCATCACCCAATAGGTCTTATAGACTTTTTCTTCTGGGAACTTACAGTGTCTGTAGAGATAAAAGAGCCAAGCATACAGTTAACTATCAGACTAGGGAGATTTACAGTTCATTTAGAACTTGTATACAAAAAATAAAATTAATAATAATAATAATAATAATAATAATAATAAACATCAGTTTTTAATCACTTACTAAAAATGCTATATATATTTAAAAAGGAAATTAAGAAAATAATTCCATTTTCAATAGAATCAAAAAGAATTACTTAATCAAGGAGGCAAAGATTTGTATACTGAAAACTATAAAATATTGCTGAAAGAAATTAGACATCAACAAATAGAAAAATATACCATATTCAAGGATCAGAAGACAATATTGTTAAGATAATAATACCACCCAAAGCAACCTACAGATTCAATATGATCTCCACTGAAATTCCAGTGACATGTTATTTTTTTCAGAAATAGAAAAGAAACACTCTAAAATTCATATGGGGTCTCAAGGGACCTTGAATAGCCAAAACAATCTTGAAAATGAACAAAGTTGGAAGACTCATATAACCTGATTCCAAACTTATTACAGAACTACAATAACCAAAACAGTGCGGTACAGGCATAAAGACAGACATATAAACCATTTAAATAGAATGGAGTGTCCAGAAATAAATCTTCTCATATACTGTCAAACAATTTTCAACAAGTGTGCCAAGCCCATTCAGTAAACAAAAGACATTCTTTTCAATATATGGTGCTATGAAAACTGGATATCTACATGTAAAAGAATGAAGTTGGACCTTTATCTGATACCATATACAAAAATTAACTCAAAAGGAATTGATGACTTAAACATAAGAGCTAAAACTATAAAATACTTAGAAGAAAACATAAGGATAAATCTTCATGATCTTGAATCTGGCAATAGATTCGTAGATATGACATCAAAAGTATAAACAACAAAAGAAAAATAAATTTGACTTCATGAGAATTAAAAACCTTTGTGCATCAAAGGACCCTATTAAGAAAGTGAAAATATAACCTACAGAATGTGAAAAATATTTGCAAATCATTTATCTTATAAGGGTTAATATCCATAATATATAAAGAACTCTAAATAACTCAGCAAGGAAATGATAAACAACTCAAATCTTCTACATGTACGAAGGACTTAAGTAGACATTTCTTCAGATAAGATAAACAATGATTAAGAAGCACATAAAAAGGTGTTCAATATCACTAGCAAAAAGAGAAATGCAAATCAAAACCACAATGATATCACTTCACATCTACTAGGATGGCTAAGAACAAGTGCTGGCAAGCATGTGGAAAGATGGGAACTCTTGTACAATGCTGGTGGGAATGTGAAATGGTGTAGCTACTGTGGAGCACACCATGGCAGTTTCTCAAAAATTTAAATATACATTGCCATATGGTCTAGAAATTCTATTTCTGAGTATATACTCAAAAGAACTTAAAGTAGATTCAAACAGATATGTGTACACCTGTGGTCATAGTAGCTTTATTGACAAAAGACAGAAACAACCCAAACGTCCATTGGCATGTGAAAGATAAATCAAAATTCGGTATGTACATACAATGGAATACTATTCGGCCTTAAAAAGGTATGAAATTCTGATACATGTAACAATATGGATGATCCTTGAAAATGTTATGCTAAATGAAATAAGCCCAACACAAAAGGACAAACATTGTGTGATTCTACTTATATGAAGTACCCAGAATAGTTAAATCCATAAAGACAGGAAGTAAAATAATAGTAACCAGAGACTGGGTTTTTCGGTTTGAAATAATGAAAAAGTTCTGGAGATGGATAGTGGTGATGGTTGCACAACAATGTAAATGTATTTAATGCCACTGCATTGTAATTTTAGTGGTTAAAATAGTAGACAATTTTATGTATAAGTTACTACAATAAAAAAGTTACATAGATACCGGAATCATTCAACAGCATGGATGGATCACAAAAGCATTATGCTGAGCAAAAGAAAATCAATTGTATAATTCCATTTATATGAAGTAAAATCTATAATCTGTGTTACCACTCTATGGTGAAAATAGAAAATTAGTTGTCTTTCAAGAATGGGGGCAAGAATCATCCAGGAAGAGGTTTAAAGGGAGTTACTAAGATTAAGTAAATGTTCTATATACTGATAGAAGTTTGGATCACACAGGTGTATACATTTGTCAAAATTCATCAAATGGCAGTCTTAAAATTTTTCCATTTTATTGTGCATAAATTTCACATCAACAAAAGAACCATAAACTAATTTGAATGCTAGTTTATTATATTCATGCTGTAGTGTTTAGGGATGATACTTATAATACTGATGTCTACAACTTACTTTGAAATGCATAAAAAAATAAAATAGATTGGATGAATGGCGATTGACAGAGGGACAGAAATATGAACAAGCAAATGCAGCAATGTTAACTGTGAAATCTTAGTGCTGGGTATATAAGTGTTCACATTACAATTCTTTTGACTTTCTTATATTTTTAATTTTTTCATAATAAAATGTGGGGGGGGGTACTTATATACAAGGAAACAATATTAAATTTCTCTGCACCTTTTGGAAGCCTTCTTAGCCTTCTGCGTCCTGAATGACAGATTCCAAATCCCCTCTAGAATAAATTCCTGGTCTCCTGATCATCTTGTGACCACTACTCTGGGATCCTATCAAGACAGGATCAGACCCCTGGGACCTCTACTTCACTCTCCTGTCCATAATATGCCAAACCTCATATTTTATTCCCTCCTTACCACAGTATAGATCATTCTTTGTAAACACATGTCAGTTAATACAAGAGATCTACCTGTACCCAATCCTTTTCTACCACAAAAGGACTTATGATGAATGTAATTTGGCTCTGCCCAGCTGTCTAGGCTCATCTCATACTACCAATGCTCCAGTCATAACAACTTTTATAGTTTTACACCATTGCACATGCTGATTATTCTACCTAGGAAATCTTTTCACCCCTTATTTGCCTATCTTTTTTTCTTCTCCAAAAGCCTGGAGTAAAGTCATATATGTTTCTCCTATTACAAGTTTTAATACTCCATATTATACTTGTCTGTTTACATGCTTCACCCACTGACTGGATTTGAACTTCTGGAGGAAAAAGGCTGTTCCTTATCCATTTTTTGAAATTCCCAATTCCTTTAGATAATAAATGCTGGAAACATTTTTGTTGAATGAATGCTTGAATGATTACACTGAGAACATTCAATCTAAAAAGACTAATGACCTAATAAAGACTCTAATAAAACAACACTAATAAAATAAAAAAGAGAGATATTGCCAGAAGAAGAAAACAAAAAGAGAACACACGGTGAAACGAGCCCCACAAAGCAGCTTGTGGAAAGAACACCTTGCTTAGATAGAGGGCATGTAGAAATTTAAGAGCTGAAAGCCCATTTATCAGATCCTCATGGGTTCACAAAATTGTATTTTCTTATAAATGTAGTCTATGAAGGAGAGGGGAAATAAAAGTGGCTCTTTCAATGAAGAACAAAAGTTTGAACTCTCTTTTTATTCCCAAGGGTTATCACATATGACAATCAGCATCTACCCAGCAGTTCTTTTCCGTTTAGTTTCTGTTCTACCTCTCCTGGAGGAAACCCTCAGAGCCTGAGAAGGTAAAGGAAGCTCTCTATTCCCTTTTATCTAATCATACTCTCTAAATATACCTAATTGGCTCTTCAATGGGCCCAAATACCTTAAGGCTTTCTCCCTGAACAAAGGTCCTTACAAACTGATATTTTCACTTAAAAGAGGGAGAATCTCACATCCTTTATTAACTTTTCTCCAATTCTACATGTTACCTATAGGTAAAAGCTTCTCTAAATCTAAATGCACTTTTAGTTCAAACCCCACAATTCACACTTAAATATAAATTGCTTATCCTTTTATTGTTTCACATTAAAGGTCATCTCTCCAATCAGAAGGTGTACTACACTACTTTGGAGAACAGTGATGGACAATATATGTACCCAATAGTGCCTAATACACCTATAAGTGCAAGGAGTTGCTTAATAATATACTTGTTGCTTAACTTATTGATGGAACTTCTAACACAGTTTCTACAGTTCAAAAAAAAAATTAGAGAATTTGATTTCAATCAGAGAATTGGACTCCATAGAACTGGAAGAACTCCAAACAGCCTAACAATTTCCAAAGGACTTATGTGACCCATCTCAATTTCCAAATGACTTGTTCAAAATACTTCTGGCATCTACCTTTGCACCCTCTTAAGAAAAGGAACAGTGGGGAAATAGGAGTGATGTGCTTACATCTACCTGCTCCTGCCCACCACCATTTTCATATAATGCCGCTAGAGTGTCAATCTGAGCACAGTCTCAGTTTATCCAGCCCAAATGATGCACTCTACCACAGTTACAATCGGAAGGATGAACACCAAGTGGTCATCAATTGTTAGACAGTCTTGTTCATGAAGAGTGGAAATATGGATCTTTTTGCATGTTATGTTAGAATAATGAGAATATCCTCATAATTGGGAAATACTATCTTTATAACTTCATTCAATCTATGCGAATAACAGAATATGAATTTAAACAGACCAAAGATTAGCTAAAAATATCAAGTTTTTACAAGTCTTTTAAAATTTGTTTTTTAATTATAGTTGACATATGATGTTATATTAGTTTCATATTTACAACAGTGTTTAGACATTTATATCTCCCAAGAAGTGATCATCACAACAAGTCTAGTAACCATCTAACAGCATACAGTTATTATATTATCAACTATATTTAATAAGTAAAATAAATACTGCTTGAAACTACAGACTCTCTTAATTTGACGGTAAAAATAAAGGACATCTGCTTTTTTAACTTTTTCTTTTTTAAATGGCATCTGCTTTTAAAGTAAATAAAATTGAGTTTTTCTATCAAAAACCTTCAACAAAATAGATCATTACACTACCAATTACTTTCTCTACAAAGACTATTTTTAAAGTATGACATATCTACCTATATTATTTCAATTTTTAAGGCATGAGAAAAGATATGATTATTTTGGATTTAAGAGTCAAGTACTTGTTTTTAACACTAATTTATTTTCTATTTTAAAAGTCACTCTCACTTAAAATTTTTCTCAGTGTATACCTACAACATAATCAAATCCCAGTGTATTATTAAGCAGTCTGAACTCTACTATTCTTGCTATGATAGATTTATATTTCCATTTTTATGGAATATGAAAATGAAAGAGGCTGGGATTGAGGGAAGCAATGTAGAGAAGCATTCTCTTTATAACTTTTATTATTTAAATTATTTACAAGAATATATTCAGACATTGCTTATAAAATTAAAAATATACCCCTAAAGAAACTAATAACAGGACTGAATATATTGTTTTTATACATTTTTTTCCTAAGAGAATTATCAAAGACCAATCAAATATGAAGTTAACGAAGACACTAAAGCAAAAAAATGACAGGAGAGGGGTACTTAAAAAATACAAAATATATATCAAATGAAGCTTTACAAAAAATAAGTGAAACAAATGATATTAATTATTATATATTAAAATATCCATCAACCAGAATTTATTAATCATCTAACATCTAATATTCTGGAAATTGTGCTACACAATATACGAAATATTAAGGTGTATTGTCACAGTATCAACCCTATAGGAGTTCACAATTTTATTAAGAAAATGCAAAATTTACACATAAAAAATTGAAATATATACAAGGCAAAATATGTCCCCAACATCAAATGACTTATTCTAAATGAGTTTTTCTCTTCTTTGAGAATAAAGACCCTATGTAAGGGTTAAATTATTTTGAAGATGTCCACAATAAGATTGTATATTTTAGATCCACTGATTTAGAAAATACAAGATTCCTATGAATACAGAAGCACTTTAAATTAGTATGTGATTGCTGCCAATGATGGAAAACCAAAATAACACTATTTAAATAAAATGGAAGTTTCTTTCTCTGATAAAACCATAATTTCAGTACTGGCACTGTGGCTTCCAAAATATCAAAAGCCCCTTTAATCTTGTAACTCTGCCATCTTTAAGATGCTGCTTCTACCTCATGACACAAGATAACTGCTTCAGCTCCAGCATTACATCCTCATTCCAGCCACTAGGAAAAAAAAAGGCACACTCTCTTCCTTTACACTTTTATGAGTGTTAGAGCCAGAATGACCCAGGTTCTAACTGTGGCTTGACCAGTTACTAGCTATGTGTGTGATGTAGGGGTCAGCTATTTAATCTCTATAAACACTGGCTTTCTATAAGTAGGACATGACACTTCTGCTTATGTTCCATTAGACAGAAATTGGTTATATGACCACGTTTTTAGCCTTCCTTGCTAGAAAATGTAGTCTTTATTCTGGAGAGCAATATGTCTAGTATGTATGGAAAAGGATAGAATGGATTTTGGAGAACCAGAGATCTCTGCCACATGCTTTTTTCTAAGAATATTAATGAGAAAAAAAATCTTTAAACTTTTGAAAAACAGCAAAACAGACATGTAAGACATATGAATTATTTAATCTATACATAATGCTTGATGACAATGAATTTGGGCATCTGGTCACACACTGGTCTCAGCTGAAAGCTGCACAGAGCTCAAAGGCAGTCTGGATGATTTTAGGTTGGGAAAGTTTCATGGAGATGAGCTAGGCCTTGAAGAATGTGCAAGATTGTGAAATAGATGGGGGAGAGCAACTGAGACAACACTTGACAACAAAGGCAAGGAGGCAAACAGGGCAGTTTGGCTGGAGCTGAAGGCATGTGGAAGTACTTTATAAACCAAAAACAGTATGAACATTGTCTTTATCACATAGGAGGTACTAGGAGTTAACGTTAAACAAGGCTGAAAAGTTATAGAAAAGCTAGAACACTAAAGGGAGGCATCTGACATTCTGGCTCTGCCAGTTACTAGATGTGCAGCCTCAGGCCAAGTTAGTTAACCTCTGTGACTTCCACTTCCTCATCTGTGAAATGTGGGTGATAATAACCACATAATAGAGTTGTTTTGAGGTTAAATACTAGCATCTAGTCAGTATTCTATAAACATCAGGATTAATAAAAGATCTGAGCAATCAAGTAACATGGTAATTTTTTAAAGGGTTAATAGTAATCTGATCACCAGGATAAGAATGATGTGAGAAGGAAAATCTAAAAGTAGGCAGAGCAAAGCTATCGCATCTGACACAGCTGATGCACAGGGTTTTGCACATTATGCTTTACTCAAAGAAAAATTGGGATTAGCAGAGGGAATTTAGAGGCAGTGATATTAGTTAGGACTACTGCCTAAGTCCAGGCCCAGGGATGAGGGCCTGAAATAAGACAGTATTTTCTCCATCTGCAGGGATGGAGAAAAAGATTTGGCTATGACAAGAACTTGCAGGTGGGAGGTGCAGAAAAAGGAAGAAGGTTCTGGCTTGGGTGACTGAATGACCCATGGCACTATTAACCAAAACAAGAAAAAGAGGAAGAAAAACAGGATTGGTGGGGGTAGATAAATTCAGTGGACTGTTAAGGTGATATAAGAGCATCCAGATGGTGAAGGTGCCTAATAACTCAATGGTTACAGAGTTCTGACATAGAAGAGTTGTCTGGATTAGAGGCATGTAGATTTGAATGCCCTGTGAAATGAGAGTAGCTGAAACTACAGGAGAAGACCCCCAGAGAAAGCCTGTAGAACAGAATCCTGAAGAAGGTAGCCACTTTCATGAGCAAAGAAAAAGGGAAGCCAGAGAGGGAGATGGAAAAAATGGGATATGGGAAAACTGGGAGATACTGGTATCAAAGGAATCAAGTGAAAGATGACTGGCTAATAGAGGTTTCAAACTGTTATGAGTTCCCAGACAGCTGCAAAGACCTGAAGAGGTTAGTGAACTGCTCAAGTGTTATGTGTAACATCTGAGTGCTCTTCAGAGAGTTCATGCTGGAGTTGTATGAGAAACATTAGCTGGTTCCAGAAGTGCTGATCTTCTGCTAAAACGAAGAACAGTCCGGGAAGCAGCTTAAAGAAATTTGCCACTACACAGTGACACCGAGACAATAAGAAGATGGAAGGAGTTGCTGACATGTTTTTTGTGCCTCTATTTTGGTCTCCCTCTCTCAGTGGTGGGTGAAAGTGGAAGCTGTTAGCAGACACAGCCTTAGCCCTCTCCCTTCAGTGCCCCTGACAGACTGTGAACTTCTTGAGACTTATCCTCAGCACTGCACTGTGAATACAGAAGGCACTCATGTTTGTTGAATAAAAAACCAAGAGCAAACAAGATAATTGTTCAACAAGAGAAATAAGTACTGGAAGATGTAAGCAAATAATATAGAGAAGTAGTTAGAGCTCTTGAAATCAAACTTAGATGGCAGTAGGTATTAGGCTCTGCTACCCCCTATCTAACTGCTAAACCTTGGGCAAATTCCTTAAATACACAATAGGAATTACAATAAAACCCACCCTAATTGTAGCACTCACCTAAATGACAATGCAAATAATTTACTTGGCAAAGTACATTATATTACTCAACTCTCCAGAAATCTGATCTGAAAACATTTAGTACATTTTAAAGGAATTACAACTATAACTGGACCACTTATTATCATTCATTGCCATCTACTTATGTTTACTGCAACCAGGAACTGCAGAGCCACATCACAATAAAACCATGGAGATAAAACATACCTCTTATGGAGCCATTACAGAGTTTAAAGAAATTAAAAGAGGTCATTTATGTAAAAGAACTTTAACCTGAATAGCATCTGTCTTGTGCTCAGTGCCATTGTTACTAAGCCAAAGCTTCCATTATACTCATTTGGAAAAACATAAAAAATAAAATACATAGCTTTTTTTCTATATCTGTGATTTACTATTTTAAAAACGCCAGAGGAAAAATTAGTAGCCCTCTAAATCATACTTACAAATTCCGCTTCTGTAATAGTTGGTGGCTCTGAAACAAGATAAAATATTACATTATCTCTCTCAAATCTGATTTCCTTTTAAAGTAAATGAAATAATTTGAGACAGCACCTAGCCCTGCATTATACATGGGCAAGCTCAGTAAAATTTTGGTGCTCTGTTCATTCTCTGCACATGGATTGAATTTTAAGTTGGAATTCAAGGTGGAAGTGGGGAGGAAAGGCCTCTGGAATCCAGCTTGGTCACTAATTCACTGTGACCCTGGAATTAACCTTAATGGAGGCTTCAATTATTCCAGCCGCAAAACGGAGAATTAAGTAAGGTAAAATAAGCTGGTGCCAGTGAGGCAATGTCAATGCGGGCAGGGGTGAGGAATGGCGATGGGGAGTGGGGGTGAAATTCGTAATAAAATGCTATGGGAGAGCAGTGGAGTCATTTTCCCAATGTTTGGAAGAGGGCACGCCGGGGCGCGGAGAGCAAAACCAGAGGCGGGAGCGTGGTCCAGCCCGTACGCCGCAGGCCCTCCCGCCCCACCTACCGACCGTGAGCCGCTTCGCGGGCATGCCGCCGCCGTTGCCCGCGCCCGGCGTCCGCGCGGGCCGTCAGGGGCCCATCTGCGCGCGGCCAGCGCCCCACAGGGCGCGTCTCTCCCGGGGGCGGACGCGGCTGCGGGCCAGCGCGCGGGCTCGGGCTGCGCGGGCCTGCGTGGCCCAGGCCTCGCCCGAGTTGCTATGGAGCTTAGACAATGCGGCCACCGACCACGGGCTGCCCCGGGCCTGGGCGCGGCGCCCGCGGCCAGGGCAGTCACGCGATTTTCGGGGACCCCTGGCCAAGGAATGGACACTTCCCGGACAGAGGGCTGGGGGACCAAGCAATCTCCAGACCCAACCCGGTGCGGCCACCCCAGGGGGTCCTGGAGACTCGGGTCACCCTTAAACAACTAGCCGGGGACTCGTTACTGTGGTGACCGCGGCTCAGGCCTGCTCTCCCAACGCAAAATCCCAGCCGCCGCGGGCTAGGAGTTTTGATGTCCCATAGTAAGAAAAGACCTTCTGGCAAGTGGGTGTGGGACTGGGGTCCAGACTGACTAGTCCTGAGCAGGGAAAAATGGAGAGTCAGGCTCAAGAATTTTCTTGATACTGAAGGACGTTCAACACACAGCTATTGAGCTCATTTCCAATTGTATGAAATGCCTATATAAAAAGTTAAATATTCATGTGCTTTAGTAGACAAATGTGAAGCCAGATCTTTCCCATATTTTTGCTATAAGTTAGGCTGCTGCATTTTCAAGATATCTAAGCTTTAAAAGTAACCCGGGTGAGTTGTCCACGAAGGGACAATAAATTGAGGGTGCTCATAGTATATGTTCCAGAAAAACTTATGATAGAAGAGTTTAAGCAAAAAGGGAAATTTGAAAAAAAAATTTAAAATACTTCTAATTAGAAAGAAAAATGAACATTTTTAGAAAAGTCCTGGCCAACTCAAATTTCCTGTCCAGCCCTGCCCACAGATGCCCAAGAACCTTAAATCCAACTATTTGCTGTACAAAATGGTACAGCAAATTTTCCTTGAATGCTTCCAAATCAAAATGCCCAAAATGAAATCTACATTTTCCCCCATTCTTTATCTTCAAATTTCGTCTTCCTATAAACTTCTATTTTCAGTAAGTAGTACCTTCATCCACAAAGTGACTCAAGGCAAAAACCACATATTCAGTCAAGAACTAGGTCCTGCCAATTCTACCTTAAAGTATTTCTAGAATCTGGAATCTTCTGTCTACTCCAACCACAACTTTAGCACAGGCTCCCATTTAGACTATAGTAAAAACTTCCTAACTTGTCCCTTTTCCAGGCTTTGTTTCCAGTGGAATTCCCCCTTAAATCTATTCTCTATGCTGAAAGCAAAATAATCTATCTAAATGCAAATCTGACCTACTTAAAACCTCAGTGGCTCCACATTTGCCCCCTCCAGTGTTCTTAGGCCAGCCAGGGAATGCAGGTATGTGAATGCTTATGCAAGCAAGGAATAAGACAATAGGTACTTGTTTTACAAGGAACCATAACACCTGCCTAGTCATATTTATTGCCTTTTCGATATTACATAGGCAAAGACAAATAAACCACTACCTTGGCCAAACAAAATCAAAGGGCTAAATGAAGGGAGAGTAGTGGATGAGAACAGAAAGGTAAATGGAGGTGAGGGAACAAATCTGCCAGCTTTGGCTTTCATTCTGAATGAAATATGATATAAATGTCTAACCAATGTACTATATACTCAAAACTAATAAAAAAAAATTTTTAAAGAATATGAACCAAAATCATAGAAGTTTTAAATGGAGAAATGCCACGATTTTAATTTGCAAAGGATCACTCTAAATGCTATATAGAGAGTGAAGATGGGTACAAATAGAAGCAAGCAAGAGCAGCTGATGGTAGCTCAGATCAGCTTGGTAACAGTTACAGGTTTGAGGACACAGATTCTACATATATTTAAAGGTAGAGCCAAGAGGATTTCCTGACTAGTTGAATGTGAGAATGAGAATAACTCCAAGGATCTGGGCATGATCAGCCAGAAGGATGTAGTTGTCATAACCAGAGATGGGGAAATCTAAGTGGTCCACGTTGTGGGGGAGAGTTTAAGAAGTCTGTTAGCCATCCAAGTGAAGATATTGAGTTTGGAGCCCAGAATTTGGGAGATATAAATTTGGGAGTCGACATGTAATTAGACATTTCAGGCATTTGCTTGTGCTAATTCAGTTGCCAGGGAAGTCATTCTGACTTTATCAGGCTGGATTTTCTCATCTTCAATACTCAGCTCCAGTGTCATCTTCTCTAGTGTAACATCCCATGAGTTCCTTGCACTGGCCTCTCCTCTTGTTCCTGTATACTTGGTACAAACTCATATCTTAAACACATATTAATATTAAAATAATCTGTAAAGGGAGGTGCACCCTCTACCCTCAGTATCACCCACCAGACAGTAATTCCTGGGTATTGAAGGAGGTATGTTTTATTTAACCTCCGACCCCCACCCCACCCACTGCACCCACTACTGAGTGCCTACCACTCTATATAATTTGTTGAAATATCTTCTCTCCATTGCAATCATCCCACACTGTGCCCCGCTCCCAGAGATTTGTTTATCCCTATTTTAGATCACCGTAACAATGAGAAGTCAATAGTTTAACATTAAGTGTGGCTAACACTTATTGAAAACTTATTTTGGGCCTCTAACAATAAACCTAAGAAATTGCTATAATTATTCTCAACAACTTAGGGAACTGAGACTTAGAAAGATGAGATAATGCACTCAAAGACAAAAACAGCCTGAAAGTGTTGAAGCCACAAGTTGATCCAGATATGTCTGATCCAAAGCCTTTGTTATTTAACCATGCTACATAGCTTTTCTCTCTAAAAATAATCTCATGAGATTTAAAAAACAATACAAGAACCACAGACTATGACTTAAACACAAATGCATAGGTTATAAGCTATTCTAATGGATTGGTGATTTTTGTTGTTGTTGTTGTTGCTTTAGGGTTATTGTATAATTCATATATCATAAAATGCACCTAAATTCAATCATTGTTAGTATATTGAGTTATGCAACTATCATTAGAATCAATTTTAGATCATTTTTATCACCTCAAAGAAACCCCATACCCTTTGGCTATCATCCCCTATTCTCTCCTTACCAAGAAACCACTAATCTATTTTCTGTCTGTATATATTTGCCTATTCTGGACATTTCATAAAAATGGAATCACACCATATGTTGATCTGTGACTGATTTTACTTAGCATAACGTTTTTAGGATTCGTCCATGTTGTGGCATGAATCAGTACTTCATCCCTTTTTATTGTTGAATAATATTCCATTGTATGGATATACCATAATTTATCCATTCATCAGTTGGATAATTAGAGTTGTTTCTACCTTTTGGTTATAATGAATCATACTATGAACATTCATGTACAAGTTTTTGTGTGGATGTATGTTCTCATTTCTCTTGTCTATGGATATATACATAGGAGTGGAATTGTTGAGTCAAAGGTAATTTTGTGTTAAACTGTTTAACTCTATGTTTAACTTTTTAAGAAACTGCCAGATTGTTTTCCAAATTGGCTGAATCATTTTATATTACCACTAGCAGTGAATGAGGGTTCTGATTTCCCCACATTCTCAATAACACTTGTTATTTTCTGACTTTTTATTATAACCATCCTACTGAGAGTAAAGTGGTTATCTCTTTGTAGTTTTGATTTGCATTTCCCTGATGACTAGATTTTACTTTGAAAACTTTTATTCTCTCTTCCCCTAAACAAGCTAGTTTTTTCCAAAAAAGGCCTTTTTCTACAAGTAGTCTATCTCATCATCAAAACCCAACATAGTTCAAAACCAGAAGTTTATAATGGGAGATGTATCTACATAAATTGAATTAAGTTTTTCTCTATTTGATTCTTATTCTGGAAATACTGTTAGCAAATTTGGAGGATGGTTTTGAGATGGACTTAATTAAACATAGACTTTGTAGTATACCTGCAATTCAATTTGGGGACCTCTGGAGAGCACCTCAGATAGTCTCCCTGCAAAACTGCTAAAACTATGTTATAATGAGAAGCCAACATAACCATGGAACAAGATAAAAGTAAACAAAGAAAAACGATCAGCTTTCAAATATGAGCCTAAAAGCAAATGTTACAAAGGCTCACATAAATTGCAAGGATTAATTTGCATTAGGGCTACTCTAATTCAGCCTGCTCAGGGCAAGGAGCTACAGAAATTTATTGAATTATTCTCTCAAGTACTGTCAGAAAGAACGGCTGCTATTTGTATGTGTATGTATATGTGTATATATCTTCTTCACAATCAAAAGCAAAATTCTAGGCATCCTACCTGTTTAGTCATTTAAAAGTTCCAGTCTTTCCCTGGGTTTTGTGTGGTAGGGTACAACTTAACCCTAGTTCTAAATCTTTCTGAGTATGAACAGGAATATCACCAAAGACTGAAATTCATATTATCATGGTGCATCTGAATACAAATGGACAATGGTTAGGAACTTCTGGTTAAGATGGCAAATTAGGTAAATGCTATGCTCACCTCGTCCCATGACCACATCAAAATTACAACTAAATTATAGAACCACCATCCCTGAGATCCACCTAAAGACTAGCTAAAGAGAACTCCTATAACTAAGGGTATAAAGAAGCCACATCAAGACTGGTAGGAGGGGTAGAGATGCAAAATGGGCTATACCCACACTCAGGTGGCTCCACTGAAGACAAGGGATCCCAACACAATCCCAGGCTCCCCAGCCCACAGTACCAGTGTTGGGAAGAGGAGTCCCTGTAACAGCTGGCTGTGAAATCAGCAGGGACTCAGTCTGGGTGAGATGGAGGGATGCAGGAGACCCAGGTGTCCACTTAAAAGGCCTGAGCACAGACTCACAAATACTCACTGTAAGCTCCAGAGAAGGAACAGAAGCTCAAAAAGCACCAGGGACATATAGAAGGAACTGAATTGTCTGGCTTCAGGATGAGGGCTTCAGAGGCAGTTCTCTCCAGAAATAAAGTGCTTTCAGGACCAATGTTCTTTTTTGAGCCCTCCCCCAACCCAGCCTGTAGACGCAGGCAGGCACTAACTCTGAGTCTCTATCAGAGGTTGAGATTCTCACCCCACCCTGGTGATTCTCTGAGACCCTACACCACTCAATTCACATGCCAAGCTAGTTCCTTCAGAGGCTAATCCACACAAGTGTCCAGCCTGGGCCTGTACTACAAACTCCTAAATTCTCTCAAAGGTCTACAAACCTCAAATAAACAGTGACTGGCCTTGGCATGCTCTTTATCTCTTGCTAAGTGCCTTCAAGCCCAGTACTAGTGGTAGTCAGAATTAGTTCAAACATAACCACTCCCAGGTACTTCCAAGTCAAATACAAGCAGTGGCTAACCTTGGCCCGTACCACAGCCCTTCTCTGGAGGCCCCAAACCAACACACCTTGTGGCTGTCTTTAAACCACAACAAAACACCACCCAATTAGCACCACAACACATGCAAAGAATAGACTTGGTAGGCACCAGAGGTCAGCCCCCACACAACAGCTTGTCTGCAATAGACAGGCCAGTGCTCACAGTCAGTTAATCTGAGGGTCAGTCCACCTACTAATGTTCTGATAGCAATCAAGGCTCAACTATAACAAGAAACCACACACAACCCACACAAGGGTTACCCCTGGAGCACTCAATTCAGGTGAACAGGTAGATTGCACTACTGAGCCCCACAAAATACCTACTACATAAGGCCATTCTGCCAAGACTGGGAGACATAGCACATCTACCTAGTATATAGAAACAAACACAGTGAGGCAGCCAAAATGAGGAGGCAAAGAAACATATCCCAAATGAAAGAACAGGATAAAACTCTAGAAAGAGAACTAAACAAAATGGAGGCAAGCAATCTACCAGATGCAAAATTCAAAACACTGGTTATAAGGATGCTCAAGGAACTTAGGGGAAGAAAAATGAACTCAGTGAGAACTTCAACAAAGAGATGAGATAGTAAGCATAAAAAAGGATATAGGAACTATAAAAAAACAGATAGAAATAAAGAATACAATCACTGAAATGAAGAATACACGACGAGGAATCAACACAGATTAGATAAAGCAGAGGATCACATTGTGATTTAGAAGACAAGGTAGCAGAAAACACCCAGGACAGCGACAAGAAAAAAGAATAAAAAGAAAATGAGTATAGTTTAAAGGACCTCTGGGACAGCAGCAAGCATAACAACATTCCCATAATAGGGGTACTCAAAGGAGAAGAGAGAAAGCAAGGGACTGAAAACCAATTTGAAGAAATAGTGATGAAATTTTCACTAACCTGGTGAAGCAAATAGACATATGCAGAGTTCCAAATGAGATGAACCCAAGGGAGCCCACACTAAGACACATCACAAATAAAATGCCAAAAGTTAAAGACAGAGAGAGAATCTTAAAAGTATCAACAGAAAAGCTTTTGGTCACCTATAAGGGAGCTCCCATAAGACTGTCAGCTGATATCTCGACAGAAATTTTGCAAGCTGAAGAAATTGGCATGAAAAATACAAAGTGATGAAAAGCAAAGACTTACAACTAAAACTATTCAACCCAGCAAAGCTATCATTTAGAATTGGAAAATGAGATAAAGAGCATCCTAACAAAAAAAGCTGAAGGAGCTCATCACCTCCAAACCAGTATTATAAGAAAAGTTTTTAAAAGGGCTTCATTAAGAAGAAAAAAAGAAAAAAATCAAAAATATGAATAAGAAAATATCACAAAGGAAAAAAATCTCACTGATCAAGGGAAACAAAAGCAGTGGATCAAATAATATTAAAGCTAGTACAAAGGTTAAAAGGCAAAAGTAGGAAGAGGTGTAATTATAACAGTAAGTTAAGAGATACACACAAACACACACACACAAAAGAATTAAAAAATAATGACAAAAACATAAACATGAAGGGTAAATAAAAAGGATAGCAATTTTTGAATGTGTTCAAACTTAAGCAAACATCAACTTAAAATAGACTGCTATAAATATAGCTTAATATATATGAAGCACATAGTAACCACAAACTAAAAATCTACAAGAGCTATAAAAGAAAGAAAAAGAAATCCAAACAGAACATTTCAGGAAGTTATCAACATACAAGAGAAAAAAAGCAAGAGAATAGGAAAGGAACAGAGAATTACAAAAACAATCAGCAAATAAATAATAAAATAGTAATAACCATATACTTATCAATAATTACTTTAGGATTAAATGCTCCAGTCAAAAGATAAACAGATAAAGATGATGTAGTACATGTAGGTAATGGAATATTACTCAGCCTTAAAAAAGAATGAAATCTTACCATTTGGTACAACATAGATGGACCTGGAGGGTATTATGCTAAGTGAAATAAATCAGAGAAAGACAAATAACATGAGTTCACTTGTAGAATCTTAAAAAAAAATAAAAGAACAAACGAAACAGAAACAAACTCATAGATACAGAGAACAAGCTGATGGTGGCCAAATAGGAAGGGCATTGGGAGGCTGGGTGAAAAAGGTAAAGGGATTAAGAAGTCCAAATTGGCAATTACAAAAGTCATGGAGACGTAAAGTACAGCTTAGGGTATATAGTCAAGAATATTGTAATAACTATCTATGGAGTCAGGTGGATGCAATACTTATAGGGGAGATCACTTTGTAAGTTACATAAATATCCAACCACTTTGCTGTACACCTGAAACTAATATAAAGTGTCAACTGTAACTAAAATATTAAAAATTAAAAATATAAACAAATGGACAATGGCCAGACTGTATCTGACACTAGAACTCTGACTCATAATCTCTGCAACAACCAGTCTTGGAAACCAAATTACAACCCCTGCAGCAGGGGTTAGGCCCAAACTGGTTAGGACTTGATTAGTAACTGCCAGTGTCCCTAATGTTGTCCCCACTTCCAACTCAGGACCAACCAAAGAAAGCCAAATATGCTTCCCAAACCAATCATAGAGCTTACCCACTAGATTCTAGTCGGTCTGCTTCAGTTTCCCCAGAAAAAGACCCTCCAGAGCACTCCTAAAGTCTTCCCCTTTTCTCATTATGCAACTTTCCAACTCTCCTACCTTTTAGTCTCTGCCAAACGCAAGTGGTGGTTGACTCCCTTGCTATAGCTACTTCTGCATAAATAGCTTTTGCTTATTCTTGTTTGGGTTGTTTTCATCTATTTTTACATATAGCTAAACTGTAGTTTTAATTTTTATACATAAATGCATCAGAATGATAAGGCAAGTAAAAATGTTTTTCCTAGGAGCTGGGTGGCAACTCAACATCTAAGAATGTATGATACCATCCCCCACTCTAATCCCTGCAATAACTGTAGTTGTAGCAAGAGGGTAAAAAACACAGGTTATAAAATGTCTATATTGTTTTTCTCCAGTCTTTTTTGATAACCATTGATTATCCTTCTTTTCAGTAAAATTATATATCTGTACTGGATAACAACTATACACATCCATATCATTTAACTACAAAATGGTATTTTGTGTGTGTGTGTTTCCTAACAATTCATAACTTTTTGAAGAAGGAATAATTAGTTTAATATATTTATTAGGCAATTTCTTAACTTATTCAAGATAACTATCATCTGGACCAACCAGTTTAGATTTATTGTAATTGTCAATATATTCCATTACATTATTTTGTTTCTTGCAGAAACTGATAATTCAATTTTTAAACCTTACTTAGCTGAAGTTTTAAAACTAATATTCCTAGGATGTTGTGATTTTTACAAGTACAGAATACATTCTTTTTTCTTTTTCTCTCCTTTTCCTGTTTTCTTCCTCTCTTCTCCAACTTTTTACAAACGAATTTGAGATTTAAGGGTTTTGTTGACCTGTATTGTTCTCTCCTGTAGCCCCAGCACCTAAATGAAACCTAGCATAATAAAGTAAATGCTCAATAAATATGTTAGAGGAACTGTATTTTATGAAGAAATAAAGATATTGAAAGTTACAAAAAAAAAATGAGATACTACCACGTGCCTTTCAAACAGCCAAAATCTGGAACATCGACATCAAACGCCAGCAAGAATGTGGAGCAACAGGTACTCTCTCTCTCATTCATTGATTATGGAGATGAAAAATAGTACAGCCACCTTGGAAGACAGTTTGGTGGTTTCTCACAAAGTTAAAGATACTCTTAGCATATAATTAAATAATTGTGCTCCTTGGTGCTTACCCAAAGGAGTTGAAAACATGTCCACACGAAACTTGCACATGGATGTTTATAGCAGCTTTATTCATAATTGCCAATTTATACATAATTGGAAGCAACTAAGATCCCCTTCAGCAGATTAATGAATAAACTGTGGTATATACAGGCAATGGAATGTTATTCAGCAGTAAAGAGAAATGAGCTATCAAACTATGAAGACATGGAGGAAACGAAAATGCATATTAGTAAGTGTGAAGTCAATCTAAAAAGGCTACCCACTGTATAATTCTAACTATATGATATCCTAGAAAAGGCAAAACGATGGAGACAGTAAAAAAAAAAAATCAGTTGTTGCCAAGAGCTGGGCAGTGGGGAGGGATGAATAGGCAGAGCACAGAGGATTTTTAGGGCAGTGCCGCCACTCAGTATGATACTATAATAGTGCATACATGTCATTATACTTTTGTCCAAGCCCACAGAATGTACACCAAAGGTGAACCCTGAGGTAAACTATGGACCTTGGGTGATCATGATGTGTCAATGTATGTTCATCATTTGCAACAAAGGTACCACTCTGTGGGGTTGTAGATAGTGGGGCGCCTATGCATCTGCAGGGACAGGGAGGATATGAGAAATCTCTGTACCGTCCTCTTAATATTGTCACAAATCTAAACTGCTCTAAAAAGTGGGGTTTTTTTTAAAGTTATAAAAGAACATTAGATCTCTTTATTTTTAATTCCCCAATCAGGTATCAGCGGTCAGGGAAAAAAGTTTAATAGTTGAATTTCCTGTCTCTTTATCTGAAACCAAACCAACAGCAAATGACTCTATTAAAGCAGGGAGCATCAGAACTAAAGCTTTGCTGCCATGGAAGAGGGGTTCTACTCAGGTTAGGATGAGTAGGCAAAAAGCCAAGTCAAGTGGCCACCATTTTAACCCCACTCCTAAATTCACTAGTGTGGTACCAACCAATATTTAAGCTCCTCTAAGCCTTACCTGGAAAAAAAAATACAACAAATAATGGTACCTTCCTCATAGCTTTGCTCTTAATATAATGAGATGTCTACAAGATATAGTTCACTTCCTAGCCAAATTAAAAATTAGCCACGAACAATAAAAATCTATAAATATTTTTAATTGAGGTCACTGTCTCAGGATTCCACAGCTCTTTCAGTCAATATTTACTATATCTCTGTATGGGTATAGTAGACACTAGAGCACTAGAGATAGGTAAAAAAGAACAGCCCTTATCCTTGGGATATTTACATTCCTCATGAAATAACTGAAGGGCACTTACAAAGCAATCTGAAAATGAATGTAAATTATCCTCTGTATAAAGAGGGAGACAGCAATGTATATTCCCTGGTAGCAGAGAATAAGAGACAGAGACCTTTCATGTCAGTAGCCTTGGCACTGATATTTTCAATAATGGCACAGAGTCCCCTCTCTCTGCCGCCAATAGTAAGTACCCCATGTACACCTGACTCACGCTGGTTGGGAGGTGGCTGGGAAGGCTTTTACCAAACACTGAACTTTTGTTCGGTGCTCAGACACTAGACTAAGCACCGGGGTCACAGACATAGAACAGAGGAGTTCACCGTCTAACCCTAAGGTAAACTATGGACTTTGAGTGATCATGATGTGTCAATGCATGTTCATCATTTTATGTCAATGTATGTCCCTCATGTCTGATAAGAAAACAAAAGTTCTGATAAATTCTATGATAACACAAAGGAGCTCTAGAGAGCAACATAACCAGCTTGGGAGTAGGATAAGGTGATCACCTCCAGCGTCCACTGAGCAGAGCCTTCAAAAGGAGGGAGGCAGTGGGGAGGGGAGAGAATGACAATCTGATGGAGAGAGAAAGTAACACTGGCATACTCCAGGAGGGATGGAGCAAAGGGAGCATGAAGTGGGCGGTGTCTCAATTTTAGCTCTGTCAAAAGCTAATAACTATATTTGATATCACCTGAAAATGTAAAGAAAGTTGAGAGCTGTAAAAAATTTATATGACCACCAATTAATTCAGCAATTAACATTTTTAACTAATGAGAGACACTCTCAGATTTGTACTTTAGATCATTACTAGACTTATTGAGGTGATGATTTTGTAAGTTATATAAATGTCTAATCACTATGTTGTACACCTAAAACTAATATATTTTTATGTCAACCCTAATTTTAAAAATTATTTTAAAATAAAAATAAGTTTAAAATAAATCCTAAAATAGGTCATTTGTTCTTTTTCCTCTAACTTCATCATTATTAAAATAGTTATTTTAAATATATTTAAAATAGTTTTCAAATATATTTACTCAGCTTTTTTCAGGTGACACCTAAATGAGCTTCAAGCCATTAGTATTTACCAAAAGGCATAAAAACATTCAAGAAACAAAATTACATCCAGTTATAAGATTAAGAAGCTCTGGGAATCTAATATACAGCATCGTGATCATTGCTAATAATATTGTATTATATACTTGAAAGTTGCTATGAAAGTAAATCTTAAATGTTTTCACCAAACACACAGAAGAAATTAATTATGTGACAGGATGAAAATGTTAGCTAATTTTATGGTAGTAATCATTTTGCAATATATAAGTATATCAAGTGAGCACTTCATAAACCTAAACTTATACAATGTTATATTTTCATTGAATTTGAAAAGAGTTGGGAGGAAAATAAAATTCTTTTTCTTCCTTTATTTCACATGAGTACTATGTCTTGAAAACATATTTCCCTCTTTTGGATATCTATGCAAAAATATATCTTTGCCACCCTAGCACATAAACTTTTGTCATATTGTTTACTTTCTGCATGTAGTTATATACCACTTAACCATAAAATAGGATGATGCATGTTTCACCTAAAAGGCCAATATCCCCTGCCCCTAAACACCTAACATATGTGTATATATATGTATGTATACATGTATGTATACACACACACAAACATGCACATCTTCTCATTCATCAAATCATGTTCATGTTATCACAATTCATTGTTTTATCATGTGATAATCATTATTAATTCAGCAATTTAAATACTTGCTGCATCTTCTATCATGCACAAGACACTCTGCTAAAGAAGGTAGAGAGCAGAGTAAAACAATTCTGCTCTTAAAGAACTTGCCGATGATGGGAGACAGGTACAAATAAGATATGCCAGAAACACCATAGAAAGGTATAAATAAAGACAAGATTCAACTAAGGTTAACATTTCATCTTGTAAGAGTGATCAGAAAATGATTTGTGGAAAGAAACTAAAGATTAGCTGAATTTGATGGGAGTTAGAATGGAAAGACAGAAAGGAAGTGGAAGAAAGCACAGGAGAGGCTGAGAAAACTATAAGGAGTCTGGTTTGGCTGGAACAAAGTGCACAGGATGGAATAACACTCAAGATTGCTAGAAAGTTAGGACCATTAGGAGATCCTAAATTCTGCTACACTTTTTATAGGAAGCTATGTAACTGGAGTCACATTTTAGTACAAATAATCTGGCAATGGATATTCAGGACAGATTCAGATGGGTAGAAAGTAATCTGGCAATGAATATTCAGGACAGATTCAAATGGGTAGAACGTAGAAGCAAAGAGACCTGTTAGAGGGCATTCACAGAATCTAGGAAGGATGTGATTAGGACTTGACCCAGGCACCCGCTTTTTGCAGAAATGAGCATGCCAGAGAGAAATAATTGGTAGTGCACCACCACCATTCACAACCAGCACTCACCTCCACATTTCTACTGCTCATCCACTCCTCTGGCTCCACAGTCCGTGGTAAGGAGCCAGGAGGGCAGAGCTGCTGGGCAAGTACATAATGATGTCTAAGGCACAGACCCAACTGCCAAAAAGGTGTTCTGTTAAAAGTCATCCCAGAAAAGTGGACTCTTGCAAGCCAACTAAAATATTTTAATTAGCAACTCTGAGTAAAAACTATTACCAAAATTTATTCTATCTATACTTTAAAAATTAAGTCGAGGAACATTTCCCCTATTTGGCAGTTTCACAGTACATCAACGTCAGATATTTAAAAGTTAAATTTACTTTTTTGAACAATAGCCGCAATCACCATAAATGAGTCTTTGGTGCCCCCTTGTGGAATATTTAGTGTAAACTTTGAAGTATTTACCCTCCACTCAGAAACAATAATGGGTATTTCTATCTTTTAAGACATTTAAAGAATTTTCTACATATATTATACTATTTTTGAGAGCAACAATTTAAAATAAAGCCATGTAAATAACTTAATACAAACAAGGAACAGAAATCAAATGTTGAAAATGTTCAGTAAATTATTTTGTCATAAGTTTATGACAATTTTGCAGTCATAAATTAAACAAAAGTAATGAAAAAACAGCTTTACACACTGCTAACTATCAAAAATATTTTCTCAACAGCACTTCTACTCTTAGATTCTTGTTAAGGAATCCATAATGACTTTATTAAGTATTTAAATAGCTGGAATAAATTTAAAAATCCATTTTTGCACTCATAGAAATGCTAGTATAAAATGATCAGATAACGCTTAAATTGTTGTTTCTCTTTATATTACTTATCACAAGTTCCTCATCATCTTTTTCCAAGCAATGGGGTCAGAAATAGGAAAATTCTATCCTTCCTGAAAACAAAATCAAATACAAAGAATACTGCTGCCTATTAGCGAACAAGGTTGTCAAGGGGACAGACCAAAGGAGGTAAGATAGGAAGGTTCTTATTCTAAGTTAATAGAATGTAAAGCATTTATTGATTTTCTCCAGAATTAACACTCATTCTTTTCCTTACGTTTTTATTTAGAATCAAAACAGAATACAAAAATAAAGTAGCAAATTTAATCTCCCTTGTTTTGCTATCTTCTTGAGGAAATAGAGTAGACCAACAAAAAATGTTTGGTGAATTTTTTCTTATTATTTTTTCTCACCATAATCAAAACCTGTAAGTATGTAGTAATTACTGTAATGTGGTAATATTTATTCCTGTTTTCATGCCTTGTCTTTAGATTACAAATACTTTGGGACTGGAACAGTGGCCTTTCTCTTGAACTGAGCTCTCAGATAATAGTGTATTCATGTAATTCATTTAGTTTTCAAATGATTGAGTTGTTTAAGCCACTTATGAGCTAAGGAACTACTCTATTAAGGCACGATTGTCCTAAATTAGAATTAATTTTTTTACTGGTATACCAATGATATTTCTTATGTGGCAAACCATTTCCCATTTAAGACATGCTAATTATATGCATACTGAATTTATTAACAGGGGTTCTGCAAAGAGTTTTGTCATGTATAAGTGTCAGATTACCTCTGCTAGAGTCCTGGCTCTCCCTACTTGCTGTCTGTGTGACCTTAGATTTAACCTTATTCTTGGTTCTCTGATCTATAAAAGGAGTAAGATAATAACTGCCTTATAGAGTTGCTGTGAGGAATAAATGGGTTAACACATGTAAAGGATTTAGAACAGTGTCTATATATAGTAAATGCTCAATTCACGTTTGGATGAATTCAGACATCTTTTACAAGCAAGTTAAAGGTTGCCTTTACAGTTTCTTTCAGTATAATGCTTTTGAAATTAAGGTTATATGTTCTATCCCCACAATTACTATTTCATTTTATTCTATTCACGTGTAGCCAAATGTGTACTAACACATAAATGTGTACCACTTAGAGTTTCAAGAGTGATTTCACAATACATCATCTCTCTTCATTTTTCTTATTTATAGATAAAAAGAATAGGCTCAGAATCAATAAGCTATTTGCATAAGAGCACAGTTAGTATGTAGTTCAGGATAACAACTGAGGTTTTTGACTCCTAGCCTAACACTCCTTCCATTAAGCTCTAACAAGTTGTAAGAAAAATCAGCTAAAAGAATGAGTAAACCAAACAAATCCACTGATTAAATGTTAAAAACAATTTAAGGAATCATTTAGATCCCACTTTTTGTTTAATGAAGCATTTCACTGAAATCAAACACTAAGAAATTAACAAATTATTAGAATAGAAGTATAATGGTTTATTAGGATAGAAATTACTAATAGCCCTAAAAAAATCTACTCATTCAATAAATATTTATTCAGTACTTTCTACTCGCTTGGCACTAGGCTAGGTACTAGGGATGCAATAGCATTTAAATTAAACATGATATAGTTCAGGACTTCATAGACTTTATACTTTATGGAGAAAGAAAATTAAATAAGCAATTTAAATAAAGTGAACTAGTGCCATGACAGTGGAAGAACAGGATGCTATGGGAGCATATAGTGAAGATAACTACTCCAATCAGTTACAATAATACATAATGATTTACAATAATTAGGATAATGTTGATTGTTTTCTGGACAGCTGGAGCCTTTGTTTACTAAAGTTGTTCATGAATACTGTATGATTTTCTTCTAGTTAACCTACTTACCTCTTGACTTTATCATAAATATAAAACCTATCTGTTGAATTCTTAACTCTAATAATTTTTCCTCAGAAAGTTTTATTATAAAATCATTAAAATATATGTTTTCAGTCCTTATACTATTTCACTCATAACTACTTAATCATAGTGCTCAAATTTTAATTAAGTCAAAAATATAAAAAATTTGAATTTCCATTTTAACAGTACCTACAGAAGAACACATTCAAATTATTGATTTATAAAATTAATGTGGTAAGAATCTACTTTTTCACCATCAGAGTGAAATAAAATATTACATTCTAATAGACTGGGTAAGCATAGATAACAAACGTGATCACATAGGAAGGGCGGTGTGATTGTAAAGCATAAGACAATAACAAAGTGCCTCATAAAGGACTGGAAATAGGACTCCAGATTCCTGCAGGCACTACTGACAATTTCATGTGTCAAGAAGTAAAAGAAACACTTGCCTTTCCTTTTCCATTATTCTGTAAAAAAATATAAAAACTCATAAGATATTGGGAAATGTGAGCATTTAAAATTACATAGACAATCTTGCATTTCATTAAAAAAAAAAGTCATTGAACTGGATTTGTGATTTTTTAAGACCTAAAAAGCCACTTTTGGAATGGCATTTAGGCCATGCAGATATCAAAAGAGCATAAAATAGCAAAAATGTACATATATCTAAGGAAGATATGATTTGATCTGAGCCAGAGGAAGAGAGGCCACAAGATCAAGTACCTAGTTTGGATTAAATCGGAGTTTATTTAATAAATTATGAGAATCAAGACTGCGAATAATTCCTAAAAACAAAGAAACTTCTCTAATAGAGAAAAAAAGGAAAGCCTCACTTGAACAACATTAATAAGTATATTGATCTTGATGTAGAAAATATCTCAGGAAATTAAATAGATATTGAGAACTAAACTTGGTTAGAATTAAATAAATCAGAATATGTGATGTAAAATTTATGGACTGTGTACCATATTAAATACAACTAACAATTTATTCATATTTATATTTAGCTTTCAAAATTCTTTGTTTAATTAAGAAGGATATAGATAAAATTTAATATTTAGGAGTTAATAAAAAATTTTTAGTGACTTAAACTACAAAATTTAGAGATTTTCCAAATATCAAGAGATATCAATGTGATATCTAATTCATACTTTAAAATTATCTAATTCATACTTTTAAAAATGTATAAAAGCTACATTTCAAATATGTATGTGTAATATATACACAGACATATACACACGAGTTATCTAGATACAATTATGAAACTATCTTCAAATTTTCCCCTGGGTTTAATAATTTGTTCAACAATGAAACTTATCTTTCTTTCTTGCTGCTGTTCTATAAATGAAACATGCAACCTCAAATAATTTTTGAAAAGAGGTACATTATAAGCAATTTAATAAATTTTCTTATCCAACCAATCCAAATTTGTCACAATATTTACACCCAGGCTAGAATAAACAAATGAAATCTGTGACTATAGCTCTAGAATTTTAAAAAGTACTTATATGAAGTATGTGACTTATAAGAATTTATTGACTAAGATTCCCATTATGAATACCCACATATGTCTAATAATTTACTTTTTATATCTTCTCAGTTATCAATATTAAGTAATTTTTATTTAACCAGAAGTCTGCCCAAATATGACTCTCACCAACTCAAGAGAAAGATTGAAATTATAAATTCGATAGAACTTCTGAAAACATTTTATTTAGATTTTAAATACTCATTTTCTAAATCTATAAGACCATATGTCTCAAGTTAAAAAGTTTTAATATTTGGAAAACTATTGTTTAAAAGTGATTGAAGAACATTTCAACACATAGTGATGAAATGCACAATTTTTAAATATTACATAAAACAGTTAAATACATATATATGGTAACATTGAAAATTCTTTATTTAAAATACTAAGTTATTAAAACTGGTAAAAGTGACATAGTAAAATAAAATTTTTTCAAAAACTCACTACTTGAAAGAAAACATACAATGACATGGATTATAATATATACAAAATAGGAAATAAATCATCATCTGTCATTAATGGGAAAATTTCTATGCTTTCAAAAAATTCATAATTTTAAATCAGACAAAATGTTGCTTAAGGGCATGCTTCTTTTATAAGTCTCTTTAAAGGCGTTTTAAATTCCGCTTACTCTGCGCACTTCCTGGAAGAGCATCTTTTCTATTTCTTGGATTTGCTGTTCCTCTACTACATTCTTCAGACCCATGATAAGCACACAAACATAATACACAAAAGTCAAAACCACAGGCTCTGCGGCTACACAGTCCCCTTTTCTTATATGGCTGGTACTTAGCAGGGGATTGGCACCGTGGGCAAGGTTTTAATGCTTCATCGATAAAAAGTGTTTTGGCAACCTGCAGTGAAAGCATATACACTAAATCTTCCAGTTTCATATAGAGAATCACTTATTTTAAACTCTGTAAATATTTATTTCTAATAACTTATGATAAATACTCACCTTAACATATTCTTCCTGTTTACTATGTAAGTGAGTAACTGAAGAGCTTGCTATAGGTGTCAAAACTTCTCCCCAAGGAGAAAATGTTGAAACTTGTTCTTTCTGAGAACCTGGTATCCTAGCCTGAGCTTGTACAGATCTTAAAGCAGATCGATTTAAAAGATGGAGCCGAGTGGCAGCATCCTGAACATTTAAAATAGCTCCCTGTGGTAAAAGACAAGAGGGGTCAGTACTGTAATATCAGAAGTTCCAAGGCAGCTTTCTGATGCACATGTATTTAAATGTTTGGAAATGATTTCATACCACTAGAATTTTCTTCCTAAACCTTTCTTCTTTAGAATTTTTTTCCTCTTAGCTAACACTTAGAAGTCAAAGAAATAAATATACAAATTCAAAACAATAAATGTTAGCTTTAAGTTTTCATGATTGGTTATTTTTCTTTTTAAGGCATGAGTTGGCAGCATTCTTCTAAAAAGAGCCAGATAGTATACATTTTACACTTCTCAGGGCAGATAGTCGCAGCTACTCTACTGCCATTTTAACAAAAGCACCTGTAGAGATATGAAAACGAGAGAGCAGGACCGAGTTTCCAGAAAACTTAATTAAAAACACAGGTGACAGACAGGATTTGGCCCAAAGACCAGAGTTTGCCAACTCCTGTTTTAAGTCAAGGTCTAAGAAGAGGTGGGTCATTTTTAAAGTTTGCTATAGGATATCATGAAGTTCTTTGAAGGTTTCTTACTTTGCCATATGTTAAAGAATAATGAGCCTGGTTAGACCATGACAACCAATTTGTTTGGCTGTTTTTGCGATTCTCATAAATATTTTATTCATTTTACCTTTAAGTTTTAAAAAGCTTTGATATTTTAAATGGAGAAGTAGATATCACTTTTATCTGAACCAGATTTCTATATCAAATATTCATCAAAAAAATATTTTCAATCAGTAATCATTATAGCCTTCTACTCTGTTAAAGTTGATGCTAAAAAAAAGTAAGTTTTTAAAAAAAAAACAAATTGGCATTCTTAACTACTTATCAAAATAAAAGGTAATGCGGGTGAATTTCCTCATGTGTCCAACTATACTTGTGCTTCCTCTCCATTGATAGTCTCCCTTAGCCACAGTTGCTTCATAATAACGGGGAGACCTAAAATATGAAAAATTTTAGTAGGATAAATATAGGAAATGAGGTTAGCTGGACATGAAAAATTACATGATTAACAATTTAACAATATATGCATATGTATAATGGATGAATACTGGTTTTCAGAAATTAGTTGAAAAATTTCAAGGACTCAATACATCTCTATATTACATTTGTATAAATGATTTGCAGCCTAGCTCACAAGCACATGACACAAGAGCACACTAAAATTTCAATGGATTTTGATGCATTTGGTAAACACAGTGATCGTGCATACACCAAAAAAATGAACAGAGATATTTTGTTGAAGCAAATTTCAGCCACAGAAGAAACATTCATTTATTTGGCAAATATTTATAGAACACCTAAAGGTGCCAAGTGGATAAAACAATTTAATCCTTGTTCTCCTGGAGCTTAAAATGTGCGCTACTATCTTTAAACTATATAAGGCGAAGAAGTTAGTGATGGCAAACATTTTTGAAATATAGACACATCATGTTGCCAGAAACATTTAAATGTGAGAGTGGAGTCACCTTATGATTGGTCATTTCCATGATTACAGTAAATTTAGAAATTCAATGAAAAAGGTGTAGTATTCCAATTTTAATGCTCATTCTCATTGCTATAAAGCAAACATAAAATTGGGATCCTATTTACATGTAGCTAGTCTATGCCTTCAAAATTTCATACTAAGGAGCTTTAAGTGATGCTATACAAGTATGAGGAAAACCGTCTAACAACTTTGTTTTATAACTTTTGTTTTAGCTGATGATACATTAGGATAGTCCAAGTAGAAAGCAACCAGTCCATATCAGAATGATAGGGCCAAGGGTACCAGGAAGGATGTCTCTGAGGATAAAGAGGAACAGGTAGAATATCTGATTTGTTTGGACTTACAGAGGAGATTTCCAGTTCTGGTGGATAATAAGAGATGAATCAGGGGTCTGTACAGAAAAACACTAAGCAAAAAAAAAAAAGAAACTGGGAAATTATTAACTCTGGGGGGGAAAAACTATATTAAAAAAAGGTGAAATCATACGTACCATATATCACAGCTGTCAAAAAGTCATGATAATCTCAATACAGTCTTCATAATGTCAGCACCTAATTCTGATTCACTCCCAAATGATGGTGATTCATTAAGATAGGAGAAAAGGAGAAAGGCATTCAGAGAAAGGTGGATAGGCAGGTAGTGGTAGTAGTGGTGAGAGGTTAAAAAACAATTTCTCTTTAGAAAATAATGCCAAGAAATAGAAGTAAATGCATGCTATTTAGAAATGTGGATGTAAACTTCAGAAGGTACAGGTGAGGAGTTTAAAGTGATGGGGCAAGAATCAAGAGTAGGAAGAGATAGGGCAAGAGAATGTGTTTTGTTACAAGCCTCATCATTCAATCTTTTTTAGCCATGTATATGTTTTACTTTGGAAAAATAAATAAATAAAAAGCAAGCCAAAATAAGAAAAAAAGTTTAAATAAGGAAAAAAGTATAGCACTTTAAGAAACTAAGATTTAAAAAATGTGGTGAGTAGACTATGAAAACAGAATATTTTTTGTAGAATTACCTGAAGGGTTGCCAAACACAACCACAGGTTTCTTCCTTGTAGTATGTAAGGAGCCCATAGAGCTAAAAGTTTAATGTTAATAGGTGCTGGGTTAAAAATTGTTTATTATGTCTTTCCCATGTAGGGCAGCACTCTAAAAAGATATATTAGAAAGGCAATTAATATCTTCACTATTATCAGCTCCCAGAGCCAGCAGCTGTAGCCATAAGTAGCCAGGATCTGTGAATCAGTCATAAGGCAACCAAACAGGTGAGAAAGTAAAACTTTTCTTCAGAGTAAAATAGAAATTCAATGTTTTAGTTAACAACAGTCACTAATATTTCATTGTAATGAGAAACCTACAGAGCTGTATCTAGGTTTCATATTTGTTTATGCCACACTTCATCTCAATTATTATATTTAACTAAAATAGACATTTTCTTATGTTATTAAATACTTATTACTAGAACAAGAATAAGGGAGTGAAGTCTCAGAGTGTCTTCTGGTATGGATGCCTAAGAAAGATCTAAAAGTTGAACACACAATAAATATGAGCACCAGTCATCAGATGCCATTACACCAAGTAGCATCCCTAGGAAGAATTATTCAGCTTCTGTAGAACTTGTAACTTCAAGGCTGGACCTTAGAGCTTCAAAGGAATACATGTTTACAATGCTATACCAGTACTAATCTGACATGTTCACTCACCTCCAGGCCTTCATTCATGCTATTCCCTCTGCTGAAACACTATTCCCTGCCTTCACCTGGCTAAATGCAAGTTCATCATTCAGGTTTCAGCTGAGATGCACTTTTTATGAGAAGCCTGCTCTCAATTCTCAAATATCAAACACTCCTTTTAACTGTTCCAATAGAACTAACTCTGGGTTTCCCCTAACACATCTGTATTGTAATCACCTGTTTACCTGTATCACCCACAGGATATGAGCTCCAAGAGAACACAGACCATGTCAGAAATGTTCACCATTGTAATCTAAGCAACTGGCACATAATACCCACTCAAAGACAAAATAGAGAATGCTATAAAGATCTTTAACTTTGAATAGGATTCAGCATATCACGGTATTCAAATACTGCCAACAGCACATATTCTTAACCAACAAACCCAACAAGATGTTCTTGATGCTAGGTAGATTTTGGGAAAAGTAAGGACTTTTATGAGGGTTTGTTTGCTAAATGGAAAAGGTTAAAAGATAGTAAGAAAACCAATTTAGATTATTATTTATATTTAGAATCCATTCTGGAAAAGTATTACATACATTACCTCAGAATCTGTTTTCAGTTGTGTGATATAAAATTTCCTCCTCCGATTTGCTTTTTTATCTTGAACAATAATTTCACGCCAATTTCTGCTCACTTTCCAAACACTATAACAAAAAGATCAGTCCTTATATTGTACATATTCCACAAGATCAACATTTTCTGCACATGGCAAAGAAAAACTTTAAAAAAGATTTTGGACAGTAAATTTAAACCTAAAAATTTACATTAAAAATGACTTAAAAATAAAAAAATAAAAATATGACTTGAGCTACATCGTTGTTTCATATTGTTTCACCACATGAAAGAAATCTTATGAAAGTATTAAATATATGCCAGCATTATGTTGATGGATTATTATCTTATAAATGGTTAAGGGAAAAACATAGTTTCATATAAAGCCAATATGAGTCCATAGAGAGACTGATTAAGAGGATTTAACTTTAACTGTAATACGAAGATTGGAAATTTGGGACACAACTTGCAGCAAATGATTATCATCGATAGCACAAGAGGTTTTTCTCAATTTCTCCTATTAATGTATTTAACAAATTGTTATTTTGATTAAACAAACATAAAAACAGTCTTTCATTGTAAGTTCTAAGCGCCAAATAATAAATATTATTATGAGTAGCACTACGAAGTTCCTATTTTATAAACCAAAGTTTATGAGAATGAAGCAGCTAAAGAAAAAAAAATACATGTCTAATGATTGCTTATTTATCAATAACCTTGACTTTATTAATTAGTAAAGATAATCCTTCAACTGTTAATTTGGTCTTTTTTTATTACTCTTAGCAAATCAAAGGGAATAAGATCTGATGGTTAAAAAAAGTCACTCAGGTACTACTTGAGTTGCCAACACTACTATTCTCCCAGCTACCATGGCCACTTCAGTTGCCATTGCTCTAAGCTGATCCATTTATCTTTTATCAGGATGATAAAGAGGAATAGGCAGAACGTCACTCATTAATGGGGAATAAATGAACCATATACTTGGGTATTTGCCAAAGCTATTTCCACAGAACATAATCTCAAATTACCAAGAATGAACACTGCTAACATTATACATGCATTCTGCAGTACAAACACTATAAATTTGGAGGGCTGGGCAGGAGAGGTAATTATTGAAATATGGATGACTCAATATCAACTGCTCCCACAAATGAGTACCAAAAAGTATCATCCAAGTTTTTATTTTAACTAGTCTGTATTTGAATACTCCAGCATATAAAAAATAAAAATTCCTGTATCTCAGCCATCTCTTAATCTTTTAAATGAATAATTTATCTCATTTGAACATTTTTTTAAAGGCATACATACATAGGTACACTAATCTGTTTATTATCCTGCTTGGGTTAGCCCAGATATATTTCTGATCAAGTCTTTTTGGAAAGGTTTTAAACCTTAAGAGTTTGTGGGAAACTACTGGATTAGGTATCAGAGGACTTGATTGTAAATATGGATCTATTTTTATCTCCTTGATTGACTATTGGCTGGTCACTTCTAGCTATAAATTCCACAATTCTCTACAATGGCCTCTAATTATTCATGAGAGAAAGGTGAAGAAGGTCTCTTATAGAAGTAGTAGCCATAAAAACAGCAAGGACTCAATGAATCAAACTCTAGATAAATATCTTTTGAAAAAGAGGTTCACTAATTCTCCTGCATGTCTTCCCAAAACCACCAGTTGGCAGAAATGCTATTACACATGGCTTCCCTTCTTCCCAAGGACTTTGTCCTCTGACAGTCCTGCAACTCCCCAAAATTGCCCGTATGAACACAGTTTCACTTCAGTCTTTGTAACCCTAGTTTCCACCCCCAAACACTCCAAAATGCCTGACTTAGTTCCTCTTTGTGTAGCAGCATTCAGTATACTGAAATCTCTGTGACCACAAATTCTTCATTTTCTAATTCCTTGAAATTTCCAAAAGTAATTATTCCACTGCTGTGTTAGTAATTAAAATGAAATAATTCATATTCCCTTAGTCTCTGGAAAGACCAAGCCCTAACGTGAACGTGAAAGCTAACCACTATTCTTGAATCCTTTGTATGTCATTTCTTAGTCACCATAATGCTCTACATTATTTCTGATCAAGTATCATAACTTTAGTACAATTTTTAATCTGAAACCAGGATAGGAACTATTAAATAAGTCATTAAATAACTATCATGGAATAAAGTTTGCCATTTTGAAATTTTAAAGTTTTACTTTTAGGAACCCTCTTCGCAAATGATTGACATGAACTTTATCCATAAGAAGACTATACTGTTGTTTCTAAAGAACACTTTTTTAAATGTTAGGAATTATATCAGTAAGTTCTATCAGGAAGTTCACTAAACCACTTTTGATATAGTGTAAGACAATGGAAGACAGAAATAATAAAACAAACAAAAAACAGAACTACTTAGCTCACAGAAAAGCTTTCCAACTTTAAAAAAAGTAATAAAAGGCAGTTTTATTTCATAAAAAAAATTATTTCTTACCTGCATAGGCTTTCTGCAGTCAAAGAATCCAAAACCATTGCTAGAATGTGCTTTAAATTTCTATATTTTAATTCTGTTAAGATGTCCAGTTGTTCTACGCCCATTTTCTTGCCAATTAGTCCTGCAAGTACACACTGCAGCACAGCTATTTTCCCCCTATCCCTTTCTTCTAAGAATTCGTGTGCACTGTTTTGCTGGAATCTTTTCCTTTTGCTTTTCATAAATAGCTCATGCACTAATTGCAAGGCTGGGGTCTTTGATAAATTCTTAAAGCTCAAAATCAAATGCCCACTCTGCCTGTCACCACTAGGCTGACTCTCTGAGATGTCTGAAGAAGCTGCTGGTGGTGTTTCAGAGTCAGAGTGGATGATTTGCTTTTCCTCTTCTGTCTCTGATTGTGAGCCTTGCTCCCGAAGAGTAGACAGTCTTCTCAACCTTCTGAGACGCCTTGACCCAACTTTGAGAGTTCCCTTATGTTTCTGAAGTAGTTCTTGAAAAGAACCCTCCTGGTCAGAGAGGGAATCTTCTGATTTATCCAAGCAAAGTGAGTTAAAACCACTGTCAGCAGGGGTTGAAATACTGCCCCTCACTTCAGTGGAAGGAGAAAGCCTTTGACTTGCCTTAAATTTAATGTTTGCTACAAGGTTACTTATTGGGGTCACAAAAATGTCCTCATCTGTTTCACAAGTTGTCCCACTATCAGAGGAGCCCAGAAGTTCTGGATATGTAGTCTCATCATTAACACAGAGACTGCTATCACTTAAGTCATGGGTGATAGAGTCTCTAAAATTATTGCCTTGAATTGGAGATATACATTCAACTTCAAACAGGCTACATTCATCTTTGGAGTCATCAACTGTGGAAGTCTTCTGCTGAGAAAAATTAAGTCTGAGTTTCTGACTGCTGGAAGCCGCTTCTTCCGTTTTCAAAGTGCTAGTAACTACAGTACTAAAATTACTTTGCCTTGGAAAACCTGAAGCATTGCTTGGAATATTTTTTTCTAAGTTGAGAACTTGGCTTATACCACTTTCTAGGGAACTATTTTGTGATTCAGAGTTCCCCTTTAGAAGAGAAAAAGATATGTCCAACCTTCTGCGCAGTAAAAATTTTCTTCCCCTGACTTTAGGAGTTTCACAAAGTTCTGGGGTTTTATTCTTTTCCTTTCTAGGGAAGATGAATCTCTTTTTTTGAGTAGGGGACTCTAAAGGATATGTTGAACCCAGACTGAAGTTTAATGGTGGGCATTTTTCTTTCTTTTCAAAAAATTCTTTATCTGTATGATCAAAGCCACACGATTTTAACTCACTGTAACCACTATCTTGAAATGAAGATGTGGAACATAAATCTCTGGAGCTGGAGTACTTGAAATCAACTGTAGGAGAGTCCACCTCATCTCCTGCTCCAGTTTGAGCTTGACCTGAATGCCTTTCTGACATCTTCAAAATCCGTTTCTACAAAGTGAAAACAAATGTTATTCTTCCTTTGAAATGAATAGTCTGACAGCTTATACCAAAATACATTATTTCTTATGAGTACAGATAATAATGGAAATTTTGTGGCAAAAAAAGTTATTTTAAAAATAAATCTACTCTACAATACACTCATGTGTATTTTATTTAAAACTACTTTTGACATAAAAACAAAAATTTTCAGTTTGCAAATATTCACAGGTTACTTGACTAAGCATAGTCTAAGCACTATGCACAAATATTTTCGTAAACAGCTGAGGAGAAAAATATCTGGCAACATAATTTTTTTTTTATTTTGTACTCTTCTTTTTATTTTTTTATTATGGTAACATTGGTTAACAAAATCTATTAAGATTCAGGTGTACAATCAGGTGTACAATTTAACAGTAAGGCATACATATATTTACATTGTGTGTTCACCTCCCATAGTTAGATTCCTTTCTGTCACCACATATTTGACTCCCTTTTACTCCATCTACCTCCACACTCCCTGCTCTCTCCCTCCCCTCTGGTAACCACTAGTCTATTGTCCATGTCCATGAGTCTGTTTGTTTGCTCTGTTCATTTGTTGGCAGCACCATTTTTAGATGATTTTATTATCTTATGATTTTAACAGCACTACAGTACATAATTATAGTTTTAATATTATAGCTTATTTGTGCTGGCCTATAGCTAGTCAGTTGGAAACTTCCTTTTAAATTTCTGGGATGTAAATAAAACTGCTTGAAAAATCTATATACTAATTTTTAAACGTATCTTTAGGAAATGTTTAAAATGAATACTGCCAACAAATTTAGTTGCAATTTGGCTAAGCATAACTCCAGGATGTTATTCATACTTGTAATAGAGGCATGCCTCAGAAATTCAGTTCCCATGACCATTCACAAGGTCTGAATTCCCAGACTTACACACTTACAAAGACTCTTTGGCTCACTGATAAATTACCAACACACTCTTCTTATGCTAACCAAAGTGAATCCCTGCCCCACAGATATAGGGCCATTTCAAAGTTGGCTTGTTATACTCATTTATGTCTCATCTTCTAAATATTTAGAGACATAAGATCCAGTTGCTGGTTTTAATTCACAGACAACAGACAACTATTTGTGGGGAACCCATCCTTTATAATATTCTTGAAATTTCAAATAAAGAATTCAAGTAAATTACTTAAAGAAGAAATGTGACTCAGTAATTATATTTGTAATGATACTAGGAAATACTTTACTCCTTAATTTTTCAATAGTTTTACATTCCTTCTTTTTAGAAACTCAAATTAAATCTTAACTCAAAGAAAGCTAAGAAAGTTATCATCATTTCTGATATTTCTCCAGATTATTCAAAGGACACTAAGACTGTCATTCTTTCAAAGTTTTTTCCAGACCAAATACACAATTTTTCTGTATTAAAAGATCCTGGGAAGATATATTTTAGTTGGCTATAATGGGAAAGTTATTTATGCCTCAGTTATATCAGTTAAATATGTGAATGCATGAGCTTTTTTTTTAAAAAAAAAATGCTACTCAAATCACAAAATGAAATAGTTTCTTTATAGTAAAATGATCATTATTACTGGGCAAAGTACCTAAGTGTTTTTAAGCCTTTTAAACCTATAGTCCCTTCTGGTAAAACTCACACATGTCCTCTTCTGATCTAGATCTCCTCAGATTGTTAGAATCACTGATATCTTCTGTTTATGCTTACTAGCTATCAAATGTTGCTTTCTATAATTTGTATTATATTTAAAAACAATTGTTGTTTTCATAATATTAATAAGATAAAATGTGTTTTCAAATTTCACCTTCACTCAAAATGTTTACCTTCCCGGAAAATCATTCCACTAATAACAGTTTTCATTCATGTCCTTTGGTAAAATTAGGTCAAGGAATCATTTTAAAGTTAAAAGAAAAGTAATTATTCTACTACTTCACCACTAGGTGTCTCACCTAGCTAGATTTTGGGAAACAGAAGCAAACTTAGAAACAAAGTGGGGATGCAGATATCCTCTTCCCCTAAAAACAATAGGCTACTTGTTATAAACATACAAAAAAAAATTTTTCTTCTAATTTCTTTTCTGTTCATCTATACATTTGAAATTGCCTCAAACGTGCTTTCTCTGCTATCATCATGTTCATCTTTCCACTACTCCAGGACACTGGTCTCAAACAAAACTTGGTTTTTCAAAGCTTAACTTTTGTATGCCAACTGGAATTTAAAAATTAAAAAATTATTCAAGACAAACTTAATTTTTAATTAATTTAAAGTTATTTATGCGCTATCATGGAATGCCCATTGAGTTAATTTTATGGATTCAGCAGTTCACTGATGAATCAAATAAGCTTCCTCGATACTGTTTTTAACCCCAGGCTCCTGATAAAGGGTTGAGAATACTTATCTCTATAGTGCTCTTAATTTTTTTTTAAATTTAAAAATGCACTCATCAAATCAGAGAATGAAATACTATTTAACTATTTTTAGACCAAATCTTCATTTGTTAAAGTGGAAAAATCTTACCATCAGTAAATCTTGAGCTCTAAGATGTCAAAGTTATACAGGCTTCTTCCAAACGAGAAACTCTCTCACTTTGCCTTTAAAATTCATGTCAAAGAGATACCACTTAAAAAGAAAACTTTAGTTTGAATAATTAATTGAAATGTGCAGTAGTAGGGTGACTGCTAACATCTGAAGGGTACGGAAAGTACATTTTGCAGGGATTATTTCTAACCCTTGAAAAGGCCTAAATCATTTAGCGTTTCCTTCGGCTTTCCAGACAGCAGGTATTTTAACATCCTTGTTTTCTGCAGCTAGTCTTGGAACTGAGGGACCATCCCAAATTCCGGTTGCTGAAAATGCAGTGTAAGCCGCGGCGCCATCATTCACCGCCCCGAGGTGCTATGCGTGCGGGTGGGTAACGGCCTCACCAAGGCGTCCCTCCCCGACCTTCCCGAGGCCCGGCTGGCGGGGGAGGCTAGGCTGGGCCGCCGGGGCCCTGGGCCCGGATAGCCCCCAACAGGCCGAAGGTGGATGGGTGGTCACCTGGACCGGAGCGACAGAAGTGGACGGTTTCGGGGCGCCTCTCTAGTCCCAGCACCTGGAAAGCAGGGTGGGGCGCGGGGCCGGGGTCGCCCAGAGGCCCACTAGCTGGCCCACACCTGGGGTCCCCCGCTCCCGCCCACGAAGAGACTGAGAGGCCGCCGCACCGACGGGAGCGCTGAGGAGAAACTGCGGCCTCGCCCCAAGGGAGGCCCGGCTATGGCAACCCCCACGCCAGCTTCGCGTGGGGCCGCCGCATCTCCCTCCTTCGGTTTGAACCGCCCGCCCTGAGTAACCGCTACGCCCCGCCCCGCCCCGCCCCTTCCTCCCGCCCCGCGGCGCCCCCGCGGGCCGCCCCGCGCCGCGCAGGACCCCGGCCTCTGCCTGCGTCTCAGAGGGTCTGGTCTCGTCCTCGCCTTCGCACAACTTCCAGCCCCTTCCCAACCCCCCACAAAGCACCGAGAGGGCCTCCCAATCTGATGCGCTCTTCCTCTCCCACTTCTCACTTTGGAGAGCATGATGTAGAAAGGTTCTACAGAGCTTCAGCCATTACTTTAGCAGCTGCTACCACCGCTGTCTTCCGACTGGACATTTTTCTCCATCTGAATGCCCCTTAGTCATCCATATGCCATATATCTAAAATCAAATTCTCTATTAATAACTACCCGCTACATGCCAATTACTGGTCTAAGTACTGGGAATGCAAAAACGAGTAATGCACAGTTACTACCTTAAGGGGCTCACTGGTATATACGTGCTATAAAGGGGAAGAATAGTAGTAATACAAAGGAAAGGGATGAGGAGACAGAGCTAACTTCATAAAGACCATGAAGTGAAGTGGATTTTGAAGGACAAGTGGCAGTTTAAAAGGTAATTAACAGGTGATTCCAAAATCAAAATCTGCAGCAGCAGGAAAATTGAAACAGTTGGGCACATTAGAGAAACTATAAGTAATAATTTGTTATAGCTGGCAACTAAGACTTGTTTGAGGAAAGGGAAAAAAAATTCTTAAGCAGCAGCTAAGTCATGGAGAGTTTTGGATCCATGTCAAAGGGCTGAAGTTTATCCTATAGGCAATGCAGAGCATTTTAGGAAGACCACTTTGGTGGCCGAATGAAGGACAAAAAGAAGAGGTGAAGGTGGCTGCAAGGAGGCCTCTTAGGAAACTACTCTATTACTCTGGAAGATAATGGGGTTGAAGACCCTGGACTTGACAGAATCAACTGCATGGGACATGGGGTGAGAGAGTGAAGAGCAGAGGTTTGGGAGGAAATAAGATACATTTAGTATGTGGTTGTTGAGATACCTGTAGGGCTTAAGGAATTAGTGGATTACACATTTCTCAAAATAGCACCTCTGAAAGCCCTTCCCTCACCACACACACACACACTCGGAGCAGTGTCCTCTCTAGTTCTTCAAATCTCTACTACAGCCATTACATCCCTTCCCTGCCCCACGTTTACTATCCTCCTCTGCTGAATTTCCTCCATGTAATTTATCACCTTCTAAAATACCGTATTATCTGCTTATTTTGTTTAATGGTGCTCCTCACTCCCACCATAATGTAAACAGGGTGGGGAATTTTGCCCATGGTTAAATAAAATCTACACAACCTCAACCACTATTTAATAGTTTTCTATTTCTCTTTGTTAACTTTTCTTTAGATGCTTTATTACAACTGGAGTGAAAGAGCATATTATAACTTCCTTCTATCATTCACAGAATAATTTTTACACCCCCAAAAGGGCAAAATGACACCTAGTTACACATAGCTTGTCCTGGCTTTACTCATACACCTCAAATTTAAGCCACTGACCTCATTTTCCTACTTTATATCCACCACAGTCTTTGGCCTTTTTGCTTCCTTTTCTGGATTGGGTGTCATCCATTATTGACCTCAGAATACTAAAACACATTCATTTTCCACAAGATCTAATTTTTTTTCCATCCAATAAAACAGAATGGAAGACTTTTTCAATCATCATGGTATTCAGGCTATGCAGATATACTTAATTATGTTCAAATAAAAACAGAGATTTGGGGAATAGCAAATTGCACCTCCATAACCATATCACCAGAAGTTAAAAAGCACTAGTATCCAAATGGCAAAACACATGTTCTCATTAAGACAGAATGTAATGATGTCTGGCATGTAGTAAGTGCTCAAGAAAATTTGCTGAGACCATTGATAATAACTTCCACTGACCATGCTTCATAGTAATCCTAAAACTACTGGTTTCTGCTGATAGGAAAGAGGGTATTGGATCTAGACTAGCATCAACATCAACTCTTGTTGAAATTTTGTATTTTCTTGCTACCACTTGTCATTACCCCTCTGTAGGCTTCAGGACCCATTTGTATTCTACATGTATCATCCATTCTGATCTCCACAGACTATATTATATGCCAAAATCATCTTGTTACCTCAACTAGAGAGTCAGAATCCAGGACAACTTGCAATGATTAAAGTTATACTTTCTGGGTCACTGCATCTTATGATTATGGTTTTGTCTTATACTTCTTGTAGGGAAGCTTATTTTGACCATCATTGGATTACTCCTCTTTGGTTGAAAGTGCTTTAAAAGAGAACTATTGGTCAAAATATTAATACTCTATGTATGTTAGCCTGTCTGTAGAGAAAGAAGCAAGAAACTCAGCTATATTTGTCTGGAAATTTAATAATTGGCAGCTAGGAAGACTGGGAAAAATCAAGTTAAATCTGAACCTTGAAGGTACAACTAGTTCGAACTCCTAGAACTGAAAGGTGAAGCTCAAAGTTCTCAAGTTGCTGGAAGACAAAAAAAGCATTATAGCCTGCTTAAGGAGAAAGCAAAGACATAATGAATAAAGAGGAAAAAGAAACCTGCTTCTTCGAATAACTATAATAGTTATTAACCATAATAGTTATTTATTAAAATTTTTATAAATTTTAATTTCATTTTCTTCGTCTAAGTAAAATATCTGCTGTGAAAGAAGAAAACAAATGTACATGTTACGAACCCTACCGATAGTCACTTAAGTTTTGATCTTTGAAAAAGCACATAACCACTGGGCGGGTAGTTTTGTTTTTCTAGGAATATATGGACTGAAGATAAAGGAAGAAAAATGAAATAATGAAATAATTTTGGTAGCTACCAAAATCCCTTAGCTTTATGTGTAATTGATATAGTTGCCTTCACGCCAACCTTGGCTTTAAAACAACAAAAGGAGAGGGTGAGAGGGATGACAGGACTTCTAACAGAGAAAGGGTCGAAAACCAAAAGCAAAATTATACGGAAGCTGGGGAGCAGCTACTCCAATGCCCCAGTGCAGATACTAAGTGATTTGAAAAACAACCTGAAAAGCATTTTTCTACGTGAAAAACAGCGGTCAAGTTGATTCTATGTTCCTTGGAGTAACGGTTAGCCTAGAATTCCACGGGTACTTGCAATTTTGGCATTTAACGCGTTGCACACCTGAAAAAGTGTTACTTTCTACTGACTTCAATAGTTAGAAAAACAAACCTATTTCACCTTGAGGAGCTATTAAAATGCTCTAGTGCCTGAAAAATGAAAATCGCTGAGGAGAAACGAGCACTTCCGCTCACAGTTTAACACGCAAAAGTTCTGATTTCTCCGCTTCTGCCTAACCCGGGTTCCTCCGCCCGGAGAAATAAGGGCGGAGACTCCACTTGTGTCATAAGCTAGCGCCGGAAGTTGGCTGCGACACAGCGACGGGGCGCAGTCTGGAAACGTCGTGTGAGGGTTTCTCCGTGTCAAGTGAGTAGGGAATTGACGGGTTGGGATTTGAGGGTGGGCATTTGGGTCAAAACTGGAAAGACACGCGGGGTTAAAAAGGTCTAATATGGGGTTAGAGTTAGGAGAGGCCGGGGATGGAGTTGATGCTATTAGCCCTTTACCTGGTTTCTTTCAGTTTAGTTGATTAGCAATTGGGAATTATTTCATTATTCTTCCTTTATCTTCGGGTCGCATGGTCCCTTATTAAGAGATATAATTATTTTGGCCATCCCCTGCTAAAATTTTGAAAAATAGAACTTGTGCTGAAAGAGAACGTAAGCTTTGCAGTCAGTTCTGAATCCCACTGCCTCCTAATAGGTGAATAATCTTTAGCAATGAATTTCTCTAAGGCTTGTTTTCTTCGTCTGTAAAATAAGAGTAACACCTCCTACGATTGTTGTAAAGATAATAATGAAATTATTTGTATAAATGAAATAACGCGTTAAGTATTTAGTACTGTGTCCAGTTTGGGTAATTACTCACATTACGTTGTTTTGTTTTGTCCTTTAAACCTTCGCATAGTCTTTGAAAAAGTACAGATTAGGAACTGACACCTTTTTATCTTTCTCTGAGAAAAATAAGGGCTGGTTGGATTTGTGAGGAGTCCCTTTGAGATATTCAATATTTGAGCCTGTAGTTTCAGGGACTAACAATGGATACCCAGAAGGACGTTCAACCCCCAAAGCAACAGCCAATGATATATATCTGTGGAGGTAAGAGTATCACTTACATAAAGTAAGAATATTTTACTTCAGTTTTTTGGAAATTATTATATATTTCTTTGGCTTAAATGGATTACTCATCTTTAAAGTTATGAAGCAGAACACTTTAGCAACCATGAAAAATCTGATAAGATTTCATTTTTTCTCCTAGGAAAAGTGTATTGACCACAGCTATTTTTTTCTTTTTCTCTTAATATGTTGGTAATAACAACATACCCTGGAGATTGAGTATATTTTAGTGCTTTGGGTGAAAAATATGGTTAAGATAATTTGCTTATCTGTAATGTTTTCCTTTTAGACATTGAATAAATGTGTTTTCTTTTCTAGAATGTCACACAGAAAATGAAATAAAATCCAGGGATCCAATCAGATGCAGAGAATGTGGATACAGAATAATGTACAAGAAAAGGACTAAAAGATGTATCCTTTTAACTATGCTTTCTAAATATAAGGTAGTAGGAAATTAAGAAGAATGCTTGGGTTGATAGTTAAAGACTAATCTGTAGTAAGAATGGTAAAGCTTTTGGATTATTCAACCAAAAAAAAGACATCAGCATTTTTGTGGACCAATACACCAGTGTATAGGCATGTACTAAATAATCTAAATACTAGTTGATTTGTTTTCATAAGTCTGTTTTTCAGGGATTATGTATTTATGTACTCATTCTTGAGCTTGAGTTTATAGACAAATTAAATTATAGAAGGACATATAAATATTGTATACATGTGTTACCTAATGGAAAAAGTGGGGCTTACAAATTAGTTGAAAGACATAGTAAATTGTTAAGTAGTAACTGACAATTTTTTAATTAGTAAGTTATCACCTTTAACATTGCTTCAGTGTTTTTTTGGTGCATTGGTCTTTCATGCAAGGGGGACTAATAAAAATTGAAATAGTTTTTTTTTACTTTATTTCCAATGGTCATAGTAAATAATTCCATAGTTCGTGCATTTTAGATTAAATAACAAACTATCTTTTAAAGAAAAAGTGACTTGGAAGTGTTAAGTCTTTTATATAATTTTTAAATAACTTTTTTTGTCCTTAACACATTTTAACACAGTGGTGGTTTTTGATGCTCGATGAAACATGGAATTCAGAGGAATATCTTTGTATTTGGATTTGCCGTTAATGTTGTATAGCTTTTGATTAGTGTACCTACATTTATGAATACAACTGTATACACATAATTTCATTTTAAAAACCATGTTGTATTTAGGGATCTGTTAATAGCTTATATAAAGAAATAATTTCTTGTTCAATTACATGATTTGTAATTTGATTTTATTGTATATGTCACCTGACATAACATTGAAAGTGCTTCTCCAAACCACACTTTTAATCAAAACTTAGAATCACTGGGGCTCTTGTTAAAAATAAAGTTTTCTAGGGCTCTCTAATGGTCTAATTAAATAAGTTCCTTGAACACTGCTGTTTTATATTATCAACTATATATTATTTTATATAGAGTATACCAATGTGCACACTGTCAGTGTGAGTACATCATTTTGAGTTACATTTGAAACTTGAAGTAGGCCTTTCTGTCTTTGTATATAATGCCTGTCTATTTTTAAAATACTGAGTAAAGGAAAATAAACTAATGGTTGCTTTCTGTAAGGCAAAATCAACCCCATGTGAAGTGGATGAAACATGATTAAGGCTGGTGCAGTTCTCAAGTGTAATCCGTTCATTAAAAATAAATCTTTTAGGGTATAAAAAGAATAGGAATTGGATTACACTGGATTACTGAATAAAAGTTTAAAACTTTTATCTTTTATCTTGATCTTAGGGATCCAGATACTCAGATACTCCATTTGTTCCAGGATTCCATCATTACAGAACGTCATGTTGGTCTCCATAACATTTTAAAGATCAGATATTGCTGCGTTCAGCAAGTGGTAAATCCTGCCACATCCAGTGCGGCTCTGGAAAATAATCTTGATTGGGAACGGTGGGAGATTGAGAAAAGAAAGAAGACAGAAAGCTGAGATGGGGAGGCCCATTATCCACGGATGATGGAGTAAAGAGTTGATTTTATTTTTGCAAGTTGCTTTTATACAAGAGCATACATCTGCTGGCTGAAATGAGATTATCCCCACCCAGCCTACACACCCTGGTATAATCGTTTGCATTTCCATAGATTATCCCCATTCTTAGGAAGGTTCAAAGAGGTGAGGCAACCTTTGGTGACCTCACAGATTGCAAGGACCTTTTCAGCTTGCAACCCACTCTTCACAAAATATATTCCAATGTTATTCATAGCTATGTCTGTCTCTGACATTCAAAAAATGCTGCCATTTTTAAAAAACACCTGAGTTTCCACTACCATCTGACAAACCCCCACTCATTTGATAATGTTGCTCTTAACTGTTCTGATTTCATTATAGGGCCATTATATCAGTAGCTTATTTGAATACTGTTATTTAGTTAACTAGACAGCTATTTAATGGAAAAAGTATTACCATTGCAACTCACGACCACCATTTTAGTCACTTGTGTCTTTGTGTCCTTCTGTGTCCATTCCTTCTGTGAAATGGAATTAATTTAACCTCTTGCCTACCTTGACAGTTTTATGGGGGGAAAAAAGGTAAAATAGATATAAAATTGCTTTAAAAAGATTTTAAACTGTGCTATAAAATATAAAAATCAGTAAATCTAAGCTTGAAGTTAACACATAACTTGTTCCCTGCTGAACTGCTTGCCAGTGACTCTGGACACACATGTCCATGAGAAACTGTTTCACATCCAGCCCTGCTAGTCAGTGACTGGCCAGTTCATTTTTTTAACTTCAGCTTCATTGTCAAAGTAGAGGAATTAATGATAGTACAGTGCTTTGAGACTGAAGCTATCTTCAGAGATTGAAGTTATGAAAAATTAAAAAATAGTATATGAAATCAGAAATAACCAACCCTAAAGAAGAATAAATATCCCTTGTTAGGTAGGAGTGTTACTTTGCCAGGGTTCACTTTTCTCCTTTGTATCATAGGCATAAAAAAAATAGCATTTACCTCAAAGGTTTGTTGCAAGATCCATTAAAATTTGACCTATTAGCCTATGTTAATTAATTATTACCATTACTGTTTGTTATGGACCGCACCCGGACAAGATGACCTCAGAGCCGAATTAGAATCAAAAAGATAATTTTATTACGAATTCTAATCCGGGCTCAAGCCTCCACTGCCGCAGCAGCGAGAATAAGAGCCCCGATACTTAGCATGGGGTTCCTTATATTAGGTTTATGGCGGGCTAACTTGGCGTGCGCGGGACAGGTTGCAGTTCTTTATTGGCTAACCATATGGCCTGATTATGGCCTGACCTTTAAGCAAGCAAATAGGATGTCTGGTCGGAGAATTCCGGCCCTTGGTCAGAGGGGATTGCAGTCTACCTTGCTGGGGGAATTTAAAATTTTCCATTCCGCCATCTTAGATCTTACATCGCCGTCTTAAATACATATAAGTTCTCATGACCCATTACACATCGCCATCTTAAATACATAAGTTCTCATGACCCGTTACACATCGCCATCTTAAATACATAAGTTCTCATGACCCATTACACTGTTAAGAGTATTTTCCACACAGATGACTGTATTGGCCTTAAAATTAGTCTCCTAGTTACCTAGGTCTTACTGTCTTCCATACTCTTCAGATTGTTCTTTCTCAAATACAAAGTTCATGGCACTGTTCTGAAAATCCTCAGTGGCTCCCCATTTTAATAAAATCAAAATGATTGGGAGTAGTATATTTGGTCTTTGATAATCTGACTTCTTTCTACCTCTCACCACTTCTACCCATCTCATAATCTTTTGGTTTTGGTTTTAAGGAGATGTTTGCAGTTCCTTAATCAGGTAACAGGCCTTTTTTCTTTATTGCCTGTGCCTTTTTCCATGCTTTCCTATCTGCTCAAAATGACCTTTTCTGGTCTTGGTCACCAACATCAGGATTTTGAAGGATTGCTTTATTGTTTACCAGCTTCTAGGATTTTGGAAGTCCAAAACCATTCTTATTATTAAGCCTTTGTATGTGACCCATTTTCTCTCCAGAAACTTAGAATTTTCATTGCCAGTGTACTGAAATTTTACAGTATGTGCCTTGTTATGGGTCTATATTCTTCCACTGTTTTGGTCACTTGGTGGATACTTTAAATCTGGAAACTCAAACTCTTCAATTCTGGGAAATTTTCTTGAATTATTTAATAACTTACTACTGTTAATTTTTTTTTTTTAGATCTTTTAAAACTAATATTGGACTTCAGGCCTAACTCATTTTTTTTTTTTTGTAAAGATTTTTTCACTACTTTCAATTAGATTTTTCATTTCTGGTATAACATTTTTAATTTCTAAAAGGTTGGTTTTTCTTTGTATATGTATATCTCCTTGTTTCTTGGATGCAGTGTCTTCTCTCTATGAAGGGTACACTGATAATTTTCATTTGTTACATATTCTTTTTCCTTCAAATTGCTTTTTATTCCTGTTTGTTCATTCTGCAAAAATATATATGTACATAGTTACGACCAGAAGTAAACATTGTGAGTAAAAAGAAATTACAAGGCATATAGAATTACAACTGTGCTCAAAATAAAATGATCAAAGTTACAGTATGCTGAGTGTTTTTCTTTTAGGACATAATTTTGAAGTTTGCTGCCTGGAATGAGGTATAAAGTGCCTTTACATGCCCCAGGGCATATGATGCTGTTTCTCAAGAGAATTTAGTAAAGCAACCTAAGGATAACTCTAAAGTTTTGTTTGAGTTGTAGTATGGCTTCTTTGCTTTTGTATCTATTGCCCAGAACAGTTTCTGACTCATTACCAGCACTCTTAAATGTTGAATGCATGAAAAGGGTATCTTGTCCTTCATTTACTCTTTTTGTATGAAGGCTGCAGTGTAGATTTATTGAATGTTTAATTGTTTCTGTAAGTAGGAATAGATATCAATTTACCTAGCAGATAGTACGACAATCCAGAAGAGAAACAGTGTTTTGACTCTAAAACGCAGAGGAAAAGTCCCTCCCCTCACAGGTCCACTGTCCTCTCCTAACGGCCCTCTTTCTTGGTGAAGCTGGGGCCTGTTGGCCAATCAGCGGGATGACAGGTCAGGGACTATCCAATCATTCTTCAGAGGGCCTAATCCCCGCCCCCGGCGGTCAGCCGCTCGCCGGGGGTGCTGAGGCTGGGAGACATGCCCCTCCGCACCTGCGGCGCAGCGGGTAAGTGTTCCGCGGCCGCGTCCTCCGTACCGGGCGGGGTCTGAGAACCAGGTACGTACCTGCCCACCAGGAGTAAACATGTCCCCATCGCTCTTCCGAGCAGGGGCGAAAGGCAGACGCGGAAGAGCAAATGCCCTGTGGGACTCGAGTTAGGGAATGCGTTGTGGGATGGATGTCCTGGTCAAGTAAATGAATTGGGGGCCTTTTGTTTCCCTTCGCTGACTGTGGCCCACCAGCGGCGACCAGTTCTGGTGATCAAAGCCAGGGAGTGGGGAGCAATTTCGTAGGGTCCTCACGTTTGCGGGTGGTCTGTAGAGCTTCTGGATCCCGACTGTACCTTGACCCCGCCGCCCTCAGGCCGCGTTGTACATAGAAACCGTTGCTAAGGCTGGAGATGTCATTTCCTTTCGACCTCTGGCTGCAGGGGGCGCTCGGCCCTGTGGATGCTGGAAAGAATGTGCCTAGGTGAAAGGCAACAGGTTTTCTTGTTACTCCATCATAGTTTGCACTGGAGGTATTACTGATAAGCTGAGTAAGAAGTTTAGGAAGTGGATGTGGATTAGGATAATGGAGAAGAAATAAAATCCAACTAGGACCAAAGATTTTGCTAATCAGAGACACATATTGCAAAAAGATATGGAAGAATTCTAAAGAGCAAATTAAGTGTTGTATAGCTTGTATTTTGGAATTTAAGAATTAATACTTACTGGTCTTGAGCATATGTATCCTACCCAGAAAATGCTAGTTTTCAAAAATGATTCTCAGAGAAATGTGTTCAGAATGAGATTCATTTGATTAGGTAAGAGACGTCTCTTTTATTTTACATGTTTTTCACTATTCAAAATATAAAATTTCAGGGGTTGCAGGATACCTTCAATTCAAGGTATACTATTTAATCCCATTAGATGCTTAAATCTCTCCAATCAAAGACCCTCCAGCTCGTAGTAAAAAATCTCTTAAGGCAACCCATTCTATTCTGGGCAGCATCAATAATTTAAAACTTCTTTATCTAGCTTTACTGTAACGTGTACCTTTAAGGCTGTCCTTGTGATGGGCAACATTCATCATACTGGACCCTGCCTGTATGGTGTAAAAGCCACAATCTCATTTCTCGGCTGGATCTCATCCACATGCTGACCAACTGTCATCTATATTCTGGTCAAAGGCAGCCCAACGTGGAGGAGAAGCTGACAGAGCATTCTCTTTTACTGCAGAGGTCTGATATGTGACCAGACTCCCAGAGGGCAGGCATGCTGAAGGAAATACTTCTAATGAGTTAGACTCATTGCTACTTATTTTTAAATTTATCACCCAATATATTTTAGTACAATGATTTTTAAAATCTTTGAATGACAATAAGAAATATATTTTTCTTTTCAACATGTGCATTTATATATACACATCTCTATAATATGTTTGTATAGACATGAAATAAAAGTTTACAAAACAATATTTAATAGTATATGTCAGGTCTGAGTTTTTAAAAATTCTATCTCAATATAAAATAGTGCTGATTGAAACTCACTAACTTGATTTTATAGGTTGCTACCAGTTTGGAAAGCATGAATATGATGATTAAGTCTGTGGGCTGTATGGTTGCCTACTGAGATTCGAACCCTCAGTTCACTACTTAATAGCTATGTGACTTTGAGCAGTTTGCATACGTGAAACATCAACGTCCTCATATGTAAAACGAAAGTCATTTATTTTTGCTTTTTAAAAGAATATATTTATTTAAATTAGTTTTATGTATATAGTAAGTACATTGGTTAGACATCTATAATGTTCATTAAACGATTCCAATTGCTCCCTCCCTTTCCTAGCCTTCCACTTAACCATCATATTAATGCTAAGTGCATTCCCTTTTCCATGCTCCCTATATCCAACTATCAACTACTAATTTGTAGTTCTTTAATTCTTCACCCCATTTTCCCAGCATTCCAAGGGAGTCATTATTAATATCCTTCATGAGAATGGTTTTGAAAATCAAGTGGACTAATCCACGGCACATAGTAATTTAGCTACATAAATGTTAGCTATTATTACTTTTCTGTACTTAAAACCTACTGATGTGGAAGTTGAAGTGTTGAGTTAATATATATAAAGTACTTAGAGTGGTACCCAGCACACATTAAGAACTGTATTTGTTGTTGTTATCATCATCATTAGCAGCAATATCATTAGAATGAAACTGTTCATGACCTCCTATTCCCAACTCAGTTCAGAGGAATATGGAACTACTGATTCCGTTAGTCCTGTGTATACAAAGATGAGTAAAGTAAGATCTCTCACACTCTAGAAGAGACAGAGGAACAATTAGAATATGTGCTATGTGCTTGCTATGAGAGAGGTATGTACAGAGTGCCATTAGAACACATCTGGAGGCTGTTTATTGATCAAAGTAGGCTGCAGGGAATGGGGAAAAGGGTGATGTGATGTTAATGAGAGTTATAGCAAGGATGTTGTTTATGTTTGTTCTGAATAAGGAAGGATGGTTGAGATGTTAACAGCTAAAGTTAAAAAGTCATTCAAATCAACATTAAAAAACATCCTGAAAAGCAGTTTGAGTACTAAAGCGCATCAGAATATGCCAACCCTTAATAGGCCACTTTGGCATAAGGATTATTTTGAGCTCTCCTCTTTCTGCCTAAAAGTGTTAAATTTCCCTCTGTGAAAGGTACCCTCCCAGCCCCGAGCCCACTCCCTTCCCAGGAGGAGAACGTCCATTATCACTGTATAGGAATAGTCAGCACTGAGACGAGTCTGCACAAACCAACCTTACTAAAATAACCCTTTCATTAGTTTCTTCCAGACATTTACTTTCTCTTAAAAGCGCAAACCCCTTTACTTTTGTCTAATCATTTCTCCACAATTTATCACCCTTTGTTAAATAATAAAAGTCTCCCAGGCTGAATACTTTCTTTGGGTTTTTACTTTTTCATGAAGCCCCTTCTATTAATTGTGTTTTGCCAGTTTAATTTTGCGAGTCTCAGTTACTGAACTTAAATGAGTAGAGAAGTTTTTCTCCCTCTGTAGCACCAAAATCTGCATTGTTGTATTTCAACTTTGCTTAAGTGACGATTAAGTGAGATAATTCATGCATGGTACATAGTCATTTAGCTCCATGAATGTTAACTGTTATTATTAGGGAGAGAGAGTTTAAAATGAGTAGGCGTCCTCCTTGGAAAAGAACATTCCACCTCCTTTTCTATAGAAATGAAAAATAAAAGTTACAGAGTACCTAGATGATTTCTATTATTCAAATTGAGTATTCTATATATTAGATTCATAACTGTTTTCCTATGCTATATTTCAGCCATGACTGCCAAAGATTATCCATCATTGTGGGGCTTTGGAAAAACAAAAACATTCGACATTCCTGTCGAGCACCTGGATTTCAAGTATATTGAAAAATGTTCAGATATTAAGCACTTGGAAAAAATTCTTTGTGTGCTCAGGTAAGCATTTAAAATTCATGTTTTAGTATGCCAATTTTAATTCTATTCTTCCTTCTGTAGGTCGATGCTATATTAGAAACATTGGAGAAAATTCTCATATTTTGAGATTGTCTGTTGTATTTGTCCATGTTAGGTTCTAAAATAGTATTTTTGATCCTGTGATTAGTTTGATTGGTTCTGGCTAGATCTACTTCCTGCATGTGACTTAGGCTAATTTAGTATTCAAGAGGGCATTTTTCTTGCTTCCTCCACATTTTCTAGGAAAAAGTAGCTGTGAGAATAGCCAGAGGAGGTAAGGTTAGCTCACCAGCCTAAGCTGAAAAAGTGCTTTGCTACTCTCCCACTTCCAACCATCTGCCAACAAAGGTGGGTGACTCATTGTGAGCTGGTCACATGGTGGGATGGTGGGCAGGAGAGAAGGTAGGACTAGAAGGCAGGGAATCAGGGTCTTTTCTGGGTAAGATCCCCATGTTGATGATTGATGATTTGAGGGTCCTATCCCCCCAAGATTCTACTTCAGGAAATCTGGAGTGGGGCCCAGGAATATGTGTTTTTCCTAAGCACCTGGCTGATTGACATGCAGGTGGTCAAAAGAACCCACTTCAACAAACACTGCCCCATATCACCTATTTCAGGTTTCTTGAGGGGTTTTCATTTGGAAAGCAGCCTAATATTGCAGAAGCAGTTGTGGAGCATGAACTGCTCCTTTCCAGGACACAGCTAGGATTCCTTTTGCTCTGCAGTGGTTCTCTCATTTCTTCTTCCTGACCCCCTTCCTTTCCATTGTGTCCTTTGCTTTTTCTCTCATCACCTTTAAAGTCCTGTCTTCCCTGCTTGTTCCCAGCCATAGTTGATATGATAACCTCATCATTTCTGAAATGGAAATATGAAACATCATATCACCGTTTTCTTTTTTGCTTTTCTCTGCAGTAAAAGAACATTTTCATTTATGTTTGGTCAGGGATCAATAAAGAAGTGAGAAGTTTATGTGATGACTTTGGAAGCCACAGTAATAATGTTGGGTCTAAGAAATTTTATGAATAATTTAATTATATTGCATTGACTTGGAATTTTTTTTTAATTTAACTTGAAATGGGATTTATTCCTCCTTTTCTAAAAATTATAAACAGACTTATAAAAGAAGGGCAAAAGATTGGTTTTTCTTAAAAAATAAACAAGAACAGATGGTTCCATTTAACTCTCTAAGAAAGAAATTCTCTTCTTTGAGTAGTTGAATTTAGAGGCATGTTGTTCTAAACTGTTTCTCTGCCATTTTCTTCTTATCCCTTCAAAAATAAAAATAGCCAGAAATGCCTCCTCAGAAAGGAAGTCCAAAGTCTCACTTTCTGCCTCTCTCTTATAACTTATCATTTATAAGTTTAAAATTACCTTATGTACAAAATGAACATATGTGTTAAAGAGAGAAAATATTATTTATTCAACTTTTAAAGCATGTGATAGAAATTTGTGTCTTTGGAGCTCCTTTTTTCTTTCGTTGCATCACTGTGTGCTAATGGAGGTTGCACTTGTTGAGGACGGTGAGTGAGAAACTGCAGGCCCACCTTCCATCTTGTGCAGGTGCAGTCCATGAGCTCTCCACAGAACCCCTGGGCTCCACGGAACCCAGCTTGCAAATCGCTGGTCTAGGTGCTCTCTAAACAGAGTGATAACTGTACAACTCTGCAATATTTTAAAGGTCTGGTGAGGAAGGATATTATCCTGAACTTACAGAATTTTGTGAAAAGCGCCTTAAAGAACTGGCTCCTGAAAGTAGAGCTTTGAGAAAAGATAAACCTGCAGCTACAGCATCCAGTTTTACAGCAGAAGAATGGGAAACAATAGATGGTGATATAAAGGTATAGAGTAACACCAGTTTTTGTGACATTATTATGTCGTTTATATGTCTACTTCACTAATCCAAAATCCTAGGCTTCTTTTTTGTCAGTGACAGGCTTTTAGTGTTAATTACTTAGTATTAGTTACTTCTTACGTCCAGGAGAATGTCTGCATGTATGTGTGTATTTTAAATGACCGAATAATATTCCATCCTTTGAAGGGAACATTCAATCAACTTCTATAAAAGGTGCTATAGAAACATGTTTGTTTATAATTTTTTTGTACCACCTGGTTATTTCCTCGGAATAAATTATTAGAATTCAAATTGCTTGATCAAAAGATTTAAATATTTTTAGGCTTTTGAAACATATTTCTATTTTTCAGAAAAGTTATACCCTTGTACTCTCCCACCAGCCATGTATAAGTATATCTATTTTCAGGTACCCTTCACTGATACTGTAATCATTTTTACAATTTTTAATCAATTAACTTGTTGAAAAAAATTGATAGTGTTGGAGTTTTTTAATTACTAGTAAAGTTAATTTTTTTCATCTATCACTTGAATTTCTTTTGTTAATGGCCAATTTGCATCTTCACCAATTTTTTAAAATCAGTTTTATTGAGCTAAATTTGCATTTAAAAAATTAAGAATTTTATGGTATACATTTCCCTGAGTTTTGACAAATGTACATGCTATAGAACATTCCAATTACTGCTAAAAGTTTCTTTATGCCCCTTTGTGGTCAATGCTGACCCCCACACCCTTGACCCTGGCAACCACTGAACTGCTTTCTGTCACTATAGAGTTGCTTTTTCTAGACTTTTGTATAAATATAATTCTATAGTATGTTGTCTTTTGTGTCTAGCTTTAAACTGACTGTAAAACTTTTTTTTTAAATTAGATTATCATTTGGCTTTATTTTATTTTTATTTTTTATTTTTCAACATTTTATTTTTTTATATTTTTCCCCCTTCCCTTTCCCCTCTCCCCTATGATAACCATTAGTCTATTGTCCATGTCCATCAGTCTCCGTTTGTTTTTCCTGTTCATTTGTTGCTTTTAGGTTTATATCCCACATATAAGTGATACCATGTAATTTTCAACCTTTTCTATCTGGCTTATTTCGCTTAGAATGATTATTTCAAGATCTATCTATGTTGTTGCAAATGACAGTATTTCATCTCTTCTTCTGGCTGAGTAATATTCCGTTGTATATATGTACCACAGCTTTTGTAGCCAATCATCTGTCGTAGGACATTTTGGTTGTTAGTGTAAAACTTTTGAGATTCATCTGTGTTGTTGCATGTGTCCATGGTTTATTCCTTTTAATTGCTGAGTGTATTGAAATGTCTAGATATCTCACGGTTTATTTAACCATTTACCAGTTGACAAACAAATACTAAAATGTATCCCTAAGTGGCAGTTCTTCCAGTTAAAATCCCAGTTCTACATCCTGGTTAACAGTATTGTCAGTTTTGTTAATTTTAGCTATTCTATCAGGTATGTGGTGGTATCTCATTTTGATTTTAATTTGCATTTCTCTAATAATTAATGAAGTTGAGTATCTTTTTATGTGCTATTTGTCATCTACATATCTTCTTTCATGAAATGTCTTTAAATCCTGTCCCATTAAAAAAAAAAACTGGATTGCGTTCTTAGGGAGTTTCTGAAATACACGTTTTTTGTTATATAATATCTTTTGCAAATATTTTCTTAGATTCTGTGGCTTATCTTTTCCTTTTTTAACAGTGTCTTTTGAAGAGCAAAGATTTTAAATTTTGATAAAGTCAGTTTTTCTTTATATTTTGTGCATTTGGTCCTACACTCCAAGATTCCTAAATTTTCTCCTATGAATTTTCTAGAACATTTATAGTTTTGATTCTTAAATTTAGGTCTATGATCTGTTTTATTTTCTATATATGCATACTATATACATATATACATATATACACATATATGTTATATCTATACACACATTCATACTAATATGGATATCCAAGTTTCAAGCATCATTTAATAAAGGATTATTCTTTCCTCTTTGAACTTCACATACCATTGTCAAAAGTCAATTAACTGTATATGCGTGGGTCTATTTCTGGACTTTCTCTATTGTTTCATTAATCTAAATGGCTATTTTTACTCCAGTACCTCATTGTCTTAATCACAATAAGTTTTAAAATCAGATAGTATGAGTCTTCCAACTTTGTTCTTCTTTTTCAAAATTTTTTTTTTACTATTCTAGGTCCTTTGCTAGCCAAGTTATATAAAACAACTGCTTGGATTTAGATTGTGATTGTGTTGAATTTGTGAATTAATTTTAGAAGAACTGATATCTTAATATTGGGATTGCTAATCTATGAACATCATTTTTCTCTGTTCATTTAAGTCTTTAATTTTTTGCACCAGTTCTTACAGTTTTCAGTGTATATATCTCTTATATACTTTTTGTTAAATATATTCCTAAGAATTTAATATATTTTATGCTATTATAAAGTTAATGATTTTTAATTTCAATTTTTTGCTCATTCTGTCATCGTAATTATGAAATTGTATTTTTTTATTGCGATAAAGTTCACATCATGTGAAATTTACTGTCTTAACCATTTTTAAGTGTACAGTTTGTTAGTGTTAAGTATAGTCACATTGTTTTGCAACCAATTCCCAGAACTTTTATCTTGCAAAACTGAAATTAAACAACCACTCTACACTCCTATCTCCAGCCCCAGCCTCTGGTAACTACCATTCTACTTTCTGTTTCTATAATTTTGACAAATCTGGATACCTCATGTTACTAGAATTTTAATTTCAATTTTTATTTATATTTGCAAGGTTATAGTTGTCTAATTGACCCTTTATATTGACCATATCATGATCACAGATTAGTTCTAGTAGTTTTATTGTAGATTCCTTGGATTTTCTACATGCAGGATTACATCATCTGTGAATGAGAGATTTACTTCCTTTTTTCTGGTCTGGCTGTGTTATTTCTTTTATTTGCCTTACTGCACTGGCTTAGACCTTTAGTACAATGTTGAAGTGAGAGCAGATATCCTTGTTTTGTTCCCTTCCAATCAGTCTTTCACTATGAAGTAATGTTAGCTTTAGATGTGTGCAGATGCCCATTATCAGGTTAAAGAAATTACCTTCTGTTCCTTTTTTGATGAGAATTTTTATAATGAATGGGAATTGAATTTTGTAAAATGAATTTTCTTCATTTATTGAGATGAACATACAGTTTTCTTTGTAATCTGACAATAAGGTAAATTATGCAGTTCATTGTTTTCCAGTGTTATACCAACCTTTCATTCCAGGATAAACCCTACTTGATCATAATGTATCTTTTTTTATATATTGCTGGATTTGATTTGCCAAAATTATGTGAAGGACTTATATGTCTATAATCATGAGAGATATTGGTCTAAATTTTTCTAGTAATGTCATTGTTTGGATTTGGTAACAGGGTAAAACATAGAATGAGTTGGGAAATGTTCTCTCTTCTATTTTCTAGAAAAGTTGGTGTATAATCAATATTATTTTTTTAATTGTTTCTAGAATTCACCATTGACATCTGGGCCCGGGTTTTTCTTTAAAGGAAAGATTTTAACTGTGAATTCAATTTCTTAATAGATATAGAGCTATTTAGATTATCGTCAGAGTTCTCTATCTAGCTACCTCCTCTAGGAAATCTTTTTTCCCTCCTTATCTACCTTCCTCCCTCCCTCCCTTCCCTCTGGTAACCACTAAACTGGGTCCCTGTTATTTGCTTTGTTCTTTTGTTGCTTTCAGTTTTACATCCCAAATGTAAGTAAAATCGTATGGTTCTCAACTTTTTCTACTTGATTTATTTCACTTAGCATCTAATCTCAAGGTCCATCCATGTTGTTGCAAATGGAAGTATTTCATCTTTTCTTATGGCTGAATAATATTCCATTGTGTACATATAGCACATCTTCTTTATCCAGTCATTTATTAAAGGACACTTTGGTTGTTTCCATGTCTTGGTCACCATGAATAATGTTGCTGTGAACATCAGGGTACATATATCTTTATGGATAAACATTTTCAATTTGGGGTGGTGGTGGTAAATGCCCAGAAGAGGGATTGCTGAGTCATATGGTAACTCTATTTTTAATTTTTGAAGAACCTCCTATACTGTTTTTTATAGTGACTGCACCAATTGACAATCCTACCAGCAGTGTATGAGGGTTCTCTTTTCCCCCACAATCTCTCCAACACTTGTTATTACTTGTCCTGTTGATGATGATAGTCATTCTAAGGTGTGAAGTGGTATCTCATTGTGGTTTTGATTTGCATTTCCCTAATGGCAGTGAAGTTGAACATCTTTTTACATGTAAGTTGGCCATTAGTATACTTTCTTGAGAGAAGTGTTTGTTAGGTCCTCTGCCCATTTTTTAATTGGAATGTTTGTTTTTATCGTTGAGTTGTATGAGTTCTTTATATATTTTAGTAATTATTAGCCCCTTATCATAGGCATTGTTTGCAAATATCTTCTCCCATTTAGATGGTTACCTCTTTGTCTTGTTGTTGGTTTCCTTGCTGTACAGAAGTTTTTTAGTTTGATATCATCCCATTCATTTATAACAGGCATCCCTTGCCTGTTAGGTCAAATTCATAAAATCCTCTCTAAATCCAAAGCTTGTGAGTTTAGAGTGGTTTTATGTTCAGGTCTTATGTTCAGGTCTTTTATCCATGTTGAGTTAATTTTGTTGTATGGTGACAGGTAGCAGTCTAGTTTCATTCTTTTTCACGTGGCTTTCTGATTTTCCCAGCACCATTTATTGAAGAGGCTTTCCCTTCTCCATTGTGTGTTTTTGACTCCTTTGTTGAAAATTATTTGCCTCTGTATATGGGGGTTTATTTCTGGACTGTCAATTCTGTTCTATTCTGTGTGTCTGTTTTTCTGCCAATAAAATGCTGTTTTGATTATTATTGCTTTGTAGTACCTTGAAGTAAGGCAGAGTGATACCTCTGACTTTGTTCTTTTTCCTCAGGATTGCTTTGGCTATTCAGGGTCTTTTGTGATTCTACACAAATCTGATGATTTTTTTTGTCCTATTTCTTTAAAAAATGCCATTGGGATTTTAATGGGGATTGCTTTGGGTAATAAGATCATTTTAACTATGCTGATTCTTGCAATCCATGAAGACAGAATATCTTTCCATTTTTTGTGTCTTCAATTTCTTTTAATAATATCTTACCATTTTCAGTGTATAGTGTCCTTCATATGCTTTGTTAGGTATTTTTTTCTTTTTGTTGTAATTGCAAAAGGAATTGTTGTTGTTGTTGTTTTTCATTTCTTTTTCTGAAAATTCATTGTTAGTGTATAGGAATACTATGATGTTTTGTACATTGATTTTTATATCCTGAAACTTTACTGTATTTGTTTATTGTTTCTAATAGTTTTTTAATGGAGTCTTTAGGGTTTTCTATATAGAGAATCATATCATCTGCAAAGGGTGACAGCTTGACTTCTTCATTCCCAGTTTGGATGCTCTTTGGATGCCCTTTTTTTTTTTTTCTCTTGCCTGAATGCTCTGGCTAGGACTTCTAAACACTATATTGAATAATAGTGGTGACAGCAGACAGCCTTATCGTGTTTCTGATCTTAAAGGGAAGATTTTTAGTTTCTCATCCTTTTGGATATCTTGCCACCAAAAATCCTTGCAATCTTGGCTTCTCTGAAGTCCGAACTCTGTTCTGAATTCAGCAAGATCACAGTGCTTTTTGGGTTTCTTTCATGCTGTAGACTGGACAATCTAGGCAGGAAGTAGGGAAAATGTAGGACTTAGCTCATTTGCTTCCCTTTTTTCAAGGATCATTGTCCTGTGACATATTTCTAATTCATTTGTAATATTTCTGTCCTAAATATTATAAAGATTTCCTTAGGAAAGTTTTCTCTCCACCAGATACGCATTTACTTATATTTTATCGAAGTTTCTTTGTGGTTTCATTTTGTTTAAGAAATAGTCTCTTCATCTCCCTTTCTTTCATACTTTCCTTGCCTTTTCTCCCTTCTTCCCCATTCTCTCTCACTTCCTTTCCTTCTCTTCTTTTACCTTTCTTCCCTTACTGTTTTCCTTTTTCTTTTCCTGTTTCTCCTGTTGACCTCCCTTCTTCCCTGCCTCCTATAGAGATAGGATAGATAATATAGTTTATTGCTGTATCCCAATGCCTATTTTAAGAATGTCTCACAAAAGTTAGACCCTCATTATATAAATTCCATAACAAATAATAAAATTTCACAGATAATAAAAAAATCTCTTATTCAGTTTTTCCTGGCATGTGTGACAATTCAGTTTAATAAACATTATTGTGAACCTACTGAGTGCCAAAAACTATGCTATATTGTTGAATTATAAAAATGAGATTACAACATTGGCTCTGCCCTCAAGGAATTTCCAGTATGGTGATAGAGATGAGCAATAAATAAATGATTTTAAATATTTATGCTAATACATAGAGGAGGAGCATTTTTAGCCCAACCCAGAAGGTTAGGGAAAGCTTGCTAGAAGGGAGGATGAATAAAAGCTTACAAGATAAATAAAAGTAGGAAGGGCAACAACAGTATGAATATACTTAACAATACTGTGCACTTAAAAATGATCAAGATGATAAATTTTATGTTATCTGTATTCCCCCCGCCAAAAAAAAAGAATAGGAAGGGTGTTCCAGGTAGAGAATGGCTTGATCAAACTGTCACCTAAAAAATTGACCCATGAGAAATTTTAATGATATATAATCCTTTCTCTTGCCTGGTTAACTATTTCAAACTGTATATTTACCTTTATTTTTTTACCTTCTTTTCAGAGTTGGGTATCAGAAATTAAAAAAGAAGAAAATAAAATACACTTTTATGAAACTGAAACATTTCCAGCAATGAAAGAAAATTTGCCTCCAATTCGTGGCTCAGACAGCTGTCTTCATGTTGCCAAAGTAGGCCTTTTTGGTTGGGGTGTGGGGGCAGGGAAAGAAGGTTGTTGTTGGTTATTAAGAGAGTATCTCAGTTTAATCAGTGTAGCCAAAATGTGATGTCCTTTAGGAAAGCCGGGGATCTTTTTAAGCTGGTCATGTTTCATTACCCTCTTGAGTAGGCTGTATTTCATCACTTGAAAATCGAAATGAAATAGCCTTTTCCTTTGAAGGCTTGCATCTTGGGTTTACTGCTTTTCCTTATTTTTTTCTTTCTCTGTTCTTTCTCTTCTATTCTGACCCGTTTTGGTGAGCATATAAGATCCAATTCAGTGTGCAAGAATTTCAGGGAATCATTTTATGTATCCAGTAGAAGCAGAGAGGAAATAAGTTCATTACATAACTAACTATGAATTTAAAGTATTAAACAGATACTTTCAAGCAGTTATAATAAATGTCTTTCCTTTGTTCACTGCATGTTTGTTTTTCCCTTTATCCCCAAACCCTTATGATTATTTCTCTGTGTTTGATCCCTATCTTGTCATGTAGACCTCTCCTTTTTAACCCATGGGTTCCATAGAGAAAGGACTTTTTGCAGTTCCAGGTCCATTTACTTAACTTTAAGTTGAAACTGAGTTTCTTGGCATCCACTGGACTGTAATATTACAGAGCTTAGCCATTGTGTCCTGGACACTGGGGGTCTCTGGGCTTTCACGGGGATCACTCTGCCATACTTTTTTTTTTTTTAACTTTCATTTCAGAAAGGTTCGCTGCTCTAGTCTCTTCATTCTGGGCTAACTTATTCTTGTTAGTCTCATTTTCTCCTTGAATCCTCAATTTTATTAAAAAAAAAAAATTTATCGCCCTCATCACTCTGCCCTCTGATAACTTACCTTCCTGGATCTTTTTACTCCCTATTAGGAATTTCTCAGGTAACTGAAGTGTACAGTGTTGTTTTTGTTGTTGTTCGTTTGTTTTTTTTGCCAGTGATAAGGATGCTACTATCTATAATCAATGAATTTATATTTATTGAACACCTATTATGTGCTAATTCTGTACCCAGAAAGTATAACGATGAATAAGGCTTGGTCTCTGCCCTCAAGGAGCTTATAGTCCAGTGGGGTAGACATAGTGGTTCTCAAAGCATGGTCTGTGGACCTTGGTTGTCCCAGAGATCGATCCAGCGTGTCCAAGAAGTCAATGCTATTTTGACAACTAATGCTAATGCTCTGTCTTTTTCATGGTGTTGATTTGCCTCAACACAAATCAAGGCAGTGGTGCCAAACTGTACCTGTAGTCATTGTTTTCTCCACTGCTCTATACTCACAGTAATAAATTCCTATTTAACATAAAAATGTCTTAGATGAAATACCAAAACTTTATTAAATATTGAATCTTAGGACATGTTTTTAACATTCTGTGTGACAAAATGGGAAGTATACATAAAGCACTTCGTCATGAAGTGAAATATGATTGTTATCTCCGGAAAAACACTTGGATGATTAAGTTGCCAGCTTTAAGCAGCCACTTTTTCCTGGAATAATTTATATTCAGAAGAGCGACTGACAAACTGGTTATCAAGACTTGGGTTTTTGGCAGACATTGTATTGAATATGAATGAAGTGGGCTTGTCACTTCATGGAAAACAGCTGACAGTGTTTTTTGCCAGTGATAAAAACCTGAACTTTCAAGTACAGTTGAGGGTATTTCATATTCTCATGTGGCTCTTGAATGTAAGCCACATTGTAACAAAATAATTTTCCCTTAAGGAGGATATTTAAAGACTTTTCTGATGAGCTCCATGAAGATATGAACAAATATGATTTTTTAATTGTATAATGAAATGTTTGACTGTTTGGAAGGTCTGCATAACTCCAAATGACCAATGCACAATGTTACAAAACTGCATGGGTAAATGAACCATTCAAAATGGTTTCAGATTATGACTAACCTTTAAGAAACCATTTAAGGAACTATCTGTGAGCATAATGGTTATTGTTGCTTTCTTCTCATTCCCTTCATGTGCTTGCAGTTGGCATAAGAAGTAGGTTGGGCTACTTAATAGCCCCAAGTTGGAGTGTGGACAAGGAAGGGCACATGACCCAAACTAACCTATCACAGTTCTTCCCAGAGATTTCTCTAACTAAAGATAAAGAGTCACTCTCCTTTTCCTTTCTGATTGGGAAGCCTGTGAGGTTATAACCCCAGGCTGTTTGTGACCATGTTTGCTACTACTTGGAAAAAGCAAGTAGCCGGCAGGGAAAATGAAATTAGTAGGCAAAGAGAAGCAGAGACTAGGGACTGTAGGGAAAGAGAGAGAGTGCTAGAGAGAGACCATATGAATCCTTTACCTAGCAACACATCTGCCCTGTCATCAGTTTGGTTACATAAGCTAATGATTTATTCTTTTTAAATAGAATTAGTCCAGGTTGGATGTCTGACATTGCAAACAAACCAGCTTTAACTAATACAGCAAAGTAGTTATTTCTACGTATCTAATGTCTAGATTTTAAAAGAATGAATGATAGTTTAGTACTTTTAAAAATTATAATATAATCACTAATAATCACCCTTCACACATGTGCATTTTTAAATTTACATATGTACTTAAAATTCTATTGATTTCTCCCAAAATAAACTATAAATTTTAAGTTCTTTTAAAGCCTTCTATGTATTATGTTAATAATTTTAATTTTAATACTGGGGTGGTTATGACTTCAAGGGTCACCTATTTTTCTTATCCTTTCAATTTGTATATCTTAATCCAATGCTTCACATTGCATTTATAATAAAACCTGCTAATCTTATATTCAGTATGTCTCATAAATATGATTTAATTATTTCAGGACAAATGTTCTAAAAGTAGACCAGCTAAAAAGAAAATTCCAAGGGATTATGCAGAATGGGATAAGTATGTTTTTTATTTCTTTACTTAAAATTTGTCACTGAAAAGTTTTCTACTAAAAAACATTGTAATAACTTCTTAATTATTGTCAACCTGAACATATTAATAATACCAAGGTACCTCAATAGAGTACTAAGAATATAGGTCACTCTTGATCTTGTTTTTCCGTTAAATAAAAATCTTCTACAAAAATATTCTTTTGTTTATAAGAGCAACCAACCAAAATTAACTAATGTAATCCTTATACCAATCCAAAATAAAAAAGGACAAAAATTTTAAATTGAGATAAATTTGCCACATTTTAATTACAAAGTTCTGAAGAGTTTAGGCCTGATTAAGTTCTCACTAAATTGCATGGTTTCTAAGAGAGACTTCAGATAACTTGTAATACAAACCTATATTGCATTTTTGGAATATGTGTTTAAAGGCACAGTAATACAAATATAAGAATATCAATAATAAATTGTATTTCTTCAGTTGTACTTTTTTTCAGTTTTTATTATTCTTCCTTTTAAGATTTGACGTGGAAAAGGAATGTTCAAAAATTGATGAAGATTACAAAGAAAAAACTGTAATAAACAACAAATCACATTTGTCTAAAATTGAAACTAGACTAGACACAACAGGTAATTGGGGAAAAATAAGAATAATTTAATAGTCTTTACATAATTTCACTTTCAATGAAAGCTGTCAAACTAGAAGACATTCTCTTAAAGTGCTGCAGCTTTCCATTATAAGTTAAGGGATTTTCTCCACAAGTTGTCCACTTCCAGTGAATTCAGATCTATCCTTCAACTAATTAATTTTATATGAGTAATAGTTTTACTATTTACATTTAGTAAGACTTAAAAATATAAACTTATTTTTACTGTAATTTATTTGTTTTTCATTCCTCTTTTGAATCCCTTTTTCCTTCAAAGTTCTCACATTTTTTTTCTTTTTGCTTTAAAACAAAAAGATGGAGCAGTTTGGTTTCATTTGAAGTCTATAGATGTATAGATCCTTTGAAGTGAAACAAAAACAATCTTAAAAAAACCTAACCCATCAAAAATTATGAATGATTAAAAAAAAGAAAATAATCATTCTTAAACTTAGGAAAACTTTCATTTTTAAAACTTTATTTTGTAATTTTCTACTTCTATTAAAATAAACATTCCTGGATTAAAACACTTATTTTAATTTTATTAAATTATATTTTAGCTTACAGCAGGTAACATTTATTTCTAGGTTTAACTGAGAAGGAAAAGGATTTTCTTGCTACCCATGAAAAGGAAAAAGGAAATGAGGCTTTCAACTCAGGAGATTATGAAGAGGCTGTGAAGTATTATACAAGGTGAGCAGATTTTTGTTGTGGTTTAAACTTGCCATTAAAAAAATGACAATATTTAAATCTAATTGTTGATATGATATAAACAAGCTAAATAGTTTATATCAGAATCACTCAAGGTATTTGTGGTTGATCATAAATTCACTCGTGTTCACCTTGTTTTTTCAATACTTTTTTCAAAGATTCCACTCACAACCACTTTTGACAGAAGTTCAAACTTTCCTATTTTATAGAGAAAATAGAAGCCATCTAAAAGGAACTGATAGAAAGTCCAAAAAGCATAGAGGTTAAGAAGTGAGACTGCCTAGATCTACTCCCAGTACTTACGGTTCTACCTCTTACCACAGGGCCTTTACACATGTTGGATCCTCTATCTAAAATACTCTTCTCTCCTCTCATTATCTGTTAATTCTGCCCTTCAGATCTCAGCTCATGCCTCACTTCTTTGGAGAAGTATTCTGTAACATCCCAGACTGGGTTAAATCTTCATTTTAATACATCTCCACATCCACCGCTCCAACTCACCAACTAATACACTCTTAGAGTAGTCTTATCTTTCTTTATAGCACTTGTTGGATGTACAATTTAAGTTTGTGTGATTTGATACTAACTGGACTGTAAGCTCTGTAAGAGCAGAGACTACCTGTTAGTTTTTTTTTACCATTGTATCCCCAGCAAAGTACCTGGTTCACAGCAGGTGTTCAATAAAACTTGTCTGAACTTTTGAAGCTCTTACAGTCTACGTTAAATGAACTTCGTAGTTCCTAAAATGCTATCAGACAAACTGTTCTTATAGAATCACTAATCCATTTTTGGAAGATTTTTTTTCAATGTTGTTTGTGTCTCTAGAGAAATTTTTCTTGAACTGTTTAAGTGAACATGCAAGGTAAAGAGGATATTTGTGTATCAGTCACTTAGTACAGCCTCCCCTCTTTAGCCAGTGGATGTCAGTTCTGACATTGTTCTTTTTCTTGTAGATTTCCACTGATGGAGAATGGCTTATCTATTACAGGGGACAACATTTTTCTTGTGTTCTTTTGAGAAACTGAGGAGTTGAAGAATTAAAGCAGCATAGGATGATAGTTAAGGGAACTCACACTGCCACTTTCTTCCTTTGGGCAAATTCTTCATCTCTTTTGCCTAAGTTTTCTCATTGTGATGGGCTATAATAGTGCCTACCTCAGTGCAGCTATGAGGATTAAATAAAATACTCCAAAAGTCAAGTCAAGATAACATGGTGATAAAGAGAGCAGGTGTAGATTCTTTTGGTTTGAATCCTGACTCTTCCCTCTACAAGCTTGTGGCCTTGGGCACATTACCTAACCTTTCAGTTCCATCTATTTTCTCATCTGCAAAATGGGGAGAGCAGTGATACCACCTTTCTGGATTGTAATGAGGATTAGATGAGTTTAGCGTCTAGTGTCTGGCATTTGGGAGGCACTCAGGATCTGGTACTCTTATTATTTTTACATAAATTTTCCATGTCTGATATCTACCCAACCATGTAACTTCTTTATGATCTTAGTAAATTGACACTTTTTATGACTTTCCATTTTCAACTTCTATTCCTCTTTTGGATTTAGAAAAGTTAGTGTACTGATACCCTCATCTTTCTAATATTTATGTATAGGCTATTTCACAGCATTCCAAATCAACTTTTTAAGCAACAATCAGATATGTTTTAGTTTTTATTTTTATTATGTTGTGCTCATATCCTTAATCTAACAAAATTTGCTCTCTGAAAGTCTGTGTTCCTTATTCCACTGCCACCATCTGTTTTCTTAAATTTGCTTGATTAAATTATGATCATTTCCTTACTTTTAGATTACAGACTAACTTGTGTCTGTTAACACAATAACAATTTAATTAAAGGATATTAGTTGTGGTTGGTTGCTCCATTTTTTTGCACTCAGAAATTGTCCCTACTATGTGAAAAAAAAAGTTTTCGATATATAATGTGAACTAAACTTTTTTAGGAGCTCTATGGTAGATACATTTCCATGTAATGTCTAAAGCTTGAGTCAACTTTAAACTTCTTAACTAGATATTTAAGCATCTGTCTAATGTTGATTTAGTATGTTTATAGAATTGTATCTTATTACTTTTGATAATACTGGCTATATTAGTTTACTGGGGCTGCCATAACAAAGTACCACAGACCAGACGGCTTAAAGAACAGAACTTTCTTTTCTCACACTTCTGGAGGCTGGAAGTCTGAGGTCAAGGTGTCAGCAGGTTTGGATTCTTTTGAGGCCTCTCTTATTGATTTATAAATGATTATTTTCTCTCTGCATCTTCAAGTAGACTTTTGTCTCTGTGTGTCTCTATTTGAATCTCGTCTTTGTATAAGGACACCAGTCATACTGGATTCGTGTCCACCTTCATGACCTTATTTTAACTTAATCACTGTCTCCAAATACAGTTACATTCTGAGGTACTAAGGATTAGGACTTCACCGTATAAAGTTTGGGGGCCACAATTCTGCCTATAACACAGGATATAACTGTTTCATTTACAACTTTAGCTGAATTTCTCCATCTTCTTATATTTACCACTGGCCTACGTGGTGCCAATGAGTGTCTCTTTTATAGGAGCCTATCAGTGCTTCCCACCGTAGCGGCCTATAACAACCGAGCTCAAGCAGAACTCAAACTACAGAACTGGAACAGTGCTTTTCATGATTGTGAAAAGGTCTTGGAGTTAGAACCTGGAAACTTAAAGGGTAAAGAATATTTATAAAATGCTTTTAAATTACAGCAGGATCTACTCATATTTGCCCTAAAAATATTTCAAATAAATTAAAATTTCTACATGTGAACTATTACCTTCATAAAATTACTTTTAACTTCATGTTTAACTTGGAATTTAAATTCCTGATTATTTGCACTGAGGTAGTCTAAATATTCTCAGAAGGCTGAATAAACTATATATGTGTTTTTAAATAAATATCTTAAGCTTACATTTAACTGTGGGTTTTTTTCTTTCAATTTTTTTTAATTTTGTAAAATACATGTAAGATTTATCATCTTAATCATTTTTAAATGCACAGTTCAGTGGTATTAAGTACATTCATACTGTTGTACAATCATTACAGCGATGATTATAAGGAAGAAAACATTTTTGTTTAGTGAAAAGCTTCCTAATATTGCAATACAGTGTGATGCCTCTGAAAGGTTGAGGTTTGGAGTCTCTGTTTTTGCAGGAGCTGGCAGGGCCTGGGCTGTCACAGGGCCAGATGGTTGGAGGGGACAGTCGTCTGATGCAGCCTCTTCTCTTTACCTCAGGATCATTTTCTTAGTGTTCAACAATTTGAACATGGGTGTAGTTAAGCTCTGCACAACTGCATCCTAAACTGTTCTGTGCTACTTATATTCTTCCACTTGAGAAATATGTTATAACCATAATACCATAATGATAAAAAAATGTATCTTTTATTTCGGTAAATTCCTAGCTCTTCTTCGTCGTGCTACTACATATAAACATCAAAACAAGCTCCAGGAAGCTATTGAAGATTTGCGTAAAGTACTGGATATTGAACCTGATAATGCGTTGGCCAAAGTAAGTACAGAAAGTGATTCCCCATGAAATTTTATAGCTTACTATTTCTGTATTTATATTTAAATGATATCAATCCTGCTGCATACATGATGTTGAGGATTAAGTCACAGCTTTAAAAAGCAGGTATATCTCAGACACCCCAAAGTGTTTATATCTATCTGAAATGGAAGAAAGTAATGCTTTTCTTTGAGCTAATCTAAGTTTATTATACAGAGTAGTATAGAAGTTACCTAGGTAAGATTACTCAAGAACTTGATGGCCATGAAAGAATGTTTATGTAATTTGCATGGTAAGCATTGCATCATCGACAGCAGACTGACTCAGATACGCACGTAAGAGGATCTGTGTAAAGGCCTAAAAGAGTAGAGGTAAGTGTTGAGAACTGTGAAGGTCTGAGATTTTACCCTACTTGCAGATTAACACGAAGAATATACAAGACTGGAAGAATACACAGGATTCCTGGGTCAGACTCATGGCATGGCAAGCCGATGAGCTTCAAGTTCATGTCAGTTCCCCTGGCTCTCAAGTCTCATGGGGGTGGCGCAGAATGGCCCACATAGATGCTACACTATGCTGAAAAGCAACACAAACTTTTGAAAAGTGATTTAAGTACATTGCATCAAAGATCTTAAAAAATACATATTCTTTAATATCTTAATTTCTAGATATAACCCAAGTTACAGCTGAGGAATCCCAAATTTCTGAAATGCCTATCTTTCATAATGGGATGTAAGCAAACCTGTCTCAATATAAGAGGGAAACATCTTTATTTTACTGGAGAGCAAAGAAAACCTGTTCTACCTCTGAAGGGAAATACTCTTATTTTCCAAGGCTGTTCTCAATACAGACATCCTTGAAAAGATAGTTTAGAACAATGGCTGTTTAATTCCTCTGCTCACAATATATTCAGAAGTGTGAGAAACCCATGAAGAACTGGCTTCCAACAATAAGTTGTTAATGTTTCCACATACATCTATTGTGTTATCTATCTCACTTTCTCTGAGGGGCAGCTGACATCCCTAGTGTATCAGCTGCATTTGGCAAGTCAGCATTTCAGTGGATTAGATTTAGGGCTGAGCTTTTTCCCCCACAGCATTTCCTTTTTATTATGTTATATTTAGTGTGTATGTGTGTGTATAAACATATCTAGGAAGATGATCATCAGAATAGCAATAGTGTTACCAGAGTAGCAGGATTTCAGATCATTTTTCTTTCTTTTTCATACTTGTTATGCTTTAAGTTTTTTATAACTGACACATATGATTATAATCAGACAAAGCAATGAATTTGTTTGAAAAAAAAAAAAACAGACCGTAAAAAGACTTATCTTAGTTATCTTTATTCACTTTCTGATAGCTTCATACTCTTACTTGAAAGAATGTGTTATATTTTTTTATTAAATGAAAACATTTTCTTTAATGTGGTGATTATGTTGCAGAAAACTTTGTCAGAGGTTGAAAGAGATCTGAAAAATTCTGAACCTGCATCTAAGACCCAAACAAAGGGGAAAAGGATGGTTATTCAGGAAGTAGAAAACTCGGAAGATGAAGATGGAAAGGACAGTGGAAGAAAACATGAAGATAGCTGTGAAGATAAAAGTAAAACATCTTTTCTCTTATGTTTATGCAAAAAACTGCCTTTTTATATGATGAGATGTCTCAAATTTTCTATTTTTACAGAAATTCTTAGTCTGTCAAACTTTTCCTAGCTTTATCTTGTAAATTCACAATTAAGTTTTTTCTTTATCTTTTTCTTAATGTAGCTTTTTTTCTTTTTCCTTTTCTTTGTTGAGGTATAAGTGACATATAACATTATATTAGTTTCAGGTATATATCATAATGATTTGATATTTGTATATATTGTGACATGATCACCACAATATGTCTAGTTAACATAGTTCATCATCTTTTTCTTAATACAATCTCCCAAACCCATTTTTCTTCTTAAACGGACATACTTTTCTAGTACTCAATTTAATTCTTGATTATCACCTTTAAATGCAAATGTCTATGTCTTTGTGGTACCAACTATTTGCCAATTAACCTTAAATGTCTCTTTAGATGATTGTTTTATATACAGTGATTGGTTGCAAACAAATGTCTTAGCTTCAAGGGGGTATATACCTATATGAATGCATTGTTGCTAGAAAATTGCTATGTGTGCACTCAAAAAGATTTTAAATTATGCAATTTTATTTTTAATAATTTACAGAAAAAGAATCTAGACTTGATAAAGCTTAATATGTATCATATAAAACAATGTATCATATAAAACAGCTTTAAGAGGAAAGATCTGCCTATTGTTTGACCAGGAGGGGAAAATTTTTCTGCCTTCTTGAGAGCCCTTTAGCAACCAAGGGGAAATACCAATTTGAAAATTATTCATGGATAAAAATCAACTTCAAGAAATTTAACAGAATATTTTAATTTTGAGAGAAATATAAAATGATCAATTCAACTTAAATAAAGAACAAGAGGTATAAGTTTTTTTTTTTTAATGACAATAAATATAATGTAAAATATATACCTCAGGTTAAAGTATGATCAGTTAAGCTAGAATAAAGACAAAGGGACAGAAAAGAAGGGAAGGAGAGAAAGGAAGACACAAGTATAAGAGCATGAGAGAGATGGGAAAGGAAGACAGAGCATCAAAATGATAAAAAAGGGAGAGATTAAGGTAAAAAGTTTTTCACCTTTCAGCCAGATTTTAAGTAAGTGCTTTCAGCAAATGTTCTTAGTGTTTATATTTAGCTTAGGGTAATTAGCCACGTGTCTTACAATTAAAGGAACTTATTTAAAATCTTACCTTGAATAAGATGTAGTATAAACTATATCAGTTGCTACTATTTTATAATTATCTTAAAATTTTATGTATAGTAAAAATATACTTTTTTGGTATATAGTTTTAACATGTATATAATTTCATGTAACTACCACCACAATTAGTATACAGAAGAACTCTACCATGCCAAAAAACTCCTTTTTGCTTTCCTTTTAGCCAGACCCTTTCCTCATCCAACTCTTGGTAACCATTGATCTGTTCTTTGTTTCTATAGTTTTACCTTTTCCAGAATGTTATATACTATAAAAGGAATCAGAGTATACAGCTCTTTGGGACTAGCTTTCTTCACTTAGCATACTGTCACTGACATTCATTTATATAGTTGCGTGTATCTGTGGTTCATTCCTTTTTAACGTTGAATAGGATTTCATTATATGAATATACTGCAGTTGGTTTATTCCTGCTCTTGTTCAAGGAGATTCAGGTTGTTTCCAGCATTTGGTATTTATGAATAGAGCTGCTATTAACATTCTCCCATAGGTTTTGTGTAAACATACGATTTCTGGGTCACATGGTATGTGTATGTTTAACTTTAAAAAACATTTCCAAACTTTTTTCAGATGGCTTTATTATTTTGTCTTCCCACTGGCAACATATAAGGGTTCTAGTTCTTTATTATTCTTGCCAGTGTTTGGTATTGTCAGTTTTTTTTTTTTTTTAATTTTAGCCATTTTATTAGGTGTATGGTGGTCTCATGGTTTTAATTTGCATTTTACTAATGGTAAATGATGTTGAACATTTTTTTTGTGCTTATTTGCCATCTCTGTATCATTTTTGGTGAAATATTTGTTCAATTTATACCACTAGTTTTTAAAATTGGGTGGTCGTTTTCATATTGTTGAGTTTTGAGAGTTCTTTACATATTTTTGGTACAAGTCCTTTGTGAGATATGATCTTTACAAATATTTTCCCCTGTTTATAGCTTATTTTTTTCACTCTTAATATTGTCTTTCACTGAAAAAACTTCTTCAATTTGAGTAGAGTGAGATTTATCAAAATTTTTAAATGGACTATGCTTTTGATGTTATATCTAAAATGCTTTGCCTAACCCAAAATTATTATTTTTCTCCTGTTTTTTAAAAATGTTTCATATTTTTTATGTTTTATGTTTTATATTTAGATATATGTCCATTCTGAGTTAATTTTTAATTGAGATATAATTGACATTAGTTTGAGGTGTATAAAACAATGATTCAATATTTGTATGTAATCTTGTTGTAATCATTTTACAATATATATGTGTATCAAATTATCACATTGTACACCTTTAACTTATACAATATGTCAGTTAATCTCAGTAAAGTGGCAGGGTGTGGGGAGGATATTAAAAGGCTCTCCTCACAAGTAGAAATGAACAGGAAAAGTCTAATCACTAAAAAAATCAGTAGACCCATTGCTATGAGTAGAAATCTGAGTTGGGATTGTTGCAGAGTCAGGGTTGTTTAGTGTAATATCATTTCACAGAGTGGTAAGATGTTCCTCCCTCAGGTGAGTGTCATAGAGACGCAACAGTTCCAGTCAGGTCTCCAGGCAGCCAGGAGCTTTACAAGAACCATTTCTGATTTTGTCATTCATGCCCCCATATTTATTTTTTAAATTAGGGAATATACAAAAAGATGTAAGATTCAGAAAACAAAAATGTCTTGATAGGAAGAATATAATTTTTAAAACAAGTTATTTCCCTTTTATCAGGAAAGCAAGTCAAGATTAAGTGGAATAAATGGTCGGAAGCCCAGAAGTAGTCCTTTTAAGATTAAATGAAATTGTTAGAACTATCTTATGCTCACTTCTACCAAGTTCCATTGTTAGATGACATGTAAAAAGAGGTCCTAGAGCCTTGGAAAAGACTGGAGAAATCTAAGTTGCTATTAGGAAAATAATATTACAGCCAAGAGGGAGATTATCAAATTAGAATCTTTATGCGTGGTTTCCCATCCCACCACATTCCAAGAAAGAATTTTTAGTCATTATGGGGTATGATGCAAGGAGCCCTGAAGACCATGAAAAAATACAGCAATTAGTATTTTGTGACCTTAGCTGATAATGCTGCTCCTGTGGGAGTTCAACTTGGGTTGGCCAGGCCCAGTTCATCCAGACTGAGGTATAACATTGGTTTATATAGCATACAAATGGATTTAACTTAATAAGTGGTGATTATTGAGCACCTACTTTGTGTCAGGTCCTAAGATAAGATAATTGATAGGCTTTCTTCACCTGTTCTTCTAAAGACTAGTATGAAGAAATACCTGCCTGTTTGTCAGACTTATTAGATCTGGGAATTGGAATTTTTGCGCTTTCTCGGAAACTCCCCATCTATTCGTAGAGATGCATTTCATTCCCTCACAGAGAACATTTCCTTCCCTGTAGAGAGCATTTAGAAGTAGCCATCATTTTACAACTGTAGCTGTCAGAAACTTTGGTATTTAGTCTATGTCCTTACAGAGTCTGTGAGAAGTAATCAGAGGAAAGTAAGCATCTTGCTTCCCTTGTGCTATTGCTTATTCCCATTTAAAAATGAAATATAAGAAAATTAAACAATTACTCATTAACAGAAGAATGAAATATAGATAAATATTTCTCTTGACCTAGAATTAGTGGAATCAGGAGGGTAGAAGTGTGGTGGGGTTTTCAGAGTTAAAACAATAGACAAAATCCTAAAGGGAAAAGTTAATGATTTTGATTAGTAACAAAAATCTGTGCAAGTCAGATGCCATAAAACAAACTAAAAGGCAAATGAAAAATTAGGAAAAATGGCAAGAGGTTGATGACCTTGTAATATGAAGAGCTTTTATAAAACAAGAAAAAGTTAAAGATCTCAGTACCAAAATTAACAAAGCATATGAACAGATAAATCACTAATGAAGAAATCAAATGATCAACAAATTTTGTGTTGTTAATAAAAAGTGAAAATTAAATATTCTTTTTTTTTCTCATTAAATTGTCCAGGATGGGGAAAAAAACGGTATTCTTTGCTGTTAAGGGTAAGGTTAAAAAAAAAAAACAACACTTTTTTTTTTAAGTTAAGATATAATTTATATGTCATAAAATTCAACATTTTTTAATTCAGTGGATTTTAATATATTTAAAAAGTTGTACAACTATCACCACTAAGTCCAGAACATTTTTACAATCACAAAAGAAATCCCATATCTATTAGCAGTAGCTCCCATTTCCGCTCCCTGGCTTTCTGTCTTATGGATTTGCCCAATCTGAATATTTCATATATATGGAGTTATACAATATGTGGCCATTTGTGTATGGCTGCTTTCCTTAGACATGGTGTTTTCAAGGTTCACCCATATTGCAGCATGTAGCACTTTATTCCTTTTTATGGGCAATATTCCATTGCATGGATAATATACTACATTTTCTTTTTCCATTCATCAGTAGGTGGACATTTAGGTTGTTTCCACTTTTTGGCTATTATGAATAATGCTGCTGTGAATATTCATGTACAAGTTGTGCATGCGTGTGTGTGTGTGTGTGTGTGTGTGTGTGTACGTATGTTTTTAATTTTCTTGGGCATATACCTAGTAGTGGAATGCTAGGTTATATGGCAACTGTTTAACTCCTTGAAGAACTGCCATGCTGTTTTCCAAAGTGGCTACAGCTTTTTACCCATCAGCAATATATGAGGATTTTAATTTTCCACAATCTTGTACACACTTGTTATGGTTTGCCTTTTTGATTATAGCTATCCTAGTGTGTGTGAAGTGGTAACTCTTTATGATTTTGATTTGTATTTCCCTAATAACTTTTATGTTGACCACCTTTTCATGTGTTTATTAGACATTTGTAGATCTTTTTTGAAGAAATGTCTATTCAGCTCCTTTGCACATTTTACAATTAGATTGTCTTTTTATTATTGCATTGTGTTTGTTATATATTCTGGATACATACAAGACCCTTATCAGATATGATTTGCATATAATTTATTCCACTCTGTGGGTTATCTTTTTACTTTCTTGATAATATTCTTTGATGAAGTCCAGTTTATCTATTTTTTGTGTGTGTGCTTTGGGCCTTTGGTGTCATATAAAAATCCATTGTTAAATCCAAGGTTGTGTAGATTTATCCTTGTTTTCTTGTAAGAGTTTTACTGTTTAGGTTATATATTTAGGTCATTGATTTATTTTTTTTAATTAAAGTGGGAAGGAATCCATCTTAGCTTTTTTTTTTTTTTTTAAGCACATGGAGATCCAGTTGTCCCAGCACCATTTGTTAAAGAGACTATTCTTTTTCCATTAAATGGACTTGACACTTTTGTCAAAAAATCCATTGGCCATAGATGTATAGGTTTACTTCTGTACTCTCAATTCTATACCACTGGTCTATATGACTATCCTTATGCCAGCACCACTGTTTTGATTACTGTAGCTTTTAGTAAGTTTTGAGTCTTGATTTTGTTCTCTTTTTTTAGTTATTTTGGCTATTCTGGACCCCTTGTAATTCCACATGAATTTAGGCTCACCTTTTCTATTTCTCCAAAAAAGGCTCTGGAATTGTGATAGGGATTATATTGAATTTGTAGATCACTGTGGGTAGTATTAATATTTTAACATTAAGTCTTCCTATCTTTCCTTTTATTTCTTTCAGTAGTTTTGTAATTTTAAGTGTACAAGTCCTTCACCTTTTTGTTAAATTTATTCCTAAATATTTTATTCCTTTGGATGATGATGTAAATGGAATTGTCATTGTAATTTCTGTTTTGGATTGTTTATTGCTAGTATGTAGAAACAACTGATTTTGTATGTTGATTTTGTACCCTGAAACTTTGCTGAATTTGCTTATTAGCTTTAGTAGTGGGGTGTGTATGTGTGTATTCTTTAGAAATATATACATATATATTATAATTTATAATAAAGTATAATTTTTATATTTAATTATTACATTCCACATATTTACATGTGTAAGTATTTAATTATACATTATAATATATGAATATAATATATAATTATATTATTGCATATTATATATAATCCTAAAAAATCTAAATAGTATCATATCATCTATAAAGAGATAGTTTTAATTCTTCCTTTACAATGTGAATGCCTTTTATTTCTTTTTCTTGACTAATTGATCAGGTTGCAACTTCCGGTAGAATGTTGAGCAGCTCTGGTGAAAAGCGCATCCTTGTCTTGCTCCTGATCTTCAGGGGAAAGCTTTCAGAATTTCACCATTGAGTATGATGTTAGCTGTGAGTTTTTCATTAAGTTATTTTATTGCATTGAGAAATTTCATTCATATTCCTAGTTTTCTGAGTGTTTTTATGAGAAGGTGTTAGATTTTGTCAAATTTCTTTTCAGTGTTAGTTATGATCACATGGTTTTTCCCTTGTTCTATTAATGTATTTTGTTTTATAGATTATCTACTATTGTACTATTCTTTCATTGAGATAAGTCCCACTTGGTCATGGTGTATAATCCTTTAATATGCTATTGTATTTGATTTGCTTGTATTTTATTGAGGATTTTTGCATCTACCAACTACAGGAAACAACCGTACCCAAGGCTACTAAAGTTCTTGTCATCTTTAGATCTAAAGGTTCTCTTTAGTTGTTAAATGACACTGGCCTGTGACTTCCTTTGAGATTTAAATGTTATTACTGATGCCTTTCTTCTTGGTTTCAGAGGCAGTATGCCCTCCTGGGTTTTCTCTCATTTGCAGTTACTCCTCCATCTCCATGTGAGAGCTTCCTCAGATCATCCTTTAAGTGTTAGTATTTCTCAGGAATCCTTTGAAAGATCTGAGTGATCTAATCCACATCCACACTTCATGATCCTTTGTAAAACAGCAACTCCTAAGTCAGTGTCCCTCGGTAAGGCCACTCCTCTGATCTACATTTGGAACCACCTCCTGAACAGCTCCTCTGGAATGTCATACAGGTAGTGCAATACCCAGCAGGACTCACAGGACTTTCATGTTCTGGCCTTTGTTTACCTTTGCAGGGACTGGAAAAGTTGTTCAAGGACTTTTTGATCTTAAGAAAAGAAGTACAGCTTTGCATTCAGTTCAGTTCATTTGCATCCCAGTTATACTGGGATTTCAAGCTATCTGCGCTTGAACAAATTCCTTAGCTACTTCCTTGTGTCTCTGTTGTCTCCTTTGTAAAGTGATAATACTTGGCGTGAAGATTAATAAGATGACACATAATAAGTTCTAAATAAATTGCAGTTATTTAGTAATAATATTGGCTGAACACGAAGGGATAGCATAAAAGGGAATGCACAATACTAAGTTGTCTGTTGTTTCTCCTGATACTTGTACTTCCATCTGTTTCTATGCTGGGTAGGGACTTGAGAAGCAGATACCAAATGAGGAAGAGTGGAGCCTTTCTCTAATAATCGTATTGGATCCAATCTGGGGATTCAACATAAAAACAAGATCTTTTTATTTTAATAATTAAGCTCCTTTAGGTTAGTGATCCATAACTGGACGTTATTTTGCTGTATTTGTTATTGTGTTTTTAAACTCAACTCTGGCCTTAAGGTGACCATCCACCAATTTGCATTTAAATAATTGTGGTTTTCCATTCCCTCTGTCTTTATGCTTCAATTCCTGGCTTTACCATTTATGAAACAGAATGGAAAATATATCTATTAAAAATCAGATTAGAATTTGTTAAAAGAGAAAGCTTGGAAGTCACTGTATTTAAGTGCTTTTTAGAGGTGCTTTGGAGTTGGTAAAAACAAAATTCAAGTAAATTTGAAGATCTAAATGGCTTAATTATGCAATATATGAATCGGGCAGCATCTCATCTAGCAACTAGAAGAGCACTCCAAGGAGTTGTACACATTGGAAGGTTTTTATAGGCAGAAAGAGGGTGAGACTAAGAAGTTATAAGTCACCTTCCTTTAGGGGGAGGCAGGTGGTCTTATCAGGCAGGTTTTTTTAAGAAGCAGGGGCAAGGGAGCTCTTAGTGAAAGAAAAGAATAGGTTAATTTTGGGCCGTGACATTTTTTTCTCTGTGGGGGAAGAGAACAGAGAAGAGTTTTGATCAGGCAGATCACTTTTTCTTTTTTTTGGGGGGAGAGGAGGGCGGGAATGGAGAGGGCACACATGATAGACTACTGGTGCTTGACCAAAAAATTCTGTGCTGGTTGATTAAGATTATGTTTCTGGGAGAGATTGAAACTGCAATTAAATCTCGGTTTGGTATGATGGGCTTTTAGCACAAGCGATGCCATTTTGGGCCTGTGGGTTTTTTACCTTAACAAAATAATAAATTGCTTTGCTTAAAGTATCAATAAGACACCCGTCAACGAAATATTTATACATTTCATATTTAAAAATAGTAGATTCAATACTCAATTATTAAGGCTATGATTTATACATTTCAATTAGGATCAAAAGAATTTTAAAGGATAAATAAGGCATTGTAATGGAAAACTTACTGTCTTCTTGAGACTCACTTTAAAAACTGGGTGCCTGTTTTATGCGATTTCTTTGCTAAATTTACTTTAAAATGACTTAGAAATCACTTGGACTTCATTTTTCTTTCAAATGAACTTTTTTCCCAGTCCTTCACCTTAAGGGTACCCTCCCTAACTTTGGGTGCAATTATTGTATTCAAGTGTTAGTAGCCCCACTCATTCGTAAATTGTAAGTGGAAGAAAAGTAGGTATTTTCTAAGTTCTACCTCCACTCGTATGCTTTTAATGCAGAGAGTAATTTTGAAGTGCCGGTTCTCAGGTTCACAAGCCCGTCAGCGTTTGAAGAGTTAAACATGGGCCGGTCCCAGTCCACAGCCCAGGAGGCGCCCGGGGCTCGGGAGCCGGCGGCCCCCTGCAAACCGCGCGGGCGGACGTGCCCAGGAGAGGCCCGCGCGCCCGACTCCGCCCGAGGGGCGGCGCCCGCCCGGCCGCCCGCGGCCCGCCCCCGCGAGCGCCCGCGCGGCCCGTCTGCACCCGGCGCCCCCGCGGCCGCCGCGGTAGTTTCTGCTGGTGATGCACTCACTTACTTCCCGCATCCACTTCCCACAGGGGCTGCGGAGCCGGCAGGGGCCGCACGCACCGAGGAGCCGCGCGCCATGGGCAACATCCAGAAGAAGCTGACGGGCAAAAGTGAGGACAGCAAGAGGCCGGAGAGGGGCGCGCCGCGGCGGGGCCGGGCGCCGGCGGCCGGCGCGGACAAGCGGGGCCGCCCGCGGGCGCTGGCGACGGCCGGCGGGGCCAACGGGCACCCGCGCGGCGGGCAGGGCGCCGGGGACCCCGCCGCGGCAGACGCGTGCCCCGGGCCCGGCGCGCCGCCGCCCGCCCCCGCCGCCGGCCCCGCCAGCCTGAAGAGCCAAGGCAACGAGCTGTTCAAAAGCGGGCAGTTCGCCGAGGCGGCGCTCAAGTACTCGGCCGCGGTAGCGCAGCTGGAGCCAGCAGGTAGGCGAGCCGCGCCCCGCGGGTTCCCCGGATCCCCAGGCTGCGGCTCACGGGGCCCAAAGGGGCCACCTTCTGAATGACAGGCACTTACGTCTGTACATTCCTTCCCCGTGACCGAGGGGCGTGTGACGGGATCTGCGCGAGCTGCCTATCTTGGAATGCGTAGCATGTGCCCAGGCAAGGCGGGTCTGTCCCCTCGCGGGCTTTCCCCCTGTGGCCATTGCGGGCACACAGGGCTCCTCGGAGCTCGGCGTTATTAACAGGATGTAGGGCTGCAGTGCCGCTGGAGACCTCAGTCTTGAAATTCTGGTGAACTTGATTTTGCTAATGGATTTTTAACTGTATTTAATTAAATGTGATTTTAGGAAGTGGAAGTGCGGATGATCTAAGCATTTTATATTCAAATAGAGCAGCATGTTACCTAAAGGAAGGAAACTGCAGTGGCTGCATTCAAGATTGTAACAGGTAAACAAACTGCCGTTTTCAGTTTTGTCAAGAGATTCTTATTTCAGTGTGCTGAATACAGTTATTTACTGTCCTAGGTTTTCTGCATGACTCTTAATTTCTTAAGGCGGTTTTAAGGTATGTTAACTAACAAAAAAGTCAAAATTTTTTTCACTCATGAAGATAGTTATAGTGCAAACTTTCCATTTCTACTGCTACCACTTTAATTCATGCTCTTTCTAGATCAGTCCTAGACTCCTGGAGAAGTCTAACCACTCTCTCTGTCTCCTCCAACGCACTGTGGCATCAGAATAACTTTTCCTGAAGCACTGTTTCAAACAGGTGTTTACTAACTCAGTAGTCTTCCAGATAATTATAAATTCCTGTTGCCCCCAAAACAAGCTTTCTGCTCCCATGTGGTCCACTGTCATATGGTCTGCACGTCTTTGCTTCTGAAATTCCTGCTCAGCTGCCCCCTCCGCTTGTCTGCCTGGTCACCTTCATGCTCCTCCATCATCTTCACATTTACAACACTTGTACTGTCATTGTGTCATCCACTGCATTGGATTTTAAGCACTGTGAGATCAGGGACCATGTTTTATACAACTTTGCATCTCAAACACAGTAGTCACCCATGGTACTCAACCATTTATTTACATGCTGAGGAACATGTTTACAGGTGAATAATAAGTATTGTTTTCTTTTACCATTAAGTAATAAGTCTGCTTCAGGAGTCCTTTGGAAAGAAGCTGCTATTAGTGCATCTAAAAACTAAAAGTCATTATGTCCTGGTTTGACCTCCACAGTCCTGGTTTACTCTTTTTGTCTGGTATAATTATTAGTATCACACTCTTTTTACTCTCAGAAGCCAGAAACCCTAGTTTGGGCAACAACTTTTGTGGACACCCTAATTACAAGGCAAACAATTGTTTTTTTTTTTTATTGGTGGTTTATTGATATGTGTTAAATTTGGTAGGATCTATGCCTACAGTTTAAAAAGAAGGTCTTGAGGCACTAAGATTTTTTGCCAATTTTACATATTTGAATTTTAAATAAATATTTATGTTCACTCTGCCCAACTTTAGACCCCATCCACTATTGTGCTAGCTCACACTAGCCAGTTGTTTAAAAGGGAGGGGGAACCTATGAAATAACTTTCATAGATTTACCTATGAAAATAATTTTTATGCATTTTGGGGGATAAGTATTTGATTTTAAATATATCAACTCTTCAGGCCTACTCTGGAGCACTTCCTCTGAGATATTTTCCCAAGGGCACGTGGAAATAATTACTGTTGTGAGTGTAAGGAGTGTTTAAGGAGCTCAAGGGGCTCCGGGCGCTGACCTCTCCTTACTTCTATTTTAGGCTTCCAGGTAAAACATGAAATGGGGTTATGACGCCTAAGCAAATTTTTAAAAGCTTTCTTCTAGAAATTTCATTCTGGTTCTTATAATTGTTTATCAGCTAACACACACACACACTTTCTCATCTGTTAGAGCAGATGTCCCCAACCCCTGGTCTGAAGACTGGTACCAAGCAAAAGGTGAGTGGCAGGTGAGAGAGGGAAGCTTCATCTCTGTTTGCATCCGCTCTCCAGCGCTTAGCATCACCACCTCAACTCCACCTCAGATCATTAGGCATTAGATTCTCATAGGAGCACCTGTTTCTGGTGCCAAAAAGGTTGGGGACTGCTGTGTTAGGGAACTTTTTTGGGTTATGTAAACCACACCAAAAATCTTTCAGTGGCTTTCCACTGAGGATTTTTTGATAGGCTTAGTACAAATGACTGTTGCCTAGTAATTCTCTGTTTTGTTCATCCTTGCTACTCTCTGACAGAGATGAAATTAGAAGACTGTTTAGGGTCATAACTGTGTGAACTTGAATAGTTAAGCTTTTGTAAACTCCGGTTTAAAAGTTCTCTGTTTTTATGAATGGATGCTTTTTAAAATCTTTTTTCCTTTGTGGAATTTCCATTTATAAGCCCATATTTGTTTTCAGGATTGTGGTTAAAGAGAAAAACACCTTGCATTTACTAGGCTGAAGAGTGCTAAAAATTAGTAGTCTGCTATGAAGAAGTTAACTGCGTGAGCTAAAGCTGACCCAATGTGCTAAAAATTAAAGGCATTATTTTACTCAGTTTTAGATTCTGTGCTTACCTCAGGTCCATCTTGAGTGGATTAATAGCATCTGAGTTTTGGAAGTCTGCGGTGAAAGGGGGATAGTCCTGTGGCTGTTCGTGTTGTTAATATCCTATAAGCAGTAAATTAAGCTAGATTTAAGTCAGTTGGTGCAGGTGATAGATTTTGGTGCCCAGAGATCTGTTTTCTAGTGTTTAGGTGTTTTTACTTGATTTTATTTTTATCTTTTATATAACTTACTGGTTACAAAAGTAACACATACCTATTATAGAAAAAAAATGTAAAACCCAGTACAACACAAAAGGAGTTTAAAATCACCCATAATCCTAACACCTAGGCAGAGCAAATTGGTTATTTTTCAGGGAAATTAAGCTAATTAGGCTTAATGACATTTCTAGAACAACAACTGGGGCACAGACTCCAGGAACACACCCACCTGTGCAGTTCAGTGTCTGTACACTGGAGAATTATGAAGGGGTACGAGTGGCCGATGACTCCGAGTTTCTTTCTTTATAGTGGTTTTGTATACGTTTGTGGTAGAAAGCATGGAGGCCCTGAAGAGTGCCTCTGTGGCCCTGGTATGGATCTAGGCACTGGGAATGTAGTGGTGCTCTGGACAGGCAATACTCTTGCCGTCCTGAAGCTTAAATTCAAAAGAACTGATGTGGGCAGATTGCTCTGTTTGTCTCTCCATTTCCTTACCTGCAAAGTGAACATAATACTTTGCAGTCTTGTGAGATTGGATGAAGTATGTAGTCACTAGCAAGTAGCAGATATTCAGTCAGCTTTCTCGCCAGATCACTGTAGACAAGAATAGACAGCAGATCTCCAGGGGAAATTAAAGCAGTCCTTGCTCATGCTTTCCCTGAAGCAAGGTAAGTATCTGACATGTACACTGCTTGTCACATAAGAATTAGCCAGAAGAGCAAAGCTGCAGTCCCCAACGTGGACAGCCTGGTGTGTACTTTTTAGTGGGTTATATAGGAAGTAGGCTCTTCATAGGATCTCTGCACGGAGTCCAGAGATATTTACAGTTTTAGTTAATTTTATGAAAACTAAGAATACAGAATACAATCTTAATTATATGTTTTATTTCAGAATATAATGAATTATATTAAGTAGTGGAGTAACTTTAAACCATTACTTCAACAAAACCAAGGAACGTAACCTTGAAATTATCTCTAGTGATATTGGAAATACTTCATAGACTAAAAAGTGAAAGGTGAAAGTTTATGTCTTTGTTCCTTGATTCCCTCCCTCTGGTCTATTTTTGAAGCCCTTCGGCAGCAAGTAAATCCTAATAAACCATTTAAGGTTTTAGAGGACTGATTTGCAAACAGTAATGAAAATTTTTGTGGTTGCATGCTAAGATGCCTTATTAAATACATATGTGCCAATAAAAACTTTCCTTTTAATTTGTCAGTTAACAAGAATCAGCTGAAAGCCTGTTTTGTGCCTGGTGCCACGGTGGGCTTTTTTAGGGTGCAAGTGGAGGGGAGTGTGTATGCAGGGTAAGGGTACAGGGTCCTGTGAGGGGGTTGGGGTGGGAGTTGGGGGTAAGGCACACTGCCTGCTGCCAGGAAGCTCAGGCTCAATGGGGGAAATAGTGCTTTGGTACTCGTTTAAAAGGAAGTAATCAGATTTGATTGCACTGCCATTCCGGATTTGTCTTTCTGGTATGTCGCCAGGTTCCCAAGATGAATTATCAGGTAGGTGTGTATTTGAGAGTCCTGTTTTACAGTATATATTCAGTATGTGTAAGTTAAAGAGTAATTTTCTAAACAAATGACGTAATATTTTTGTCGTCTTTAGGGCTTTGGAACTTCATCCATTCTCAGTCAAACCTCTTCTTCGACGGGCAATGGCCTATGAAACGTTAGAGCAGTATCAGAAAGCTTATGTGGATTATAAAACAGTGTTGCAAATAGACTGCGGAATCCAGATAGCAAATGACAGTATTAACAGGTAACCTGATCTGAGGCAGCTACCTCTGAGGTCTAGATGTTTTATAATGGAATTAGATTTTTTTCTTTCCTTCCTTTAAGAAGAATGTCAAAGTACAGATGTGTTCTCAGTTATTTACATGAGTGAATGCCCTTTTTAAAAAACCGGAACTATGATATGTTTCATTTAATTGGGAAAGTAAATTAAGTAATAGAACAATAAGAAGCACTATAACAACCAAGAACACTCCCATGGAAGTTTTGGACTATTTCTTTGTTTTTAACAGGGCATTTTGAAATATTCATATTTTTGTCATCAACATATCACTTTAAATTGCATTTTTGTTTTTAGACTGTTTTATAAGATATTTAATAAATACAAATGAGTCTACAGCCATGCCACCCTGAATGAACCCAATCTCATCTGATTTCGGAAGCTAAGCGGGGTCGGGCCTGGTTAGTATTTGGATGGGAGACCACCTAGGAAGACAAGGTGCTGTAGGCAAAAAATAAATATACATACATACATTTATACATATATACATACAAATGAATAGTAATAAATATAAATGAATAGTATAAATATAAATGAATAAGATGTTAATAATAGATGAAGCACTTGTCCCCAATTTTCTACTTAATAGAATATTATAAATTCCTTCGTTAATTCAAGGTGACAGTTATTCTCAATTTATGTTCATATATACCCTTGCTTTTCCATCATTTAAAAAAATTTTTCATATATAACTTTTTTGTGATATGAAAATTTGATTAATACACATTGATGTAATGTTTCATAAATTATGTCATAATTTAATTAACTTATAATATTAGACAATTGTTTTCACTGTTTTATAATTATGTGTTATTCATCTCTGTATAAACCTTTGTTCATATTTTTGAATACTTGGGTTATACATCTAGAAATTAAGATATTAAAGAATATATATTTTTTAATATCTTTAATGTAATGTGCTTAAATCACTTTTCAGAAAAATTTGTGTTGCTTTTCAGCATAGTGCTTTTGTTAACTAGGTGGAATCTTTAATCAAACCACATGAGTTAAAGCCTCAGTTCACCTCTAGCTAACTGTGTGGAAAAGTTCTTAATTGTTCTGTGTGCGTTTGTGTGTGTGTATGTATGTATGTATTTATTGTAAAGTGATGCTAGTAAGTACCTACTTCATAAGGAGGTTGTAAATATTTAATGGAGTAGTATAATTTGTATAAATATGCTGTCTGCAAAAGATTTAGTACAATAACTGCTTGGTAGATATCGGTAACAATGAGTATGCTATATTTAATAGCGTACCCTTGTAAACATTAATTTATGTTTTATAAAATGTTTGCTGATATTCTAAGTAAAATTATATCATTATTTCAGTTTTTATTACTTTGGTTACTATTTTCATATAGTATTTTGTACACTAAAAATCCATGTATTTCTCATTGATACAAAGGGATATTTTTTATTCTTGTGAATTTTATTTACCAAGAAATTTATCCTAAGTACCAAGAAATTTATGCAATAAGTTTTGCAATTCTTCCTCCAAAATGACTGCCTTCTATCATTCCATCAAAATCAATGGTATTAACTTAATTTCTATTTCATGATATATTTTGAGTTGTCGTCTGATATTTTTATATTTGTTTCCTGGTCCATTTTCTACTGTTCAGTGGATATCCTATTTTTTTTAAATATCTTATTTTTTTTATAGCACAGGATATAGGTTTTTTTGTGCTGCTCAAAATGCACAGAATTTCATTTTAGTATTTGCAAATATCTGTGGGGTTAGGAAAGTGTTTTCAGTGATATCAATCCATGCCAGTTATCAGACAAGATAAAAAATATAGTGAAAACTGCCACGTTGAATCTTCTGTAGAGTTTGCAGATGTTCATTGATACCACATCTGTCAGTGGCAACATCTGTTGTTTCTCTTCTGGAGAATGGGTGTCTTTATGAGCATGCTAGGTATTTGTGTTATATGCCCTTTACATAGACACTCAGTAGGATGAATATCAATTTATAATGGTGAAATAACAAAGAATTTGGATCAAATTTATATTATGACCTATTTACCCCCGAGTGAGAATGGGAAGATAAGAATTCAGACTTCATAGATTGCTTTCAGATGAAATTTTAAAATTACTAGTTGCATAGCATTTCTAGTTATGAATAATATTTTCTGATCCCATTTGTCCAAAGTATAACTTCTTAAGTATTTGTGTGTTACATTGTGCCCTGTATCGGTCTAGTGTACCATGCCCCACTCCCCACAAAAAAGACAAAAAGGGGAAAAAATGACAGTTTCTGTCTAAACAAACTAGAATATAGCTAAGGGGAAAAACTTAAAAACAGATTATCCCCAAGTGTGAAAATTTATTAGTAAAGGCATCACCATGAGGCTAGGCCACCTTTGGCTGTGGGCCATAGGTGTTGGAGAGAGAGAATTGAGGTGGTCTTTGAAAAGGGCACTGGTAGAATCTGAGAAGACCTTGAGCAAAATTGTAGAAAATGAGAATGGCATGTTTCAGATTAATTTATTTTTTTTAAATCATGCCTTACTTCACTCAACACATAGTCCCACTGCACTTGGGAGAAAGCTGTTGGAAAGCCCTGTATGTAGAACTGACAAGCATTCCATGGAGCTTCCACTCTGTGGTCACACAGAACCTCTGTGATCCCAGCCTACCTGGAAGAAAGGGATATATATTGGTTCTTGGCTCTAGAGTGGAGCTAGATCAAACCTTGGGCATTCACAGTCTCCTTGATCTTGAGCTTGTAAAATCAGGCAGTCTCACCTGGGAGTTCTCTAAGTCATTTGCCCTACTGTGTAGCCACTTCACTGCATGTCATCTGCTGCCTCATATGTGCGTGAAGGCCCTTTCACGCTTCTTGTCTGGTTAATTCCTCCCATCCTTTAGGAGAGGACGTGCTTCCTAGGAAATGACTCTACCTTATCCACCCATCTCCCCCCACCACGTACATGCACTTTAGGTTTCCTTCCTTGCTGCCTGCAGAACACCGTGCCTTCTCTTATTACCTAGCTTCCATATTGTTTGTAAATTCTGTCCCTCTTTCTATAAATTTTTTTCTCTCCTACTAGGATTTCCTTGAGATCAGGAATTGTGTTTTATCCATCTTTAGTTGCAGTGCCTTGCACACTAGATATCCTCAGTAAAAATGTGTTGCATGAATGCATTCTTTAACAGACTGCATAGTTCACTCCTGTGCTTTGAGGCTCTGTTTTTAATTTGCCCATCCTCTGTCCTGTGGTCTCCGAGATGGTCAGGGAAAATAAGATCTCAGCGAGTTAGGGGCTCTTGTGAAACAAAGATTCTTCAGGAAGACACCTGAAGTATCTGACAGGAGGGGCCTTTTGCAAAGGTAATTTAGGATATGTAGTTCAGCAATAGTCTGAGGGAGAAATACATGGCTGATGGACTGATTTCTCTCATTTCTGAACCTTACGCATTACAGTTTTTTAAAAAATTGCAACATAACATAAAATCAGCTATTTTAAAATGTACGATATAGTGGCCTTTTAATATGTTCACAGTGTTGTACAACCACCATCTCTGTCTAGTTCCAAAACATTTCATCATGCCAAGAGGATACTGTCCTCGTTAAGCTGACATTCCTCATTCTCCCTCCTCCCAGCCCCTGATACCATTAATTTGCTTTGTGTGTCTGTGGATTTACCTATTCTGTATAGTTGCTATAAATACAACCATAGGATATGTACCTTGTGTTAGCTTCTTTCACTTGGCACATGTTTTCAAGGTTCATCCATGGTGTTGCACATATCTGGTACTTCCTTTTTATGGGTGAATAATGTTCTACTTCATGGATAATACCACATTTTATTTATCCATTCATCATTTGATGGATATTTGAGTTATTTCCATGTTTTGACTATTGTGAATAGTGCTGCTATGAACATTCTGGTACAGGTTTTTGTTTGCGTACCTGTTTTCAGTTCCTAGAAGTGGAACTGCTAGGTGATTATGGTAATTCTGTTTAATTTCTTGAGGATTGTATTAATACTTTTTATATATTCTCAAGAGGGTTCTTTATACACATTGACTTTTAAGACATTTATTTTTTCTAATTGGTTCTTGCTGGTATATCATTTTATGATGATGATGATGAGGCTTTGTCAGGTTTTGCAATATATATTTCTCTATAAAATCCCATTTTTAAAATTTCACTGTTCCTTTTCATGAATCCCATATTTACCCTTGCTTTTCCATCTAAGCAACAGCAACTTTTTAAAAAATTTAAACAGCTGTGCTTATTTTGTTTCTGTCTTCCATTAACCATATTCCTCTCTTCCTCTCCAGGAATCTTATATGTTACATTTCCCTGCATATACTTATTTACTTCCTGGCAACAAACACATCATCTCTTTTCAGCTGCTTCTTCCTTCCTATTTGCTGGTAATACAAGTTTTGCTTTAAAATTCTTTTTTCTAAAGCTTTCTTTTTTTTTCCCTGCAGTTGTGGGTGGTTGTATATTATTTTTCAGATTTATTTTTTTACACTAAAATATATGGTAATTTGCTTATCATAATCACAGATCACTATTGAAATTTCAGGTGAAGAAACTGTAGGGAAACTGTGTCTCTATATAACTATAAAAATTTTTCACACAAAAAGCATTACTGAGCTCTGTAACTCTAATGCATTCTATTAATTACCAGTAAACCTTCAGTCTTGGGGAGCACCTTTTTAAAACCAGGTTTATCCCAAAGACATAATTCTATTTTATTTTTAAATAGAAGTGTGATGTTTTATATGTTTAAAATGATGAGAAAGGGATAATAATCAGGGATGTTAATCTGAGTTTCATGATGACCTTTAATAAATGTAATTAATACAAGGGCCCTTGAAATAGACTCCAGTATCCTATTTTTCATCTTTATGCATATGAAAACAAAATAAGTGGATAATTTTAGAGAAGAAAAAAATACCAAGTAAGAGTATTACCACATGAATATTAACCACATGTAAATGTTTTAAGAAAAAGCAGTGTTCCAGTAACAGTTTTAGCACCCAATCTTGTACACTTCTTTTTAGTATATAGTTTGGCCGTAGAAATTCTAAAGTACGGAATAGTCTCAAGTAATACATTGTCAATTTAGTAATTATTTTAAATGCGTGGGTCATTTTTTCTAGGCTTCTCAAATTTAAATTTATATTTGTTTTTCAGAAATTAAAATTTTAAACCAATTAGAAATGCCTTAATTTTTTCTTTGACACAAAAAATGATCTAAAATTACATAGTTTTTGGCAACTTTTAAAAGTCCTTTTGAAGACCATTTATGTGGACAACAAATAGCTCAAGATTGTATGTTTTCTACAGGGGAATGTACAAATGGATAGCATTTGTAAATCTTACTCTTTTTTTTTTTTTGGTAAATCTTGCTCTTGATAGGACCTTTGGTAATATAAATGCAAATTGCACAATCAATAGAGAAAACTCATTTTTCTCTTTAGAATAACAAGAATTTTAATGGATCTGGATGGTCCAAGCTGGCGGGAGAAGTTGTCACCCATTCCTTCTGTGCCCACTTCGGTGCATTTGCGAGCTTGGCGACCCACAGCAGAGATGCCTCCAGACCAAGTGGGCGATTCCAGCAGCCATCACCAAGCAGGCACCACAGGTAGGGGAAACCTACACTCCTTTCTTCTGAGGGTTATTTTGAGCCTTATATATTTTTTCACAGTAAAGCGGAAGAATAAGTGTAAACTCAGGCATTAGACCTGGTATTATGTTAAGACCCTGCTCTCCCCCTTTCTAACTTCAGAGTCTTAAGAAGTTGCTTCATACCTCTAGCATCCTAGTGTATGTGAAAAGGGGTAAAATGAATAACTGTCCTGTGGAGTTGTTCTCAGGAATAAATGGAGATATGCATATAAAATATTTAGCACATGCTGACTATATAAGGTTATAGAAACCTCAATAGAGGTTAAGTTAGTGTCATTATTAAGAAAAAAAGTAGGTAGCATATAGTCTTTTTCTAAACCATGTATGTGACAAGGCTAAAGTGATAAGAGTGATGTATTCAAAATAAATAAAACCCTACAACATAACTTATCTAGCAGGCACTTCCTTCTGCCTCATGTCATAGCAGTTACCATATCTACATTGCTGCTGTACCCACTTCTGCTTTGTGCAGAGTGTTTAATACATGTGACTTCGCTCTTTCTGGTTTAAAGCCAGTAGAGCTCCCATTTCTCCTGCCTTAGGAACTGCATGTCTGTTCCTAAGCTGAGCTTTACCTCGTAGACAGCCTGAAGTTCCTGAGCCATAATGTCTTAGTGTCTTGTATTAGACCCTCATTGCCTAGAAAGAAGATGCAGGGAACATCTGCCAAGGCTTTTAGATGATCTAGCTATCCTAGGAAAGTCAAGGAACTCTCTAGTTTTTTTCAAGCCCGTTATTAACAGAACCTGGCCAAAAGCATTTGCTCAGTGAGGGGAAGTTTGTTATGAACAAAGTGCATCTACTGACCATGCCAGAGATTTGTGAGAGCAAATCCTAAGCACAGGTATAATCAGCTGTTTCTATCTTTCGTGTACTCATTGTTAGTGAGAATAGATACCAAAGATTTACAAAATTCGGGGGAAGAAAAGTTTGAGGAAAGTTTTTCAGCAAATTGAGGGGAAAATATCCTCTGTAACATTATTTTAGGGCTCATGTATACCACGATTCCTGAGGAGGGTCATTTGGCCCATTGTGTGATATCTTTTGAAATGTGTAAGTTAGGCAGAAATATTCTGTTGTTCAAAATAAAAAATGAAAAATTAACTAATATGTCATACTGTTTGTGCAAAGGGACAAGTAAGATTATTATTTACATTCAGGTTTACTACAGATTCACCGCATCAAGATTTTTAGTTCATATTTAGATCAATTTAAAGGTATATTTTCATTTTTAAGTTAAGGATTTTTATTTCCAATTGAATTACTCCATAGGGTAAAGTTACTACATAGATTTAAAACTTTAAATTTTAATACTTGATATTTGTTAGAAACCTTTCGTTCTAAGTAACAGAAAATCTGTTGACCTAAATTGTAAGTAATGGTTTTGGCTCATGTAATTGGGAGGGCCCAGGTATATCTCTGAAATCGTGCACAGCTCATCAGGGCCCGGGCTTTGGCCAGGAACAGTAGAACCATAACAGTTATAGGCTTCATGTCTGCACATATCAGTCCAAATGTTGAGAAACTCCATTGCTTTTGGCGGCATTAATTTAAGAATCAGAAAGTATGTTGCCCCAGAACTGTAACTTTTTTATTCTGTTGTTCTATTGGTTTGAAGTCTGTAAATACTTTTTCTAATGGGTCATGTGACATTCCTGAGCCAATCCGTATGATCTAGAAATGCCATGCCCAGATTGGCTTATGATGTCTGTTCTTGTTCCTCTCAACACAAGGGCCTAATAGGAGGAGGGTGATAGCTGCAAGGTGGGAAGGAGAAAATGGATCCTGAGCAGGGAGTCAGCAATGACCACTGCAAGACAATGGGTAATGATAATAGTTAGGACTCTGATCATGGATACCAGGAAACCTAACCCTTAATGGCTTAAGCAAAAAAGTTTGTGTATTGGCTCTTATTGTGGAAAAGTCTGTGAGGAGAGTAGCTGCAAGGATGGTTGGATTTAGGACTCAGAATTCTTCCTTAGTTCTCTATTTGGCCTTTCTTTTGCTGTGTTGGCCCCGTTCTCAGGCAGACTGTCCACAGTATGGCAAAATAGCTCCTCCTTTCATTCTCATTCCATGGGAAAGAGCACAAATGACCTTCACTGCCACAAAAATCCTGGTGTAGCTTATTGGATCTCATAGACCTACCCATGACCAGTTAGATTATTATGGCTAAGGGGATGTAATGTGCTGATTAATAATAAAGCAAAGATTGCCCCAAAAGGTAGGGCTAGAGTGGGGTTTGCTTTAAACCACAGGAGCAGAGAGTAGAAGAGTTGTAATTTTCCAAGGAAAGTTGGGGTACTGGACAAATGTCTACTTTAGGCTTTAACAGGTTTGTTTATTTTTCATGAAATAATTATTTACCCAAATATTTGTATCTCCAGCAGAGAAAAGAAGGCATACCAGTATGGATAAAATGATGGAATTACTTGTGTTGATTTTCTAATTTGAAAAAAGTGTCATAAATGTATAATTATTTTTACTTACAGCCTATTTATCTTTTTAATTTATATACAGAACTTTGTTCCATTTAGACTAGCTCTGGATGGTGCGGGGTCAAGTTAATTTGCAATAGATGATTTGCGTACAGATGTACTTAAGATTTTGTAGAGGTACTTATATGAAAACTTCCTCCCTTTTTATTTTTTGGGTTCTATAGATGAAAAAATGTTTAAAACCCTTAAAGAAGAAGGAAATCAATGTGTAAAGGACAAAAACTATAAAGATGCCCTTAGTAAATACAGTGAATGTTTAAAGATTAACAATAAGGAATGTGCCATTTATACAAACAGGCAAGTTCTTTGTAACTTTATATATTTATGTTAATATTTTTTATTAAAAAATGTAGACATTAATTGCCAAAGTTCTTTTCCAAGGTTCTGAAAATTTATGTAGCAGATTGTCCTAAGTGAGTTTTTTAAAGAGGAGGAGCCATAGGAGTTCTGGAGAGATTGAAACGTGAGGCGTGGGGAGCTGGGAGGTGCGATGCATCAGCGTTACGCCTTTGTGCCTGATCATTCCTGGCTGGGTGTCCTTGCTGCAGCTGGCCTGCCCAGCATTATCCTCCACAGCAGGAGTAGGAATCCCTTCCCTTTCAAACTAGTGTCTCAAGTGCCCATTGTCTCCTCAAGTGCTAAGGGAAGGGCCCAGCATCTGAGTGTGCAGTAGGAATAGGCAGATAGATTGTGCTAGGATGCTGCTCAGGTGCCATCTTTACCACATTATGCTAAAAGATAGTTATCTAGAATATGGTGATTTGGAACATTTTACTGAGTAGGTGGAGTCTGGGGTGATAAGAAAGAAGTGAGGTAAGGTTCCTAAAGAGTAGGAACTCACAGCACACGTTTTTCTAGCTATTTGAGACGAATTCTTTTTAACTTCTCACTGCCTTGTTTTCCTCTATTGCCAACCTTTTTTGCCAGAAATTTTTCACTAAACTCAAAAGGCCTTTTTCTGCCCTCGTCCTGTTCAGCCTCTGTGGTGTTGGGCATTAACGCCACTCGGTTTTCCCTGGAGACCTCCCTCCCCGCTTGGCCACAGTCATCTTCCCCCTCGACAGGCTTTTCTGTCCCTGGTATGCTTGGAGTTCTGAAGGTGTAGATCCCTTTTTCACTCTCCATGCTTTCTGGCCAGCTTATCCTCTCCTCAGCTCCGTTTACTACCTTCCGTTTATGGCCCCCAAATCTCTGTCTCTGAGCTTTGGTCCTGAGCACTACCCTCCCTTCTGCACTCATGATGCGTTCCCGTTCCTGAGGGAGGCCTCCCTCTCCCAGTCTGGCAGAAGCTCGGATGTCTTTAGGTTCTAAATTTTTCTTCAGCATGAGCCTTTTCTCCACCCTCACCATCGTTCCCTGCTCTGGGCAACCGCTGTCTCCTGTCCGTCTGCAACACCCTTTCCGGTGTGCCTGCACCGTCCTGTTCCCTCTCATCTCATCCTCCAAGTTGCAGCTAGAGTGATCTCTTTAAACATAGCGAACAGGTCAGCCCCTATTTAAAAACCCGTCAATGGACTTCCTTGAAATTCAGGATAAAGCTCAGCCTTCTTGCCATGATTTATAAGGCCCTTTATGATCTGCCCTGCCCACTCTGCTGGCCTCATCCCTGTGCTACGGCCATGTGGAGCTCTTCTTATCTATCCATCAAGAATACCGTGTTCTGTCACCACAGAACTTTGCACATACTGGGCCCTGGCCTCCACTCCCTGCTCCCTACATCTTAACTCTCAGCCCAGTGCCTTTGCATTGGATAATTCTCACTTAATACTCGGGGCTTCAACTTAAATGTCACTTCCAGGTCTTTCCTAATTGTTCCTTCCCTCTCCTCAGCACTACCAAATCTGATGAGATTTTTAGGTGTGTCCTCTTAGAGCATCCTGTACAGATTTTATTGTGTTTGCTTGCTTCATTTGTCTGTCTCTTCTGCTAGATTGCAGCCTCCTTGAGGGCTGGGACTGTATTTTATTTTCAGTTGTATCCCCAGTGCCATAATTATATGTAGTGTAAGAATATGCCATAATTGGAGTAAAGTGTTAGTTTTCAGTTGAGAAACAGCTATGGTATGGAAATAGACTTATTGAGCAATTTTGATTTTTATTAGCTGTCTAAATTTATAGATGTATTATCTTTACCTTGTTTAATACTGAGTTCCATTACATCATACTAGAGCTCTCTGTTACTTGAAGCTGTGCCAGTTCGAAGAGGCAAAGCAGGACTGTGATCAGGCACTGCAGATAGACAACGGGAATGTGAAAGCGTGCTATAGACGAGCTCTTGCTCATAAAGGACTCAAGGTGAGGAAATCTTCATTTTAATACGTAACCTTCAGCTCTGAGCAAATGTAGTTTTCACGAACATCAGTTTCGGGATCATGGAATGGGAGCAAGATTATCCTGGGATTTAATCCTAGTTCTGTACTAATCAGTCCTGATGCTTTGGAGTAGGCCTCAGATTTTCTCTAATCACAGTGTTGAGCTAGATAATGTCTACAATCACTTCCAGCCCAAAAATTATGGTTTATTTCCTGATTTCCTAAGGACTATTGTCAGTTACAATAGGTCTACTTTAAGGGACAGGGAGATTTTTTACTGAATTACTGAAGGCTACCAGCAATGCCATTGGACTCCTCCAGCAAAGGATTGGGGTTGTCTGTGGGGGTGGGAGGAAGGCGTTAGAATAGAAGATGGTAGAGACATAGGAGACTGGGAACGCTTGGTGATTTGGGCCTTAAACCAGCTGGTGGTCACTATGAGACTGTTGGATGGCATTCTTCTCTAAGAAAACTATACCGTTATTTTCAAAGAAAGTATTGTATTATTATGCTTTTGTTAATGCTTTTTCTTCCACATGGAAATCTTGAATGAATGATAAAAGTCAATTTGATTAAGGTCTAATATAGTGAAATTCACACAATGTGCATGTCTTGGATTTTTTTTTCTCTTTAAAGATTTTTAAATTGAGATATAATCAACATAATATTTTATTGGCTCCAGGTATACAACATAATGATTCAGTATATGTATGCATTGCAGAATGATCACTGTATTATGTTTTGTTAACATCTATCACCACACTTAGTTACAAAATTTTTCTTGTGAGAAGAACTTTTAAGATCTCTCTTGGCAACTATCAAATATATAATACAGTATTATTAATTATAGTCACCATACTGTATAGTATATTCCCCTGATTTATTGTATAATTGGAAGCTTGTACCTGTCAACCACCTTCACCAATACCACCCATCCCCCATCCTCTGCCTCATCTCTGGCAGCCACCAGTCTGTTCTCTGTATCTGAGTTTGGGTTTTTTTTGTTGTTGTTTGTTGTTTTTTTGTTTTTCCCTTAGATTCCATATACAAGTTTAATTGCACATATGATAATTGTCTTTCTCTGACTTATTTCACTTAGTATATAATGCCCTCAAAGTCCATACATATTGTTGCAAATGGCAGGGTTGCCTTCTTTATTTATGGCTGAATAATATTCCAGCACGTATATACTCCATTTTATCCATTCATCCATTGGTGTTTCCATGTCTTGGCCATTATAAATAATGCTGCAGTGAACATGGAGGTAGGGTGTCTTTTCGAGTCAGTGTTTTTGTTTTCTTTGGATAAAGACCTGGAAGTGGAATTGCCAGATCATAAGGTAGTTCTCTTTTTAAATTTTTGAGGAACCTTCGTACTCCTTTCCATAATGGCTGTACTGATTTACATTCCCACCAACAGTGCACGAGGGTTCCCTTCTCTCCACACCAACACTTATTTTTTTGCCTTTTGATAATAGCCTTTCTAACAGGTGTAAAGCAATATCTCGTGGTTTTGATTTGCATTTCCCTAAGGATGAGGGATGTTGAGCATCTTTTCATACACCTGTAAGTCATCTGTATGTCTTTTCCATTCTTCTGCTCATTTTTTAATCGTTTTTTTTTTTTTTTTGCTGTTGAGTTATATGGGTTTTTTATATATTTTGGATATTAATACCTTATCACATATATGATTTGTAGATTTTTTTTTTACCACTCAGTGGTTATTTTTTCATTTTATTAATGGTTTTCTTTGCTGTGCAGAAGCTTTTTAATTTGATGTAGTCCCATTTTGTTTATTTTTACTTTTGCTGCCTTTGCTTTTGGTGTTAAATCCAAAAAATCTTCTCCAAGATGAAAGCCAAAGAGCTTACTGCCTGTTTTCTTCAAGTTTTATGGTTTCAGGTCTTACAATCAAGTTTAACCCATTTTGAGTTGATTTTTATGTATGGCATAAGATAGTGGTCCAGCTATTCTTTTGCGTGTGGCTGTCCAGTTTTCCTGACGCCATTTATTGAGGAGACTGTCCTTTTACCAATGAGAATTTTTGGCTCCTTCGTGATAGATTAATTGACCTTATATTCATGGGTTTATTTCTAGGGCTCTGTTTTGTTTCATTGGTCTAAGTGTGTGTGTTTATGCCAGTATCATACTGTTCTGATTACTATAGCTTTGTAATATAGTTTGAAACCAGAAAGTGTGATACCTCCGCTTTATTTTGTTTCAAGATTGCTTTGGCTTTTTGGGGTATTTTGTGGTTCTGTACAGATTTTAGGATTCTCCTATTTCTGTGAAAAATGCCATTGGTATTTTGATTGGGATTGTATTGAACCGTAGATTGTTTTAGGTAGTGTGGACATTTGAACAGTGTTAATTCTTCCCACCCATGAGCACGGAACATCTTTCCATTTATTGTGTCTTCATTTTCTCTCATCAGTGTCATGTAGTCTTCAGTGTACAGGTCTTTCACTTCCTTGGTTAAATTTATTCCTAGGTATTGAATTCTTTTGATGCAGTTGTAAACGGGATTGTTGTCTTAATTTGGTCATTGACTTGAGTAATATACGTTCCTATGTAGCCAGCACCCCACGCCAGTCCAGATAAGGAACATTTCCATCTCCCTCCTTCCACCCCCACCACCATTCATCTGATTTCACTGGGTTGGTTGTGCTTCTTTTTTGACATTAACAAAAATATAGAATGTACTCTTTGGCTTATTTTGTTCAGCATGACATCTGAGATTCATCCATATTATGTGAATATCAGGAAATGTTCCTTTTTATTGCTGAGTTGTATGACTATACCACAAGTTATTTTACGTATTTACCAGTTAACGACGTTTAAGTGTTTCCAGTTTGGGTCTTTTATGGGTAAAGCTGCTATGACATCCTTGTGCGTGTTTTTTATGGACTTCTTCATAAACTGGTACAGCTGGAGGCCAGGCACAGGTGTGAGTGGGAATGGAGAAAGGTAGTCAGATCATGGAGGCCTGGGGGGCCATGTTTTGGGGCTGGGCTTGATCTCGAAGATGAATGGAACCCCAGGGGGTGGTAAAGGGCAGCATGATGGGTCACATTTGGGGACATTGTAGAAAGTGGATCAAAGGGAGCCCAGCATATAGTAGGGAGATATGTGAGAAGCCACCACCGTGAGAAGCAGATGCCTAAAGGAAGGTAATGGCAGAGGGAAGAGAGAAGGTGTTTTAGTTTGCTAGGGCTGCCATAACAAAGTACCACAGATGGTGGCTTAATCCAGGGTTTCCAGACCCTGGGCCGCGGACCGGTACAGGTCCAGGGCCTGTTAGGAACTGGGCTGCACAGGTGGAGGTGAGTGGCAGGTCAGCAAGCAAAGCTTCATCTGTATTTGCGGCCGCTCCCCAGCGCTAGCATCACCTCCTCAGCTCCGCCTCAGATCATCAGGCATTAGATTCTTATAGGAGCACTTGGTGCCACAAAGGTTGGGGACCTTTGCCTTAAACGACTGACATTTATTTCCTCATAGTTCCGAAGGCTAGAATCTGAGATTAAGGTGTTGGCAGGGTTGGCTCCTTTTGCGGCCTGCGACACAGGAAGGGTGTGTTCCAGGTCCCTCTCCTTGGCTTGTGGATGGCTGTCTTCTCCCTGTGTCTTCTCTTTTTCTTTCTACACATTTCTATGTCTAGATTTTCTCTTTTATAAGGACACCAATTATATTAGATTAGGACCCACCCTAACCTTATTTTACCTCTATTACCTTTTTAAAGAACCTGTTTCCATTCTGAGGTTCTGTGGGTTAGGCTCTTAACATAGGAATTTCCAAGGGGACACAATTCAGCTGGTAACAGGAGGTGAGGGATTAATTAATTGATAGGACACACTGAGCAGTGAACCGTATGGAAGAAGGAACAGAGCGGGTGCCTCCCAGATTTCTGGCACTGGTGGCCGACTGGTACAGGGCGGTCACGGAGGGAATGCGGGAGGAGGAAATATGACGGGGGAGAGGGGAGTTTGATTTTGAACTTACTGAATTTGAGATCTTTTAATGCCCATCACAGGGAAATATCTAAAAGTATATTCTGTAAAACCAAGTTTTTTGTGGGGAGAGGGCGGTCATGTTTTTGCATAGTATATTAAATGATTACAGTCTGTGGGTACTGAGCGATCAGTCTTTTCTAGATCTAGATCCACTCAGGTTTCGGCAGAGCCACATCTGTGCAGATTCTGTGAAACGACCCCCATGCCAGGGGAGCCTGCCGCTGCGCGCCCTCCCCCTGCCCCCTTCTCAGTTTGTTAAGAGGGATATTATAAGGCTGACAGATGAATAGGCAGCTGAAGAGGTACAGCCGATGAAGTCTAAAAGGGTCCTGTGCCCGTGGGCCTGGGGTGCACCACCCTCCCAGCATGCAGCTGTGCCCACTAACCCCGAAGGTCATCCCCACTGTACTTGCAGTGCCTGTGTGACCTGGCCCCGCCCCCCTTTTCTGTTAGCAACCCATTAATTTCTAAACCTCATGTGAAGATTTCGTAGGTGGTGTGTGGCATCATCAATGAAAAGACGCCTCTTCAAAATTTACTCTACTCTCTTTGTGCTTAGTGAATTTGAGTACATGACAGTAGATCTGTGTGACTCATGAGTTTCTGTGTATCCAGACTTAGAGCAGGTCTACCTTGTTCTGGCTGCCTGACTCTGAACTTGTTTACTTGACCGAAAGTCAAAAGGTAAACCTAATGAAAGACCAGAATTTTGTACTTCATTGGAATGAATTCTAGAAATTGTATTAGGATGCAGAACAGTAATCCCAAATTTCAGCAATCTTATCCCACTAGATTATGAGGCTGGCACTTATTTTTCTGATTTGATTTCTTACAGCTTGATGTATATATCCTGTAGTTTGAGTTATGTGCCAAGTGATTTAATTTCAGGATCTGCACAGGCTACGACTGCTTATCAAATGCTTCAGCAGCACACCTGTGCCCGCCCCCTCCCGTGACCGTGGCAAGGGTTGGCCCCGGGCTCACCTGGCAGGTGCGCTGCAGGTAGCTCTCAGCCAAACACTCTGCTCTTTTGGATCTTTTGTTTTCTAGCTGGCTTTAATTTTTTTTTTTCTGTGTGCCAGTTTTGAAAAGTACAGACCTTTCCTTAATGTACAGCTCTTCCTCACAAGAAAAGATAACATTTTACTTTTAATTACAACTTGTTTCTTCTGTTGAGTGAGACATCTGTGCTAGGCTTTGGGAGCATAGAGGTGACTAAGACATGGTGCCTGCCTTATGGAATTTACAGCCAGTTGGGGATGCTAGAAGACCAAGATATCAAAAAGTAACATAAAATTATCGTCATTATAGTTTAAGCACATCTATTAATAGTAAATGACATCACTTGTGATGATACTTTTTTTTTAAGGCCTAATGAGGTCATTAGCAACTTTTAATGTTCTTTCTGCCAGTGCCACACTCTTGTCTTTGTGTGAGCTCTGTTCTTCCCTCCACTGTGCATGGCTGGTTTCTTTTCAGACCTTGTATTCTCTGACAAATGTACCAAAAGGAGATTCCTTCCCCTCATTAGTATCCATCTCAACCTTTGTTTGTTTTAATTGCATTAATGACGGTCCATATGTAAATATTTATTTATCCGTTTACTTGTTTTTTTTCTGTTCCCCTTTATAAGACGTAAGCTTGCATGAGGGCCGTGACCACGGTGGCTTTTCCCCACAGTATTCCCAGTTCCTGGCACAAGGAAGTGGTCAGCTGCCATGTGTCAAGTGAAAGTCCCTTGCCTGACCACTCTGTGGGATCTGGCAGAGTGGCCCCCTCATCTTCCATTGCCTCTCTGCTTGATGTTGTCCCCACCCTTCCTGCTATCCTGCCCTCTCGTCACACTTGCCTGCCTCTGTTTTAACATTTATCAAGGTGTATTTCCTGCTTTCTTAGGTCTCCTGCAACCAGAAAGATTGCTCTTTATGTACAGACTTTTCTGGAATGGATAAAAAAAAAATCACATTGACTCTTGTGTTGTTGGACTTTCATTTCCAAGGCTGTAGTTCACAGATCTCTATTTTCAGGCCTCACTTGTGCTTCACCACTGTATTATCATTCGCCTTCTGGCTATTGCTGCCTTGATCGTCCCAGAGAGTCTCTCTTTGCCCCAGTTTCCTCATTTTTAAAATGGGGACAATAAAAGTTAGTGTTTGTAGGGCTGTTGTGAGAGTATACAATAATAATGTTTGCAAAATGCTGAGAATGGTAAGAGTTGGCTATTATTACTCCCTCAGTTTGCCCTGCTGCCCCTCGTGCCTTTCAGTGTAGTCCTGCCTGGAACACTTCCAGGGGAAATACAATGTCTCTTTTTTTTTTTTTTTTTTTTGTAGCAGGTTCCATCTGTGCTGTCTTGACACAGTTGTGTGTAGAGATTTGTTATTAATAGGTCGTAATACACTATAGTTTGTAAGTACCTTACCTTTTTTATAAATTAGAGCATATTTAAGATGATGTCTTTAAACATATCACTCCCTCACTCTTGCTCTAGTGTGTTGCTGGGTGGAGGGGGAAGGGATGTGGCCTAATAGCTAGTCCCCCAGGAATCTCACATAACAATTAGCTTATCTTACCTGTGCCTCAACCTCCAGTGTATGCTGTTATTGAGATGTTATGAATACTCAGAAAGGTTACACATCACTGGAATTCTTCACTTCCTCACAGAATTCATTTTGGTTTAATCAGAACATGGGTCTAGCCTGTAGTTCTAGAATACAGCCTGTCACAGTGGACTGATTTTGTGGTAGCTCTCTGTGCTAACAGATTGTGCTGTGTTTTGTTAAGCTTCAGTTCCTTTTCTTTCCCCTTGACCACGCCAGTGTATTGTCCAACTCTTTATGGAAGAATAAATGTCAACTCTAGCCTATTTGAACAGTATACAACTTTAAAGGATTTTATGGAACAAAATATTTTAGTAACAGCTAATATTTGTATAGCCTTTTATAGGTTTAAACCACACATACATTGATTTCTTTATTACTTGATACAGCCTTGTGAAAACTAGAATAGAGAAACTTTTATTATTATTTTATAAGATAAGAAAAACTTAAGCTTGGAAAGGATCTTGTTTCAGTTTTACTCCTCATAGGTGCTAAAATGAGGATTTCATTATTTCACTTATTTAGCACACAACAAATGCCTGCCATGTGTTAGGGACTGTGAAGGTTGTGGTGATGCAGGATTGAACTTGAGTCTTGTAACACCAGATTTTGTGCTTTTCTTCAGTAGAGCATGTTTGCAGTGTTACAGGCTATATGATATTTTATCCCAAGTGTTACCTCAAAAGCCTAACTTAACAATCATGGTGTTAATCAAACCCACCGCACACTCCTCACACAGCTCATCATTCTCACTCCCACGTGGGCTTCTTTGTGCCCTCTTATGAAATTTTTTTCTGTGCCTTCTACTTTCAGAATTATCAGGAAAGTTTAAATGATCTCAATAAAGTTCTCCTACTAGACTCAGGTATTGTTGAGGCGAAAATGGAGCTGGAGGAGGTAACCAGATTCCTAAGTATTAAGGATGATACAGCATCATTCAGCAAGGAAAAGGAGAGAAGGAAAATCGAGATTCAAGAGGTACATGGAGTTAATTACCTTCGCAAATACTCTTTTGAGGATCTTCTGTCGATTCAAAAGTCATTCCTATGGGTTCTACAAAAAAATTTGTTTTTATTCCGATGATCAATGAAGAAATTTTAACCATTTATAAAGACAGACTTTTCCTTTGCCGTGATAATTAGCCATTATGTTTTCCCAACTTGGACCCCTGGATGACATTGGAAGTCTGTGGAACTGAGGTTCTTTCTCTCCAACCCCATGCCGCCCACCTGGCCTGTGCCCTATTGCTTCCTTCCAGATTGTTCTGGGAGCATATGGCCATTGAGCTTTGCTTCAGGGTAGACCTGGAGAATCGAATCATAACATGACTGATTTTGTTTCAATGACCCAGCGAGCCACACCTCATGGAGATTTCCACCTTGATTCAGACCTTTATAGCACTCTGAGACAAGACTAGCCTCATCAGAGATCTTGAACTACCCCAAGATCAAACCTACCTTTGTGATTTCAGATAACACAATGTCTCGTGCTATAGCCCTTGCTGTGCCTTTGGTGAAGAATGTCAGCTCATGAATTCCTGTGCATTCATGAACACTAATACCCAGTTTATCATGTTACATTTTCACTAAAAGTAAGAAGTTAAATGTGAGAGAGGCTAGAAAGTTTTTTTCCTCTAGAGAGGGAAGAAAAACTGTTATATGAGAATTAAAAAATGTAAGTTTACTTCTCTGTTAAACATGAAGTAAATAAGTAAAAGTTATGAAAAAGATAAAGTTGTTATAGGTCTTTTTTAATACAGCAGTTTTATTCATGAAAAATCAATAAAATTTTGTCATATTTTTAATGTTAAAAATACTCTTTAAAAAGAATACTTTTGAATGGATACTTATATCTTAAAACTTCCTAAGAAAGTAGATTTTGTGATTTATTATAAATTACATGCTTTTCACTTAGAACATGACTAAAATACAGTGTACTTGTGTTTTTCAGTTCCTTCTCATTTTAATAAACGCAACTTGGGGTGTGTATGTACAGTGGCTGTTTGTGTCACATCGTAATTTTTTTCCCCATTAAGGTGAATGAAGGCTGTGAAGAGCCTGAAAGGGCCTCAAAGGAGGTCTCCACTGGTTGCCTTGCTTCTGAGAAGGGGGACACAAGCAATGGACCAGAATACTCTGAAAAACTGCCAATCGCCAAGCCTAACAATGCCTATGAATTTGGTCAGGTTATAAATGCTCTCAGTACTAGGAAGGATAAAAGAGCCTGTGCACACCTTTTGGCCATCACTGAACCGAAAGATTTGCCGATGTTGTTGAGTAACAAACTTGAAGGGGATGTATTTCTCCTGCTCATTCAAGCTCTGAAAATTAATCTTATCGATAAAGATCCCTTATTGGTATATCAGCATCTTTTATATCTGAGTAAAGCAGAAAGATTTAAGGTAAGTGGCAAAATATCTCATTAATAGAGATTGTTTTGTTTTTGAGGTCTGTAACTTTAAAATGTTAATATCTTATGCAAATCTAATTGTTCTCCTTTCAGACGATGTTGACACTAATTAGCAAGGACCAAAAGGAGCAAATTGAACAGCTTTTTGATGACCTCTTAGACACACCAAACAAACATTTTACTTTAGAAGATTCACAGGCCCTGAAAAGGCAGTATGAGCTCTAAATCAAGACGATTGGTGGACTTCCTTTGTGCATGCATGTGTTCCAGTAATGCTGAGGAGATGACATTGTAATGCAGTTGCATGGATAAAACCTGGCTTAGAAAAGATCCCTTGGTCTGGGCTGTAAAATATTTTACTTATTTTATACATAGAACATGTATATTCTACAATATGCTTTTTATTAGTTGTAAATATTTTCTTGTGTACCAGAGCTAACATCTTTATATTTAATAAGTATATTTGGAACTGGTTAAGTAACATTTTAATTTATATCATACATTTTCTTTTAATGACTTGTTAAAAATTGAGTTAAATTACATTTCTTTGGGCTATGAAGGAGTCTGCTTAAGTTTGACAGAATGTATTTCTTTAAAATTAATTTTTAAAAGTGAAAATCATTAACAGTGATTATTACATCACCTTTATTTTCTGCTAAGATATATATATATATTCCATTTTATACTACTTTCGTATTATAATCTGAGATGAATTGCAATATTAAGTCTATAATATGAAATGATTATTAAATAAATTGTAGTTATTAGAATTATAAAAGGAACTTATTTTCTAATATGTAAGCATTCCCTCTTAAGAACAAAAATTGCCTAAAATTTCTACCACTTTTTACTAGATTTTAAAAGCTTCTTTTCCTTATAAATTACTTAAGTAAGCAATAACAAAACAACCAATATATAAAGGCAAACTAAGCCTACTTTTCTATTTGAATTGTCACTCCCATATTGTTCCCAAATATTGAAATGTCTTCTTTCCCCTCTTAACCATGACCACATTCATTCCTCTAATTTACAGAAATTATGAAGAACTCAGCATATTGCAAGTTCCTTTGTTAACTGAGTCAAAGTAAAGGTATCTCTTAAAGCATTCAGGTCTCAGTGTACTGTCAAATTTGTTCCCGTAGTCTGTAGTCAAGTCTCTTTTTTCTGGAGCATTTTCTTGCTCTTTAGAAGTGAAGATGGAAGATGAATATCACTTTTAATGTTTCTATATTTTTAATTTTATATAGTTATATTTTTAATTTTATATAGTTATAGAATATTAAAAAATTATTGTGGGTAAGTGGTACATTTAAAGAATAGTTTTCTTTCAAACTATTCTTTGTTCATAAAGGAAAATCTACTGTAATGGGTATTCTAATCTTCACGCAAACAAAATAGTTTTCTCCTTTAATGCTATTAAATCTTTATAAAAGTAGATTATGGAGTGTGTTAGTAACTTTACAGTAGAGACAGACATAGAAAGGAAACATCCTGTTTTGTTGACAGTGACATGCCCAGCACCCAGCTGCGTGGGCTCAGCTGTCCCCACTGGCAGCCTCACCCACAGGAGGTAGAAACAGTGAATGCCTGGCTTTCCCAATGGTGTGGGTTGCAGCTGGATATATCCATTTCTCCCCAGAGTACTGAGGCAGCACCTCCGTTACTAGGAGGGGAGAGAAAGTGCAGGAAGCAGATAAGAGTGTCCACGTGCATTAAAGGAGTGTGAGTCCTGCTGACTGTCTCAGAGCTCCATCAGGAAGGCTGCCACAGGCCTCTAGGGTATCCTGCTCCATCTCCCCACCAAGTCTGCAAGTCCCCCCAACACCCCAGTGGCCAGGGCTTTGTGTAAGCTCTGGAGTACAGGAGTGAAAGCAGATGTGGCAATCAGAGTATTCTCAGAAAACATGAGGATCTGTGGCAAGAGAGAAACCACAAACTGGAGCTATAGCTCCACTGCTGGAAAACAAAAGAGGTTTCCAGCAGCCAGTCTGGTGAGTTATAAGAAGAAAAGATGTAAAAGGTTAAGAATTCTGCCACAAGCAGGTCTTCCTATTAAAAAGCTGAGGAAACCCATTATAGCAACGCAGTGATCAGTACTCCATCTGAAGGTAACCAATAAAGATTTAAGGTGGCTGCTATTTAAACTATGAAAACAGCAGTGCAAAAATATAAGGGAAATGAAAAATCTAGAAAATATGTTACTTCCTAGAGATCAATAATTCTCCAACAACCAAGCTCAAAAGCCACAGAATACTGTGATCTAGTAGATAAAGACTTTAGAATACAGTAGTCTCCCCTGCTTTAGCCACAGTTTTGCTTTTTGCAGCTTCAGTTACCTGTGATAAACTACAGTCCAAAATTATTAAATGGAAAATTCCAGGATAAACCATTTATAAGTTTTAAATCACACATAGTTCTGAGTAGCATGATGAAATCTTGTGCCATCCCTGACTGTCCTGCCCAGGACATGCATCACCTCTTTGTTCAGCATATCCATGCTGTACACAATATCCACTGGCTAGCCAGTAGCCACCTATTATCAGGTTGACTATCAGTACCACAGTGCTTATGTTCAAGTAACTTTTATTTTACTTAATAACCTCAAAGCTATTCATATAACTTTTACTATAGCATATTGCTCTAATTGTTTTATTTCGTACTGTGCCTGATATACAAATTAAACTTTATCATAGGTATGTATGTATAGGAAAAAAACATAGTATGTATAGGGTTTGGTACTATCTGTAGCTTCTGGCATCTACTGGGGGTCTTAAAATTTATCCCCATGGATAAGAAGGGACTACTCTAGTTACTTTGAAGAGAGACTGAATAAGCTACAATAAAACTCAAGGTAGTTCAATGATATTAGTAAGGAAAAAATACATGAACAAAAGGAACTCTTTATTAAAGAGATAGGAAAAAAACAGATATTGGAATTGAAGAAACCAATGAATGAGATACTACAATAGAGAACATCTGCAGCAGAATAGAACAGATGGACAACAGAATGAATGACTTAAGGATAGGAACTTTGAAATAACAGAAGGGAAGGAAAAAACAAAAAGTAAAGAAAGAAATTGTATATGATTCATGGGACTCAATCAGAAGAACAAATATTAGAATAATTGGGCATCCAGAGGAGAAGAGAGGGAGAAAGAAAAAAATTATTCCAAGGAATAATAGCTGAAAACTTTTCAAACTTGAGTAAAGACTTGGACATCCAAATTCACGAAGCTGATAGATAACCTTAGTACTCCAATGTGAAAATACCTTTCCCAGGACACGTTATAATGAAACTACCAAAAATTCAAAGATTGAGTATTCTAAATGCAGCTAGGTAAAGAAGAGTAACCTACAAAGGAACCCACATTTGGCTATCAGCAGATTTCTCAGCCAAAACCCTACAGGCCAGGAAAGAGTGAAATTACATATCAAAACAAATGGAAATAGAAACAAAATACCAAACCTGTAAAGCAGTTCTGAGAGGGTAGTTTATAGCAACAAATGCATATATTAAGAAATTGAAAGCTTTTCAATAACCTAAATTTTCACCTCAGGAAACTACAAAAAGAGAAGGAAGGAAATAATAAAAGTAGAAGGGAGGAGATAATAAAGACCAAAGCAGAAATAAGTGAAATAGAGACCAGAAAAAAGATCAACATAAGGCCTGGTTTTTAAAAAAGATCAAATTGATAGATCTTAGCTAGACCAAGAAACAAGACTCAATCAGAAATGAAAGATGAGACATTACAAATGACTACAGAAATTCACAGGATCATAAAAGATTACTATGAAAGATTATATGCCAAAGGATTAGATAACTTTGAAGAAATGCATAAATTTTTAGAAATACAAAATCTACCAAGACTCACTCAAGAAGAAATACAAAACAGACCAATAAGTAAAGCCAGATAAGGACACAATAAGAAACTATACAGCATGTCTTTGATGAAATAGATGCAAAATTTCTCAAAATAATAGCAAACCTAATTTAAAAACACATTACAAGGATTATACATCATGACTAAGTGGGATTTATCCCTGGGATACAAGGATGGTTCAACATAAATCAATAAATGCCATGCATTCCATTAATAGAATGAATGATAAAAATCAGGATAATCTCAATAGATGCAGCAAAATCACTTGCCAAAATACATCTTTTCATGATAAAAATCCTCAACAGATTGTGTATAGAAGGAATATACCTCTATTTAATAAAGGCCATATATGACAAAGCCACAACTAACAGTATATTTAATAGTGAAAAATTGAAAGATTTTTCTCTAACGTCAGGAAAAAGACAAGGATGCCCACTTTGTCATTCTTGTTCAATACTAGTACTGGAAGTCCTAGCTAGAGCAAGTAGGCAAGAAAAGGTATCCAAATAGGAAAGACAAAAGTAAGAATTTGTGTTATTTGCAGATAACAATTTTGTATGCAGGCATACCTTGTTTTAGTGTGCTTAGCTTTATTGCACTTCACAGGTGTTATGTTTTTTACAAATTGAAGGCAAGACCTTCTACCAGCAAAAAAATTATGACCCACTCTACTCCGATACCTACTCTATTATCTTGGTTTGGAAAGGAACCTGCAATATCTCAGGTACACCTGTACAGAAAACCTCAAAGTCTCAACCATAAAACTGTTGGAACTAATCAATGAATTCAGTAAAATTGCAGGATATAAAAACATGCAGAAATCAGTTGCATTGCTATACACTAAAAATGAAACATCTGGAAAAAAATCAACTATTTCATTCATACTAGCATCAAAAAATACCCATGGTTAAAAAATAAAAAAAACAAGGGGAAATATATCCCATGCACAAGGATTGGAAGAATTGATACTATTAAATGTCCATACTAACCCCAACCATTTATATCACAGAAATAGAAAAAGCCTAAAATTTACATGGAACCACAAAAAGACCCCAAATAACCAAAGCAATCATGAGAAAGAAATGCAAAGCTGAAGGCATCACACTTCCTGATTTTAAACTCTACTACAAAGTTATAGTAATTAAAACAATATGGTATTAGCATAAAATAGACACATAGAATAATGGAAAAGAATAGAGAGCCTGGAAATACATTCCCACACATATGGTTAACAATATTTGATAGGGAGCCAAGAAAACCCAATCGGTAAAGGACAATCTCTTCAACAAATGGTGTTGGGGAAACAGGATAAACACATGCAGAAAAATGAAATTTGACTATTTTACACCACTCACAAAAATTAACTTGAACTAGGTCAAAGACTTAAGCATAAGACCTGATACTGTAAAACTTCTAGGAAAAAAGCATAGGAAAGAAGCTCCTTGACCTTGGTTTTAGTAATGATTTTTTTGGCTATGACACCCATAAACAAAAGCAAAAATTTATAAGCAGGACTACATCAAACTGAAAAGCTCCTGCATAGCAAAACAAAACAAAACAAAACAAAAACCAACAACAAAATGGAAAGACACTGTACAGAAAATATTTGCAAAGCATAAATCATATAAGGGTTAATATCAAAATATATAAAGAACTCATATACTGAATAACAATAAAAAGTTGATTTAAAAATGAGCAGAGAAATTAGACATTTTCCCAAAGAAGACATTGAAATGACCAACAGATTAATGAAAAGATGCTCGACAAAAAGATTAGAGATAAGTGTTGGTGAGGAAGTGAAGAAAAGGGAATCTTTGTGCACTGTTGGTGGAAATGCAAATTGGTTCAGCTACTATGGAGAACGGTATGACTGTTCTTCAAAAAAATTAAAAGTAGAACTACCGTCTGGCACAGCTATCCCACTTCTGGGTATTTACCTAAAGGTGATGAAAACAATATTGAAGAGACAATGTGCTCCCATGGTTACTGCAGCATTATTCACAGTAGTCCAGATATGGAAGCAGTCTAAATCCCTGTTAATTGAGAAATTGACACACATGTGTGCACGCATGTGCACGCACCCATACAATGGAATGTTTATCGGTGAGAAAGAAGGAAATCCTGCCATTTATGACAACACAGATGGACTTTAAGAACATAATGCTAAGTGACGTAAGTGCGAAAGAGACAAATATTGTATATCACTTATTTGTGATAAGCCAGACTCATAAAAAAAAACAAAACAATAAAATGGTGGTTACCAGGGGCAATAAGCTTTTTTTTTTTCTGTTAAGCCACTGAGATTTTGGATTGTTTGTAATTATTTCCAAAGACTTAACTTCTCACAGTCTGTTTCCTGTGATATCTCATCTAGCTTAAGCCCTTAAATCTTTCTTCAGCCCCTGACCTGTAAAACGTAACTTCACACAGTTCATTTCCACATAGATGTCTCACAAACTGAACTCTGTTCCCTCAAATTCAGGCTTATTACTAATTTCTAGGAAAGGTACCATTGTTCAGAAATCTCAGCATCATCCTAGACTGTCTTCTCTCAAACTCCCCATCCAATATTTTATCAGGGCAAACTGTTTACCCAAATATGGCACACTGACCCAACACTAACTCTTTTTGCACAGGACGTTTCCCTGCTCCAAATGCTCTTCTCTCCTCCCTCTTACCTCTCCAAAATCACAGGGTAATTGAATTTTTGGCCTTCCTTTAAAATCCAGTTCAAATGTCACTTCCTAGAGGCTTTTTCTCACCTGACTTAACTGAGTTAAATCTGTCTTTGTTTTGTCAGAGTGCCATGTGCATAGTTCTATTGTAACTCTAAACATTATTTTTGATGTTTTGAGTGGACTCCAAAATGTCTGGCTTAGTCTATGGCTATATGACCCTGAACAAGCCCGATCCTGTCTGATCGCGAAAACTAAGCAGGGTCGGGCCTAGTTAGTACTTGGATGGGAGACCACCTAGGAAGACCAGGTGCTGTAGGCATAAAAAATAAATTTTAAAAAAGGGATTGTAAGCTGACAAGTTCCTTGCAATCTGTGAGGTCAACCAAGGGTTACCTTGCCTAAAAAAATAAAAAATAAATGTTTGGCCTAGTTCTGTTCCCCATTATTACTCAGCAGAATGCTTGGCACAATACTCAATAAATCTTCATTGAATGAATGAGATGCCTTACTCTATATTTTGGAGTACATGTATTAAAGTATTCCAGTAGAATGTTGGCACTTGTCATATCGAAAGAGTTGCTATAAATCATATATTAGGAAGTAGAAAGGTCTCAAAGAAACTAATTCTATACAGAGTGATGGTGATTTATCAGCAAAGCTTGAGTTCATACCTGAGGGACCTTATAAGCAAAGTTTCTAGATGTGAGAGTGAAAGACAAAATGTTAAAAAAAAATTGGGAGGAAGAAACCAAAGTGTCTTAAAATTTTAAGTGACAATACCTAGGTGTATAACACTGGAGCAAATCACAATTACTGGGCTTAAGTTTGCATGTTTTTAAATGATTAAATGTCATATGGACTGACATCATGTTTGCTGTGAAATAACATGAAACCGCCTTCTAAGCTATATACAGTGTAAGAGACCATCATTATTTCTGGTTCATGGACCATATGAAAGCTCCCCGTGCGTAGAACCTGAATCTAGGGTTCCCATCTAACTATAGCATCAGTTAATGCCCAGTCTCTGCAGGTGTTGCTGCATGATCCCGTGGCCCACTACCCTGGTCACCTTCAGCCCCCTGCCCTCACTGAAATAACTGGGGTCACATCATATGACTCCTTCAATCAGCTTCCCTTCCTTGGGACTTGTCAGCAAATTCTCTCCGCTCTTTCTCTCTTACAGAAAGTGGTCTTCCCTCTCCTTTCTAATATTGATCCCTTATCCTATCCTTCCTTCCAGGGCTTTCCGTCAAAAATACCACCTTTTCTTTTGCGTCCCCCTTCCTCAGCACACAAGCCTACTCAGCTCTTCCCCACCTAAAGAAAAGTCCCTCTTTCAGTCTTTAAGCTTCTATCGTTTCCTAGACCATGTTTTCAAAAATTGGTATCTTTCTCCATTTTTCTCACCTCCAGAATTTCCTGTTTTAAAATAAATTTGGCTTCAAACTCCCATTTTTATTGAAACTCCTCTCACCAACCTTGATCAAATCAGAAGCTTTTCCTCTGTCATAGGTTACATTGTAGCCTGAAGAGATTTTGTTTTAGAGATCATCTGATCTAAATCTAATCAATCCCTTTATATCAAAGGTCAAATAAGAACACAATAGGATATTGCATAGTGTGAAGTGCTGAGAAATTGTGACTGTACTGGTTTTTCCCTTTTGCTGAGATTTATGGGGTGAAATTTGTGGCCAAAGGAGGTGAAATTTGGAAGGTGACGAAGCAAAGCCTTAAGGAGAGCTACAATATGGACTCTATTCTATTTCTGAATTGCTCAGAATGAGCGATAATCTGTATGGGCTAATTCAGAGTGTACCTACATTTTGAGCAAGATCTCAAAATGTAAAGGGCTGTACAATTTGACATGACAAAACTGGATGTATTAAGAACTCAAAGTTTGTCAGGAAAGCTTAAAAAATATAGAGCTATAATTTAACCTTTTCCGCTTCTTATGTATCTTAGTGAAAGCTCCCTTCATACAACTGACCGATGAGGCCCCACTGTTAAAAAACAGCGTACTCTTCGACAGAGGCCTTCTCAGGAGGAAGCACAAAGGGCTGACTCTATGTTGTGTGCAATGAGATTAATCATGAGTTATAGCAAAACATTATGTTAAAGTGATTTTGAAGATATTTTCTTGTGTTTTTGATCTAGTGTGGGTCTTGCTGCCTAAGAATAGGATAGAGCAAAGTGTGTTCATCTGGAGTTTAGTTCATTCTCCTATCAGCCAGTGGGCACCACTTTGACCCAAAGGACCCCTGCAAACTGATACAGAAGTTGTGGAATCCTGTATCTTAATTCTCCCAGGGGGATGTCTACTAGCAGAAATCTCTGTCTCAAGAATAAAATGAATTTCAGCAAGTTTATAGGTTTTAATGCTTTTTGCCAAAAATCAAATGAAAAGATTGAAGGTAGAAAGATCAATGAAATTGGGGATAGAAAGGTCAATGAAAAACCAGCAAGGCAGAATATAAGATTCCCACAACTGCTTCCTCTTTTTTCTCTGGGGAACTGCTTAGGGCATAGGCTTTGGCATCCGATAAACCTGAAATCAAATCCCAGCTCTGGTACTTAGGGGCTGTGTGGGCTCCTCGTCCACAGAACAAGGAGGGGTATAGTACTACCAGCTCAGGGGTGTAGTCTACACAGTTCATGTAACATGCCTGGTGGAGTAAGTATAATGGTCTCAATTGTGTGGTTAGAAAAGGGTTAAAAAGGTCTTTTCAAAGACTGGACACCTTCATATTTACTTACTGAATAAGAGACACACTAGAAACCCCTCCAATATAAATAGTGTATGCAGCCGGAGAAGCGGCTGGCCTTGGAAGACTGGCGCCACCTCCTGCAAGTTTAGTCACATTACAATGGCCAAGAGATGTCTCCCCAAGTTGAACTACATAAAGAATCTATTTGAAACAGCATGAGTCTTTCTTTTCCAACCTGTCACTGCTTTGAGGGTGAGCTGACACAAACAGCTGCATGTGCAGAGCCTGGCATAGGCTGGTGGGTGCTTGATAAACGCTGAGTGAGCAAATCTAGAGGACAATGCCATAAAAGGAGCTCTGGCTTCCAAAATTCAGATTAGAGAAGTTCCTATTACTTATAAATTTACAAAGACATTCTAAATATTTCTCAAATATTTCTCATGGCATATTTGCATCAGAATCAGTTGGGAATCTTAGTGACCAAGGGTATGGGAAAATATCTAACTGTTGAAATATCTATCGTGATTCTTAGGCAAGTTGGAGTAAACAGCCCACTGTCCTAGGAGCCAAGTGTGCAATAATTCATATCTGAGTTGCATAAGCATCATACGTAAACAAAACTATGGCACTCTGAATAAAGAATTGTGGTGGTTTAATGAAAGATATAGCTCCTGCTTTTAATGAGCTTATATGACTAATTTGGAAGAAATAAAATAAAACGAAGTTCAAGAAACTCTAGTAGAAAAAAAAATCAATGAAATGTTCAGGCATCAAAGTTATTATAAAGGTCAAGTAGAGTTAATCAAGAACATTTTCAGGAAGAGGTTTTTAAATAGACTTGGGTCGATGAGAAGGAGAGCTCAGTAGGATTGATTTACTTTCCTGCAGAATTTCCAGTATCACAATACACCAGAAACTTTGTCTAAAACTCTCTCACTGCATGCATGCTTGTCCATGTAGCAGGCAGAAACCAGACAGGACAAACCAAATTGACTTGGTTTTCTACTTTTCCTTAGGGTTTTAATAGTGACCTAAGTCAAATCCAAAAATAGCTAAACATTTAATCTCACTAGCTGTCATTTCACTTTATATCAGTTTCCCATGTATAAAATTGGACCAAGTATTTGCTCAAGTATAAGCAGTGGGTTGGGAGAACTAGTTCAACAAACACACTTTTAATTTTAATTTATATATGTGCTAAAACAAGGGCAAAAGTTTTACTGGGATGAATAAATTAAGATATACAGTAACGAATGTTGACAAGGATATGGAGAAATTATAAAACACAATTATTGCTGATAGGAATGTAAAATGGTGCAGCTGCATTGGAAAACAGTTTGGCAGTTTTCCCAAAAGTTAAAATATTACCGTATGACCTAACAATTCTGTAGCCCCCCCAAATTGAAAACATATGTTCACACAAAAACTTCACAAATGTTCATAGCAAATAACCAAAAGTGTAGAAATAACTGAAATGTCCATCAACTAAGTGATGAATAAACAAAAATGTGGTATATCCATATAATATTATTCAGCCATAAAAAGGAATGAAGTATTGATGCTACTCCATGAATGAACCTTGAAATCATTACTAAATGAAAGAAGCCAGACACAAATGGCCACATGTTATATGATCCCACTTATATGAAATGTCAAGAATGGATAAATACACAGATAGAAATCAGACTAGTGGCTGCCAGAGGCTGGGAGGAGAGGGAAATAAAAACTGACTGCTAATAGGCACAGGGTTTTTTTGGGGGGGTGATGAAAATGTTCTGGAATTAGATAGTGGTGAATATACTAAAAACTACTACTGAATTGTATACTTTGAAAAGGGTCACTCTTATGAAACATGAACTAGATAGGGGCAAAAAACTGCCCAAGGCAGACAATAATTTGGAGGCAAACTTGGGGTCCTCCAATCAGTCTGAAAAGGCCACCCCTTTCAGCTTGTCAAGAATTTACCAGAAGGAGTAAAAGCCAAGAATGAGGAAAGACTAAATACTTCCACATGACTGGAAAAAAGGTAAGGATGTCTACTCTTATCATTACTATTAATATTGTACTGGAGGTTGAAGCCAGTACAATGAGACCAAAAAAAAAAAAGTTACTAAAGGTATCCAGACTAGAAAGGAAGAAGTAACTGTCTTTATTTACAGACATAATTGTCTATGTAGAAAATTCTATAGAATCTACTCAAAAGCTATTAGAATTAATAGACTTACAAGTTTGCAGGATTCAAGATCAATCTACAAAAATCAATTGTATTTCTACATGCTAGTAATGAATACAGTAGTTCTTCCCTTATCCACAGGGGAGATATGTTCCAAGACCCCCAGTGGGTGCCTGAAAATGCAGATAGGACCAAGTACTATATATACTGTTTTCCCCTATACATACAGTAACTTTACAGCTTCTCTTTAGCATATCCAAATTGCCAGCATCACTAATGTTGTGCTTTGGGGCCACTGTTAAGTAAAATAAGGGCTATTTGAACATAAGCACTGTGATACCACAACAGTCTGATAATCCAGGCAGCTAGCTACTAAGTGACTAACTGGCTGGTAGCATTTATGGTGTGAATATGCAAAAGGAAGATTTACTTTCCAGGCATCACAGAGCTACTCAGGGTAGTGCTCAACTGAAAACTTACAAATTATTTCTAGAATTCTCCATCTAATACTTTTAGACCATGGTTGAGCACAGAAAGTGAATCCATGGATAGGAATAGTAAAGATCAACTAAACTTTAAGCAAATATAATCAGTAGGGAGGGTGTATAGAGGAGCCAGGACTCGTGGAACCCTACTGGAAGAACTCTAGGTTTATAATACAGCTTTATGGTTCTAACTTCTCCATTAACTTCCTTGTTCTTTGCATAAATACCCCTCCATCTTGACACGTAGGCCAGAGTGTACAAACGGCTTGCTATGTCTGAATGCTCTGTTTTGCAACCCTTTTTCCTGAATAAAACTTTTTTTGGTAACAAAACACTTAGTCGGTTACTATTTTTCAGTCAGCAGGGGGGACTACTGTAATCAGAAATTGAGATCTTAAAAAAAGATCTGTACGTTGAAAACTACAAGGTACTGTTGAAAGAATTTAAAAAAACTAACGGATGGATATGCCATGTTCATGGATCAGAAAATTAATATTTTTAAGATACCAATTTTCCCCAAATTGATTTATAGATTCAATGGAATCACAATCAAAATCTCAGCAGGCTTTTTGGGAGAAATCTAGAAATTCTAGTATAGAAGTATAAAGGTAGTATTCAGATAAGTGGGGGAAAAATAAATTATTTAACAAACAGTGGCATCAGTAACAGATTTCCATCTGGAAGAAAATTAGATCGGACCTCTACACTATACTAAACATAAATTCAAAACAGTTTAAAGCAAATGTAAAAAAAATTTTTTAATATCACAAGAAATCTAGGAAACTATAAGTATAATTTAGGAGCAGGAGAGACTATAGGAGAGACTTAATTATGACAATGAGGTCTGAAATACACAGAACATTTGGCAATAGGGCTTACATATGGCAAGCCTCTGAACTATCTTTGCAACTTTTCTGTAAATCTAAAAATATTTCAAATAAAGTTTATTTTTAAAAAATGCATAGCAAAAATAAGGTCAATAGTTAAGTAACAGATTTGGAGACAAATATAACTATTAACAGCTATAATATGTAATATATAACTATTATTACAGCTTAAGATGTAATGACTATAATAAAGATCTTTTTCAAATTGACAAGGAGAAAACAGTACTAAAAAAAAATGCAAATTTAAAGAACAGCAAATCAAACACCAGCATTTCCCTTCCTCATTAAAAAAAAAATAACTACACAAAAAGATGTAGAAATCTACTAGTGGTCAGGGATATGTGACATTTGGTAGTAGATATTACTTTGTATCCAACAGTCTTGTGAGAACTATATAGCTCTAATATCTATTGTTGGTGGAATGGAAGGAAAGGAAAGGGGACTTATGTATTGTCAGTGGAATAAAAAATTGTGACAGCCTTTTTTGGAAGGCAATCTGATAATCTTGTTAAAATTAAAAATCCATATGTGTTTCAACCTAGCCACTTGATTTCTATGAATCTATTTCCCATAATTGTTAACTACCAGAAAATAAGGACTTATGTATAACGATATTTCTTATAGTGTTTTGTTGTAATGAAAAAGAAAAAAAAAAGAGACACAAAGTAAACGGCCATCAATATGGAGCCTTTAAAAAGAATGAACTGGGAGTGACATCAGAAACACAGCAGAGTGAGAGACATCCCCAGATTTATCCCCTTGAAACAATAAGCCAAACATCTAAAACTCAACAAAAAAACACCCAAACTGCACACAAGCATGTCTGAGTGTGGGATCTGTTCATAAGAGCTACCACAGGTCAGAACCCTGGGTGTTGGTTGGTGGACTGTGAGCTGGAGCTCTCTGCAGGAGGAGGGGGAGGGGAGAAGGTGCAGCAAGTTCCTTGAACAGCCTGCCTGGAGAACTGAGAGCTCCATGTGGTGGTGGCAAGGCCCAGGCATCAGGGGAGAAAGTAGAGAAGTAGGGATGGCAGAAAATTTGGTATGGCAGAGAAACAACAGTTGATTATTACTAGCTGTGGTTGCAGCCCCCAACCCTCAAACCCCAACCCAGAAGGCCCTTCCCCCTATATCCTTGGAGATCGAACACTGTGGGGCCCCAAGGTAATCTGAGCTAATGCTACTGAAACTGCCACTAACACTGACAGGGACTGAGACTGAGTGTAGCAAGAATGATGGAATATCTATAAGAAAAAATAGGTATTATTAAGACTTTATGTAAAGCAAAGAGCCAAGAGGATTAGACACCACCTACTGGAAACCAAAAGAAAAACACCTTCTTTGCAACAGGCTAAAGAAAGACCTCTATATGGTCAATCTTCTTTCTGGAAAAAAAGCAGAATGCACTCCCATTAATGCACAGGTGGTGAAATAGTCCATTAAACACCATGAACAACCAAGGCATCTCAGAAAGAAAGAGAAAAATCTTCAGAAAATAAGCTTACAGAGAAATATGCAACTTAAATGACAGAGAATTCAGGATGGTGCTTCTGAAAAAAAACTCAATGAGATTCAAAACAATTCATATCAACAATTTCAGGAACTGAAAAAAAACAGCTAGATGAGCAGAATGAGTTCTTTAGCAAGGAAATTAAAACCCTCAAAAAGGGCCAAATAGTTCTGGAGATGAAGAATACACTGCAAGAGTTGAAAAATGAAATAGCAAGCTTGGAAAATAGAGTCGATCAAATGGAGAAAAGGATCACTGATATCAAAGACAGAAATCTAGAAATAAATCAGAAGGAAGAGAGAAACTGAAGAATGAAAAATAATTAAAGAGATATACAAGAACTAGCCGATACCATTAGGAGAGGAAACATAAGAATAATGGGAATCCTCGAAGGTGAGGGAAAGGAGCAGGAATTAGAAAGCATATTCAGATAAATAGTTGATGAGATTTTCTCAAATCTAAGGAATGAGCTGGAGCTTGGAATTCAAGAAGTCAACAGAACACCCAATTATCTCAACCCAAAAAGGCCTTCACTAAGACACATTGTGTTAAAATTATAAAAAATCAATGACAAAGACAAAATTCTCAGGGCACCCAGGGAAAAGAAGATGGTAACCTATAAAAGAAAACCCATTAGATTACCATAGGACTTCTCAGCACAAACCTTACAAGCCAGAAAAAAGTGGAATCAAATATTCAAACTATTAAATGAAAGAAACCAGTTAAGAATAAAGTATCCAGCTAAGCTCTCCTTTAGATATGAAGGAGAAATAAATACCTTTCCTACATACAAAAATTGAGAGAATTCTCCACTACAAGGCTTGCATTACAGGAAATACTGAAGAGGGTCAGCTCACCTAAAATGAAATGACAAAAAATATATATATAATGAGAACTAAGGTGACTAACAGGCAGATAGAAGCAGATAAGTGCAACCCGTACTAAGAACAGGGCATTATAAGCTTAAACAATAAGAAGAGAATTGCTATAGCAAGATAGTATTGAATGGTTAGGATTCATAGGGACGAATTGAGACAATGATCCAAATTCAAATATCCAAATTTGCAAAGGTGAATAAAGATAAGGAACGTGCAGAAGAAAATGGACAACTGCATACATATAACTATTTTTTACATATTTGTAAAGGTAACCACACACAAAATATTTAGAACTGAAGTATATAACATAAAACAAGAAGGTCCAGAGGGAAAACCCACAAAACCCACCCAAAATACAAAAAACGGACACACAAGGACAAGGAAGCAATGGAAACACCAAGTTACCAGAAAGCAAAAGATAAAATGGCTATAAGAAGACCTCATATTTCAATAATCACCCTAAATGTAAATAGACTGAACTCACCAATAAAAAGGCACAGAGTTGCAGATTGGATCAAAAAACAAAATCCAACCATACGCTGCTTCCAGGAAACACATCCCAGTTCCAAAGACAAAAATAGACTCAAAGCGAAAGGGTGGAAAATGATATTTCAAGCAAATGTCATTCACAGAAAAGCAGGAGTAGTGGTCCTAATATCAGACAAAATAGACTTCAAAATAAAAAAATGTAAAGAAAGATACTGAGGGACACTTCATAATGATAAAGGGAATCATGCTATAAGAAGACATAATACTTATATCTATTCTCCCAAACAGGGAGCCCTAAAATATGTAAAGCAATTACTAACAGAACTAAAGGAAGAAACAGACCAAAACACTATCATAGTAGGGGACCTAAATACCCCACTGTTGGATATGGACAGATCATCCAAATAGAAAATTGATAAGAAAATAACATCTTTAAATGACACATTAGACCATTTGGACATAATGGACATTTACAGAGCCTTCCTTCCCAAAACAACTGCTTATACATTCTTCTCTAGTGCACATGGAACATTCTCAAGGATTGACCACATACTGGGACACAGAGATAGCCTCAACAAATATAAGAGGGTTGAAATCATACCAACCATATTCTCTGATCATAATGCTATGAAAGTAGAGATCAACTGCAAAAAGAAAGCAGGAAGAACCACAAATACATGGAGATTAAACAATATGCTACTGAAGAATAACTTGGTCAGAGAAGGAATAAAGAGAGTTGAAGAGATACATAGAAACAAATGATAATGATAGTACAGCATATCAAAACTTTTGGGACATGGCAAAAATGCTCATAAGAGGAAAGTTCATATCATTACAGGTTTGTCTCCAGAAACAAGAATGAGCCCCAAAAAACAACCTAACTCTTCATCTAAAAGAACTAGAAAAAGAAAAACAAATGAAGCCTAAAGTCAGTAGAAGGAAAGAAATAATCAAAATTGAAGCAGAAATAAATAAAATTGAAAATCTAGAAAGAAAGAAAGAAAGAAAGAAAGAAAGAAAGAAAGAAAGAAAGAAAGAAAGAAAGAAAGAGAAAGAAAGAAAGAAAGAAAGAAAGAAAGAAAGAAAGAAAGAAAGAGAAAGAAAGAAAGAAAGAAAGAAAAAGAAAGAAAGAAAGAAAGAAAGAAAGAAAGAAAGAAAGAAAGAAAGAAAGAAAGAAAGAAAGAAAGAAAGAAAGAAAGAAAGAAAGGAAAGGAAGAAAGAAAGAAAAGGAAGAAAGAAAGAAAAGGAAGAAAGAAAACAAAATGCTGGTTCTTTGAGAAGGTTTATAAAATTGACAAACCCCTGGCTAGACTCACTAAAGAAAAAAGAGAAAGGACACAAATAAACAAAATCAGGGATGAAAGAGGGGAATTTACAACTGATATCACAGAAATACAAAGGATCATATAAGAATACTATGAAAAAGTATATAACACCAAATTTAATAACCTAGAAGAAATGGACCAATACTTAGAAAAATACAATCTCCTTAGACTGAATCAAGAAAAACTGGAAAGTCTAAATAGACTGATCAACAGTATGGAAATTGAAACAATCATCAAAAACTTACCAAAAAGTATAAGTGCAGGACCAGATGGCTTCGCCAGTGAATTCTTCTACTAAACATTCAAAGAAGATTTAACGTCTATTCTCCTCAAACTCTTCCAAAAAATCAAAGAGGAGGCAACAATTACAAACTCATTTTATGAAGTCAATGTTACCCTGATACCAAAACCTGGTAAAGATAATACAAAAAAAGAAAACTACAAACCAATATTTCATGAACACAGATACGAAAATCCTAAATAAAATTCTAGTGAACTGAATATAGCAACATATTAAAAAGATTATACACCACAATCAAATAGACTTCATCCCAAAGGCACAGGAATGGTTCAACATACACAAATCGAATGTGATACACCACATAAACAAATTGAAAAATAAGAATCATATGATCATATCAATAGATGCAGAAAAGGCCTTCAACAAGATACAGCATCCATTTATGATCAAAACACTTAACAAAATCAGTATAGAAGGAAAGTACCTTAACATGATAAAGACCATATATGACAAACCCTCAGCCAACATTATGCTTAGTGGTGAAAAACTAAAAACCTTTCCTCTAAGGCAAGGTTGTCTACTATCGCCACTGTTATTCAATATAACATTGGAAGTTCTAGCTAATGCTATCAGACAAGAGAAAGATATAAAAGGCATCCAAATAGAAAACAAAGAAGTCAGACTGTCACTATTTGTGGATGACATGATTCCCTATATAGAAAACCCTAAAGACTCCACAAGAACACTACTAGAAACAATAAGCAAATAAAGTCTCTAGATACAAAATCAACATTCGAAAATCTATAGCTTTCTAATAATGAAGTGTCAAAAAGAAGTGGAAAAAATAATTCCTTTTGCAATTGCAACAAAAATAATAAAATACCTAGAAATAAATTTAATGAAACATGTGAAGGACCTATATAATAAAACTACACAACCCTATTAAAAGAAATCAAAGAAGATATAAAGAAATGGAAAGATATTCTGTGTTCTTATATTAGAAGAATCAACATAGTTAAAATGACCATATAACCTAGAGTATTATACAGATTTAATGCAATGCCCATCAAAATCCCATCGGCATTTTTTAAAGAAATGAAACAAAAAATCATCAGATTTGTATGGAAGCACAAAAGTCCTTGAATTTCCAAAACCATCCAGAGGAAAAAGAATGAGGCTGGAGGCATCACTCTGCCTGTCTTCAAATTATACTACAAAGCAACAGTAATCAAAACGGCATGTTATTGGCAGCAAAGCAGACACATGGACCAGTAGAATAGAATTGAGAGTCCAGTAGTAAATCCATATTTATATGGGCAAATAATTTTTGACAAAAAAGTCAAAAACATACAGTGGAGAAAGAAGAGCCTCTTCAATAAATGGTGCTGGGATAACTGTAAAACCACCTGCAAAAGAATGAAACTAGACTGTTGTCTATCACCATGCACCAAAATTAACTTAAAATGGATTAAGGACCTGAATACAAGACCTGAAAAAAGAAAATGCATAGAAGAAAATATAGAAACTACTTTCAAGTACCTTGGATTTAAAGAGGATTTTGTGAATTTGACCTCAAAGGTAAGGGAAGTAAAAGCTAAAATAAATGAATGGGACTACATCAAACTAAAAGCTTCTGCACAGCAAAAGAAACCATCAACAAGGTAAAGAGACAGCCATCTGAATGGGAAAATATATTTGCAAGCAACACCTCTGATAAGGGCCTAATATCCACAATATACAAAGAACTCATATGACTCAACAACAACAACAACAAAATGAACAATCCAAAAAAAATCAAATCTATCTATCTATCTATCTATCTATCTATCTATCTATCTATCTATCTATCTACACATTATGTGATTATATGCATGGAAAAAAACTATAGTATCATACATACTTGGTCATTTGCATTGGTTATGAGGAAAGGTAATGTGGGAAGACAAAGAGAAGACAAAGAGGGAGCCAAGAAAAAGGGGAAAATAAATTCTTTTGTGCATAAACTCTCAATAGTAATTGTCTTTAAAACATTAGTTTACTACCAAAAAAAAAAAAAAAAAGAACGAATCGAAAACAGACTCACAAACATAGAGGACAATCTGGTGACAGCCAGAGAGGAGGTGGGTGGGGGTGCTAGGAGAAAGAGGTGAAGCATTAAAGAGGCACATATTAGCTAGAGGGTCATGGGGATGGGGAGCACGGCATAGGGAATGCAGACAGCAGAGAAGTAATGGCTGTGTGTAGAGCCAGAGAGAAGATAATCAGGGGGATCATTTCATAAACTATATAAATGTCTAACCAATGTACTGTTTACTTGAAATTAATAATAAAATTAAATTAATAAAAGCAAAAAGCCACATATTTCACATAAATAAAGCAACAATTTATTTAGCTGAAAGTATTACGTTTCCCTTAAATAAGTAAACAATAAAAAGATGCTCCAAAGCAAAATTAAAATGCCTTAGCTACATTAACCCTGAAAAATCATGTTCCAGTGGCTATCATACATCTTAGAATATTTGTAAAGTAACATATTTGGTATAAAACTTTGTTAAAAGTTGACTGCCTTTTCAGTTACTCGTTTCAAACAACTTGCTGTACCGTACAATGTAATGAAGTGATTGGTCACCAATTCTGAGGCCTAAGTCCACAGAAACTCATTCCCTTTGCTCAGTTATTATGTCCCATCATAACTAGCTTATTCTCAATTCTCTCTTCAAATGAAGTACTTATTAAGTACATACTTACACAAAAAGGAAAAGGTCCTTGCTCTCAAGAGCCTCCAGTTTCTTTCTTTTTAAGATTTGTTTTCCCAGTATCCTGAATTCAAAATTTGGAGGCACCTGGTATACATGGGTTTTGAAATATCTAAGTTTTACTTCCTTCATGCAGGACAAACGATAACAGAAACAGGTGCTCCAATGCTAGTAGGCAAAAGGCTGGAAAGAAAATAAAACAGGACTATGTTGTCACCAGAGGGCCGGCAAAACTGACACATTCTAGGATTAGTAAACTTACAGGGAAAAATTTGCCATTCCTTATTGCTCATATTATATATATGATAACTAGCCCTAAAAGTCTGGCTTTCTGTGGTATTAAAAAAACAAAACCAGTCAGGATTGGGAGGAAGATGGGGGACTAGGTAAAATCAGGGTTCACCTCCTCCCAGGTCCGCATTGAAATTACAGCCAAATTATAAAATAATCAACATGGAGAATCACCTGAAGACCAGCTAGCTGACCATAGCACGTATGTCTGATAATATAAAGAAGCCATATTGAAGCCGGTAGGAAGGGCAAAATCTTGAATCGGGCCGGACCCACTACCGCAAGTGGAGGAACATTGGGAGGGAGAGCGAGGCTGCAGAAGCCTCCCTGAAGCGGGGGGGCCTTGGCCACATTTGAGGGCTCCCCAGCCCAGGGTGCCAGCCCAAGGAAGGGGAGTCTCCAATAACTCCAACTGTCAAAACCAAAGGGGACTCCGGTCGTCTGGGTAAAACAGAAGGAGACTGAAACTGTAGCTGCCCCTTTGAAGGACCCGTGCACAGGCTTCTGACATGTGGACACTCACCTGGGACACTGGTGATAGGTCAGAGGCTCGCACGGGATTTATACTGAGTCTGTATTACCTGGTGCCAGAACAAGGACTGGATGGGCAGCCACCTGTGTACCTCAGTCAGGGCCCTTACTGGGCAATCTACAGCCCACTGCCAGCTTGACTGTGCAGACCCCTCCCTCAGGGCCAAAACAAAAGGACACTCTAAGGTTCAAGAAAGGCCTTAACTCATCAAAATCTTTTAAAACCTTTTTTTTTTTTGTACTTTGGTTTCTTTAAAGCCTATAGGAAAATCAGAAGGTAGTGAGAAAAGAGAATACAAAGATTGTAATCGTATTTACTGTTCATTATCTAGAACACCAATTTAACTGGATTGTCTTAAAAGTACAAACTCCCAGCTTCAGAGCACTGAATTAGCTTTTTATGTTAAATTCACAAAAAATCCAGCATCTGTTTATGATAAAAACTCTCAGCAAAGTGGGAATAGAGGGAACAAATCTCAATGTACTAAAGGCCATATACGACAAACCTACAGCTAACATCATACTCAATGGGGAAAGGCTAAAAGCGTTTTCTTTAAGCTTAAGAACAAGACAAGGATACCCATTTTCACCACTTCTCTTCAACATTGTATTGGAAGTCTTAGCTACAGCAATCAGACAAGAGAAATAAAAGGTATCCAAATTGGAAAGGATGAAGTAAAACTCTTATTTGCCAATGACATGATACTACATATAGAAAACCCTAAAGATTCCACCAAAAAAACTGTTAGAACTGATCAATAAATTTAGTGAAGTAGCAGGTTACAACATAAATATTCATAAGCCAGTGGCATTTTTATACACCAATGATGAACTTTCAGAAAGAGAAATTAAGAAAACAATCCCATTTATGATTGCACCAAGAACAATAAAATACCAAAGAGGTAAAAGACTTGTTCTCAGAAAATTGTCATTGAAAAAAGAAATTGAAGATACAAATAAATAGAAGCATATACCATGCTCATAGGTAGGAAGAGTAAACATCATTAAAATGGTCATACTTAACCCAAAGCAATCTATAGATTCAATGCAATCCCTATCAAAATATCAATGGCATTTTTCAGAGAGAACAAATAATCCTAAAATTTATATGGAACCATAAGAGACCCTGAATAGCCACGGCAATCTTGAGAAAGAAGAACAAAGTTGGAGGTATCACACTACCTGGTATCAAACTACACAACAGGCTATAGTAATCAAAACAGCATGGTACTGTCATAAAAACAGAAACACTGATCATTGGAACAGAATAGAGAGTCCAGAAATAAATTCACACCTATACGCTCACTTAATATATGACAAAGGAGGCAAGAATATACAATGGGGTCAAGACAGTCTCTTCAATAAATGGTGTTGGGAAAATTGAACAGATACATGCAAAAAAATGAAACTGGACCATCTTCTTACACTGTATACAAGAATAGACTAAAAATGGATTAAAAACTTAAATATAAGACCTGAAACCATAAAACTTCTACAGAAAAACACAGGAAAACACAGAGAGTAAACTCTCTGATATTGCTAACAGTAATTTCTTTTTGGATGTATCTCCTCAGGCAAGAGAAACAAAAGAAAAAATAAACCAGTGAGACTACATCAAACTAAAAGTTTTCGTATAGCAAAGGAAACCATTGACAAAACAAAAAGACAACCAATTGATTGAAAGAAGATATTCACTAGTGATACATCTGATAAGAGGTTAATATCTAAAACATAAAAAACTCATACAACTCAACAACAAAAAACAATCCAATTAAAAAATCGGTAGAAGACTTGAACAAATACTTCTGCAAAGAGGAAATACAGATGGCCAATAGACATATGAAATGATTCTCAAAGTCAGTAATCATCAGAGACATGAAAATTAAAACCACAATATCACCTCACACCTGTCAGAATGGCTATCATCAATAAATCAAAGAACAACAAGTGTTAGCGAGGATGTGGAGAAAAGAGAACCCTCATATATTATTGGTGAGATTGCAAATTGGTACAAATGCTATGGAATACAGTATGGAGGTTTCTAAAAAAATTAAAAAAAATAATTCGTGAAGATCTATGCATCCCAATATACATGGCAGCACAATTTACAATAGCCAAGATACGGATGCAACCTAAATGCCCATCAACAGATGATTGCGTCAAGAAGTTATGATTCATATACACAATGGAATATTACTCAGCCATTAAAAAAATGAAATTCTACCATTTGCAATGACATGAATGGACCAAAAGGTTATTATGCTGAGTGAAATAAGACAAAGATAAATACCATATGATTTCATTTATATGTGGAATCTAAGGAACAAAAAAACAAAACTAATCAAAAACAGATGCACTAATATAGAGGACAGTCTGGTGATGGCCAGAGGGGAGGGGGTTGGAGGGTTGGGATGATGGAGTGAAGAGCTAAATAAGTATAAATTAGTACTTATTAGATGGTCACAGGGATGGGAACATGGCATAGGAAATGCAGTTGTCATTAATGTATTGGCTAGGTAGAGAGCCAGAGGAAAGAACAATCGGGGGATCATTTAATAAACTATATAAATGTCTAATCAATGCACTTAAAATAAAAAAAAATTAAAAAAAGAAAAACAATTCAAAAGGCCCAGACAGCCTTAACAATGATTTTTGCCAAATAGTCAAGGAAGGCATAATTCCAATCTTACTCACTCTGATATTGAAGGGTTATCTCAGGAAGTTAAATAGTTGAAAAATCAAATTCACCATATTAATAAAGAAATAAACCATAATTAAATGGCAAATGCCCCCCTCCTGCCAAACATTTCAACATATTAAGGTAAAAACTCTTGGAAAACTAAGAGTTATGCCCCATAACCACCACTATTTAGCACTATACATTTAAAGTCTTAACCAATGCAAATGGGTCAGAAGAAGAAATATATGATGTAAAGATTAAAGAGGAAGAAACAAAACAGTTTGAATCCCAGCTCTACTACTTGCCAGCTATGTTACTCTGGGCAAAGTAGTTAACTCTGTGCCTCAGTTTCTCATCTATAAAATGGGGATAATGAGTATGATCTTCACAGGGTTGTTTTGAAGAGTAAGTTAATATTTTAAAAGTACATAGACAGTGACACTTCAAAGCACTGTAAAAATTTTGTTAAATTATTCACAGATGATTATGTATAGAAATATCTAATAATCTAGAGATAAACCATTAGAATTACAAAAATATTCCAGATGCAAAATCATTACATAAAAATCAGCTGGATTTCTATATAGTATTGTTAACAGAAGATGATATCTAAAAAAATATCAAGTACCTGAAAGAAAATTTAACAAAAGATATGAAAGACCTTTATAGGATAATTATAGATTCAGTGCAGTTCCAATCAAAATGGGTGGACCTCAACAAGGTTATTCTAAAATGTTTATGGAAATGTACAGTGCCAAGAACAGTCAAGACACTCTTTAAGAAAAACTAAGTGGCAGACTCACCTTACTAAATATCAGAAAATTTCTAAGACTGATGTCAAACTTGTCCATTAACTCACCTGGGAGATCACTATTTGGAATGCTCATCCATTAGGCATGTCTACATAGTTCTTCTCTTACTTCCTTTAGATCTTTGCATAAATGTCATCCAAAAAGAGACCCTTCCAGTTTTCCCTGTATAAAATAGCACTACCCAATACATCTAGTCACTTTATTTCTCACTCTGTATTTTTCATAGTACCCATCATTATTTTAAGCTATATGGATATATTTATTACTTATGTCTCTCTCCCAACTATAAGTTCATTGAAGCCAGAGTGTCTGTTTAATACAATGCTCTATCTCCAGATCTACTTTGTCACTTCGTTGAATAAACAGAAATCACAAAAAAATTCTGACTGACATATAAATACAGTGATTAAATTTGAACTAAGTTTAAAAACTGCAAATTCTCACCAGTCATCTATTAAATGATGGCTACCAAAATACTATCACTCTCCCCAAGTTTAGAATACTATTTTGGGTATTCAAAACCAACCAGTATGTAAATACTGGTTTTTAGCAATGATAGTTCATACTTTAATAAAGGAAATTAATGAAACAACAAACCCATTAAAAGGAACCATATAAAATATAGCCATGAGAATACTGATGACTCAGAATAGAAAGGCAAAATGATCTAAGGAGCAGGAGTTTAGGTATTCTGCTCATGTCACATTTACAAATGAACCAAGTTTGCAGTGAAAATGAGTAACTGTGTGAATTTAACATAAAAAGCTAATTCAGTGCTCTGAAGCTGGGAGTTTGTACTTTTAAGACAATCCAGTTAAATTGGTGTTCTAGATAATGAACAGTAAATACGATTACAATCTTTGTATTCTCTTTTCTCACTACCTTCTGATTTTCCTATAGGCTTTAAAGAAACCAAAGTACAAAAAAAAAAAAAAAGGTTTTAAAAGATTTTGATGAGTTAAGGCCTTTCTTGAACCTTAGAGTGTCCTTTTGTTTTGGGCTACTCCAGAGTTGAGCTCCAGGAGAATCTGGTTTGGTCCTACATTAATCCATGTTTGAAGAACCCCTGGGAAATGAAGGAACTTTTGAATCTAGTTAAAAGGTTTAGAGCATTAAAAAGTGAGAATGAGGTGGTGACTGGTTGGGGATACAACCAGAAGAGGGATGGGGTGCACTTAATTGCACTTGCCTCCTACATAACATCATTTTTGCTTTATTCCTCCTAAAATCATTAAACTTTCCATTTGATCTTTAGCCTTTTACAGAAATGTTAAGAAGGCAGTCCACATATTCACAGATTTTCATGAAGTATTAACTATATAGCAGGAAAACCACCTATGCATTTTATAGAGGCTATGAGAATAAAAAGTGGTTGATTACAATTATTAGCTTGATTTTAAATGGCTCTAGTTCATAATCTAATGTTGCTAGAGTAGAATGAATCTCTTAGAAGTTTTTAAAGATATTTTTACTTTTCTGTTAAGATGAAGATTATAATACCTCTTCATAATAGATCTATTTATTTTCCAACCAATTTACTTAAAAAGAATTTTGATGAATAAAGCAGCTTTTCTGAAGGAAAGGTAGGTTATTAGACATGAAGAAAGGTTTCTAATAATTTTTTGTTGAGAAGTTCTGCAAATGCTTCTCTCTGGGCTGAGACTAAATGCAGAATCATCTCAATGGCTTGTAGTATTTATGAATATTCCCAGTTTTATAAAAAAAAACCTATACATAAATCATAAGGCAGTAATATATTAGTATTTACATTTATTTCATGTATGCAGTTTACACACGATTCAACAAAATTGGAATGCAAACAAATATACAAATACCATAATAAGCATTATCAAATAAAATAACTGGCACTAGTGTTATAAGCATATTAATGGACCTGTGAGAAAAAGTGATGGAGGAAGACTGCAGCCCATGGCATTTTTCTTTTTATCAAAAGAAAACGCTCAGTAGCACCATAATGGTAATACTTAAAAGAAACACATAAGATGGAACATTTTAACTGCTATCATTGAGGTTAACTTGTTTTACTTAAGTAAATTATTTAGAAATTTAACATTACAGGCAGTATTTAGGCCAACTTCTGTTTATGTCAGCTGAACATCTTCCATAAACAAAAGCAAAAGACAATAAAGCCAACCATACATGGACCCCTCCTTAGTACTTGGTACAACCTCTGCACCGTACTTTGATTTCATGATTGGAGAAGATACGCATGTGTTAAAAACTGAGGTTATGTAAAGTTATTTACTAAAGCCTGAGTGTGTCTTTGGTAGGCTAATACTTTTTCAGCATTGTTATTATTAATTGTAATTATGTTTATCTATCCTGTATTTTTCTACACAATCCAAGATGGCTAGAGAGGACATTATGAAAAACAATACAGCAAAATCCTAAAACAACTAGACTCTTAAAATCCAGTCTATACCAAAGGCACCAAGAATAAATGGGGTGCAAACTTCCACGCAGTGAAAGGTGACTTTTTTTTGTAATACTTATAAATTAATTGAATTTTGTCTTTGCAGTTTTATGTTATCTTATTTGGTGCTGTCAATATACTTAATTACCTACCTTTATATTTTTTTTCTAAGATGGCATCAACAATATACAAGATATACAGAGTACCAGGTATTTCTATTTCAAAGTTGTGCAAAAACTGCCACAGTCTTGCTCAAAGTGTCTAAGTATACAGATGTCAGCAAATGGGCTGCATTAAGCTTTATATATCCACATTGCATATGAAGAAAAAAATTAAATATATGCCCAGTTATGAATACAAATGTTACAAAAGATATCTTATACTGAGAGTAACCTGCAAGGTTCTTTAAACAGTATCCCTTAGTGGTTTCAATAAAATGTCACTAACCACTTAACCCAAGCCTCAAGTTTTCTCCATAAGAATGCTATAGAACTGCATTAGTATTTTATATTGATTATAAATTAAGCCAAATTTCTATCTAAATACACAAGCATGTTCTTAAAGCAATGTTTTGTGGCAAATGCACAAAACATACTTCTCTAAAAAATTATTGTCCTTACAATAATGCACTTTTAAAGCCTTCATTTCATAGTTTGGTAATTAAGGTCCATATGAAACACGATGTTTTGCTGAACACAGAAAATATCTGAATTATGATTATGTAACCCGGCATTTGCTGGTAACTTGAAACTTAAAGTAGTCACGTGTAGTTCAACCAGCTCCAAACAAGGTTGTTCAGTGGTAATTATTTTGCAGCATTTTATAGGCCTAAATTTCAGTCTGAATTGCAACTTTTAATTCCATTGTCTGATGTGAGTGGTTGTTATTTGTTTCTTTTAGTGCATTACCAAAATATAAATCAACATTGGGTTTTATTCCATTGTTGCCATGTTCTTCAGCAATATGATTAAACTGTGGAACTTCTGAACAGGAAGCAGTTTTGGAAAGCACAGAAATACTACATTGATGTGGGGAATTTTCCAGACGGTCGTTTTCTACCTCAGGAAGAATGTTAACAGTAGCAAAGCGGGCATGATAATCATTGGAGCCATGGCTACAAGATGTTTTCATGCTTTCTAGGTCAGAACAGCTAAATTCAGAAAAATGACTAGAGTGAGAATCTGCTACAGATGGCATACTGTCACTGAGTGATGGAGCCTCAAATTCACTTGAGTTCGTGCTTTGTTGTTCTAACAACTGTGCATCCATGTCCTCTCTGGTTTCATTTATCTTCATGTTACTCTTTTTCCTTAATTTACCACTTTTTGATTTCTTCCCTGCTGTTGCTTCTTTGGACCACTTGGTGGCACTGGATTTACCTTCAGGCAAGCCACTTGAACCACAAGGATGACTTCGGGTGGCACTGCCATCTTCCACACTACTGCTTCCACTGTTGTGCCTGAATTTGGATGGCTTTGATTCAATATCTACTTGCACCTCCATACTGTTGCCTTCTCTGGAACATAAAAGTAACAAATACAAATAAATTTCCAACTTCCTTTTTATTTTTATTCAGATGACAGTAAAGGGGGAAGAGTTTCAGTTGTGAAACCCTTAATGCAGAATACATTCTGCTAAAAACAACTGCTTGAAATAAAAGAACTATAACAATGTTTCAGTTAAAAAAAAAAAAACAGAAGCAGCTGCATAAATTTACCTGTTTAACACATACAATTCAATGGTTTTTCAGTGTATTCAGAATTGTGCGACAATCACCACTACCCAACTTCAGACCATTTTCATCATCCCCAAAAGAAACCCAAACTCATTAACAGTTCCTATTCTTCCTCCCATCCTCTGGCAACTTCTAATTTACTTTCTGTGTCTATAGGTTTGCATCTTCTTAATATGTCATCATTTTCTTTTCTCAGAGAACCTAAGAGTTGATAACCATTATTCATGATCATTTTGCCTAATGACAGTGACAATTCCTTACTTGTCCAATGGGATGTAGGAATTCAGAATGGATCCCGCCATTGCTTTGGTGCTGGCATTATCACTAACTGTTCCCAGGCTGACTGTGCCAGATTCTCCACTTAGACTGTACCGTTCCTTCTGTACATCTGCTTGTACTTCCAACCTTAAAGAGGGGGAAATCAGATAAAAAACAAAAATACATACAATCAGTATTCTTATAATATGTATCTTTAAGTAATTTAGTTAAGAGCCCTAGTAACAAAAGCTATTTTAGAACTGACTATAAACATTATTTTTTTGTTTCTTTTTATCTGATTGTACTAATTATACTGCAGCACACTGCACAGAACCATCCATCCAAATAAAATTAGCTGTCTGCCAAATAAGTTAGTAACGAAAACATGAAAGTACATAAAGAATTTTAACTTAAATATGTTCCATTATTTTCACTCAGGATATGGCAATTTGCTTGCCATGTTCAGTGCAAAACACAAAATCCAAATACATTAAAAATCATTCTATGTGACAGATAATGGATCAAAAAATCTCGGGCATCTAAATATTAAAAACGGTTCTATTAATTCAACACCTGAGTCTTTAAAAAAAGACATAATAATAAACATCACTATAACTTAAAAGTTGTATTTAAAAGCAAAATATCTAAAAATAAATCTAACCAATAAGTCTTTTAATTCATGTACTCTCCCCTTACATTAAAAAAATAGCTAATAAACAAAGGTAAAGAATAGTGAATAAAGAGGACAAAGGGAAGATAAAAATGCTTTAATTTCTCCTCTTTATGTATACGGCTGGTTGTAAAAGACTTGGTGAGAATGAACTAACCATTAATTCATCAAAGGACCCAGGCATATTACACTGACACACAGTTTATGCATTCCTGGGTATCCTGACTCTACCTGCTTCTCCAAGGCTCAACCAATGTCTCATTTCCTAACATCCAGCTGCTGCACCTCCAGAGGTAAGGTCCAGGCTTAAGCACTACCATTACTGTGGCCACTGAAGCAGCTTCAGCATTGGTTCAAACATAAAGTCTGACAAACGCAGGAAAAAAATTGGCAGGATGTTATGCCTTAGCCTTGGTTTTACTGCATAATGTATGACTGATAATCTGAATAAGTAAAAATCTTCTTACTTACTGTTCACCACTAAATTTCATTTTTTAACATTACTGTTTTCAACCCTGACACAGTAGGGTTACTGATAATTATGTTCAAAATTCTCCTGAAGTTAATAATCTGTAGTTAACAGAAGGGAAAAACAAAACAAAACATATTTTTCTTACCTGTTAAAACAGTTTACCATGGCACTTCCTGACAGACTCCCTGTTATACTGGCTCCAGCTAGTGCCATGGTGCTGGCTGTTTCACTCAGATTGTCTCGAATGGTTCCTATTCGATCAATGTGGCTTCCACTTGCACTCAAACTGCCAGTCAGACCACCAACACTCCCTTCCCCTATGCTAGGGTTGTGTCTTGCTTCTGCTACTGAAGTTGTATCTAAATGCAAATATTTCAAAGAAAATAAATAAGTACAATTATTAATGTTCTTCTTAAATTCCTCTATGATTTCAGATAGGGCATTTTATCATAGAAAGTATAAAACCTATACAGGAATAGAAAAAATTTCTAGAGTCAGGGACACACAACTATGGGGTAAGAGTAGAGGGATCTATTTCAGAAAATAAAGTTGGATTAAGAACTGGCCTTCTCTTTTACATGGTCACTATTTTTAAATCTAGGAAACTTAGAAATTCCATAAAGAACCTGACTGTTGAAAAATTTAGCTAACTTTGGAGGAAAATTATGTGATGGTTTTCAATAAGGGTGTCATTTAAAGAGTTTATTATTCTCTAGGTCAATAAGAATGGTCCAAAGTTGATTTCTCGGTATATTCCACAGTTCTAATTGCTGAAAGCTTTTACAAGATCTGATACTACTATATATTCCAATCTTATGGTACTTTTCATATGCTTTCTGTCTTGAAGGATTCATTTATTTTCTCCATTATCTGAGTTCTTATTATATACCCAACACTGTCCTAAGCACTGGGGACACACTGAATCAGAGACAAACATTCCACCCTCAAGAATCTTATATTCTAGTTGGGGAAAGCATAAATAAAATTAAATGGTGATAAATGCTATGATAAAAAATAAAAGGGTAAAGGAGAGGGAGTAAATGGCAGTGAGAGTGATGAGAAGTGTGTGCATGCAGGTCTGTGGACTACTTTATACAGTGTGATCAGTCTACCATGTCAGGGGTACTCTTCTACTAAGATGTAAACCAAGAATTGACCACTGTATTTGGTAACATGCAGGTCACTGGTGTAACTTGCTTTGGTGGAGTGGTAGAGATGAAATTCTGGAGTGGCAGAGACCAAAATCTAACTGGAGCGAGTTCAAGGGAGAATGGTAGATAACAAAGTGGGTGTTATCTTTGCACATTTGCCTGATTATTTCCCTAAGACAAATTTCTCTAACAAGAATTGCTGGAATATAGAACACGCACATGTTTTAAAGTTTAATTTATACTCCTACGGGCAGTCTATAAGGGCCTTTTCATTTTCCAGTTATTGTTCTAATTCATATTTCTTTAAATAACACTAGATTGAAGATATTTTCTACTCATTTGCCATCTGTTTCCTTCTATGAACAGCATTTCCTACTGATTTGTAATGCTTTAGGCAAAATCTATGATTAAATTCTAGAATTCCTAAGACATATTTCCTTTGGAGGTTGTATACCCAAAATTATGGTACCCTATTTTATCCATTTGCCTTTCCTTGGCAGTATATTTCACAGATATAATTCTGGATGAACACTAATTAGGCTTAGTAAAAGGAAGGCAATGGAAATTTTGACTTGTATGTTGTCTACAACATCCTCTGACTTAAACTATTAATAAGTATATTTTCCTCTTTTCCTGAGAGGACTTACCTACAGCTGTATTATTTCCACCAATATTTATATCATTTTCATCGTCAAATTCAATCCTGACTCCTTTTCCATTGCCTGCTGAGACTCCACAACCTCCACTTCGACAGAGAGAAATTGGAACAACACCATAGACATAAGCTAACATAATAGGAACACCAATACCTAAAGAGTAAATAAATTAGTCATTATAAACCAAAAAATAAATCACAGAAATATCAGTTTTAGAAAGTCTTTTCAAGAGAAAGTGTACAGGAGAAAAGTGCTAGGGTTCTGCAATCCTTGCCAAAAATGGGTTTACCCAGTTATTTAGGGACACAAGCAAATTAAAAGATTCTAGCCTTCAGGTGACAAACAGAAATTTAAAAAAAGATGTAAACATTTTTAAGTGCCAGCATTCTAAACTGTAGTGAGGGGAAGGGGTATCAGCCACTAGTAATTTATCAACCATCCTAAAATGAGGCTCTTGAGTCTATAATACTTTTAACCAAAATAGTTACTGAGAGGCTTTCTGTAAGCTCAACTTAAACAGTCTTTAAAAATAAAGTAACTCTTTTATCTTCAACACTATGTTTTTTTAAAATCCTTCTATAAAACTTTAATTTTATAAAATTTGAGGTAATTGGTATATTAAAGCATTTTCTTACCTACAGTTACTGCAGCTACAACTGGAGATACAATTACAGACAATGTTACACCACCTGCTATGGCCAAATTCCGTTTGTGCTTTGAAATATCCTTGCCTTCATATCGATTGTGAATCTGAAATAAAAAATAAAAATGGGGGTGGGAGGGTTAAAGAGAAAATACATTACATACTTAATTTAAATAAAATAGATCACCATTTGCTAGAAGTTTAAAGTGATTACTTTTATAATTAAAGTGATTAGGACACATAGTTAAGTGTCCTAATTCAAGGTAAATGAATTATTGTTTTTTTGTATTATTGTTCTTAAAGCATATTCTTACACATAATTTGCTCCTCATTAATTTGCTTACATAAGAAAGTGATTTACTAGATTTTACTTTTCAAACAGTATTGAGTAAATGTAGTCTTCATAATCTTATTTAAGAATAGTATAATCATGTTTTGAACAAAGAAAAAATAATTCTTTTCGACATAGTTATCAGTTGGATATTTGACTAATGGGATTACTTTTAAGAAATTTAGCATTCCACAGGTTTCTTTCTAAATAAGCATCCCTAAATGGTAAAAACTGGCTCCTAGGGGAGGTTCCCACAATCTTTTCTTAAAAATTGACCTTAAGCAGTATTAAAAAGCAAACATCACCAAATAGAATTTTTTCTCAGATCCCTTTTTATGAAGATAGATATTACCAAATGACAGAACCCTGAGCTTTCATTTATAGCTCAAAAGGCGGGGGTGGGGGGGGGGAGAGAGAGAGACAGACAGACAGAAAAGAAAAAAGAGAGAGAACAATGCTGTAAGAAGACAGGAGCTGGATCTACTCAGAATCTTTGTACTATACAGGTGTTATTATACAGAATTTAATACTACCATGAAAGTGGCTTGTAAGATATATGAACTTTGGGAAATATTATCTTTGTCCTCAGGGTTTGCGAGGGCTAAAGCTAATAAAGAAAGTACCTTTCTTCCTCTTTTCAAGACAGATTCAAAACAGCCTCAAAAGTGTATAAGTAGTCTCTAAAATAAATTATCTGACATAATCTTACATATGAAGCTTAATAAAAAATATATTATTATTATGTGATTATTTTGAAGGTTGTCAAGTACACAGAGTCTTGTAGGATATATTATACTGTGAAAAAGCTGGGATGAGTAGGTGGGCAAAGCATGAAAGGGACAAAAAATATTTATATTTCCTGGTCAGAATCCTGTTTCCAAGCATTGATTGTATGTTCCCATGGAATGAGCCTCTACATTGTCCTAAAAAGTCCATGCAGGCAGAAACTGCAAAGTACCTTTCATTATTCTTTAGTACTACAACTAATTCTTGCTCCACCCCACTTCCCTTCCTGGACAACTTAGCACTGAAGCAGAGAAAAGCCAAAGCTAAAAACAGATGGAGTAGACAGACTTGCAAAGGCAGGCTGCCAGGAGAAAGGAGTCTTCCAGAAAATTTTACATCCTCAAGCACCAATGTTCAATAACAGGTTATATCATCTCACTAGTTTTGGTTCGATTTAATTTTTTCTGTTTTACTATTTTATGCCATATTTTCTATTTGTTACTGCAAATAAAGGCTCAGCTTTTAGGTACTTTATCAACTTAATAGGTTTGGGCTGGTTTGTGTCCTTAAATGCTATAGAGAACATTGTTTCAATGGAAAACTAATTCATTGATCTGCAACCCTTTGAGTACATGTTTGAAAACGGAGACTTGTAACTGCATCTAAGACTTGAACAATGAGGTAAATAATCTCTCCTCTATAAATTATTTGCAGATGTGTGCAGTACAACAGTCTCTCTTTCCCTTCTACTTCTAAGTATCAAATAAACAGTTTTGTTTTCAGTAAAACCTTGCTTTGGATAACTACATGAATAATTATTATAACCAGCTACTATATTTGGGCTTTAAACAATTTTAGTTACTTCAATCTTCTGAAATAAACAAGACTTCTATCTATTTTTATCCTGTGTCTCGGAGCTAATTTATAGGTAGTATGTATTTTTTCTGGTTATGAAACTAATATATGTTAAATATATATATAAAAATGGCTGTTATATGGAAGAGGATCAGTTTTGCCTTGAGTTTGCTCCCAAAAGTCAGAACTAGAATGAAATGAAACAATTTAAAGAGAAATAGATCTGACTCAGCAGAAGAATTTTCTAACAATTACAGCTACCTGGCAATAGAATGAGCTGCCTCATGTGTTGGTGGTTTCCCCTTCACTGAAGTACCCAAATGGCTAGACTGAAATTTATCAGGAATCTTATATAAAGAATGTGTGCATCTGGATTTAAATCCAGGCTCTGCTTCTTTCTGTGTAACTGAAGATAAATTACATAAGCTTTCTTAAACACGTAAATTTCTGTGAGGTTAAAATGAGTTAAAAAGTTCATAAAACACCTACCACAAGTAAGGGCTCAATAGGCTTTAGCCCCCTCCCCCCCATTCCTTTTTTAAATCCTATACTTTGTTCAGTTTAGGTACAGGGCTGGATTAGAGAATTTCTAAAGTTACTTCTCAATTCTGAGATTCTATTAATTTAGACAGCAGCAGACTTCTTGGCCACTTTATAAATTATCCCTTTAGGCTTTCAAAAAAGAATTCTTCACTTAGTTAATGAAGTATCATTCATCCCTCAGGACAATAATAAAGACTGGTGTTTTTCCTTTCACAAGATTGTTATAATCTACAAAACATCGTATTAACTAATAGCAGCAATATGAAGGAGAAAAAAAGCTATGAACTGAAGTTGGAAATAATTCAGGAACTGGCTAATTATTCTTTCCCTGAGGGCATCTGCTATTTAGCTATTAACTTTTTTATAGACTTGACTATATAAGGATAAATCTATGAGAAAAATCTCAGGTGTTTATACTTCAGTACTTTATACTTAAAGTTGGTTTATAATGCAAATGCACTAAAGTTTTCAGATTTAGATAATTTTAAAACAAGTCTACTTTTTAAATGCATCCATACGAGCTTGTCAAACACTGAAACTTTATTACCTCATAAAAAATAGTAATTGTTTTATACTGGATACTAACAATGACCCTAATCTTCAAAAACAAAAACAAAGCAAAAATCATGAACTCTAAACCTAAAGATTTAGAATAAGATAATGAACTAACAAGGAATTACATATTTTACCTTGCGGCCCACATATACAGGAATGCCAATAATCATTGCAGGAATAGCAATGCCTGCTATTAAAGCAATTCCTACAGGAGCACCGACAAGTGTTCCCAGCTGCCACAATATTTTCTTCTTTCGGCTCCAGGGTTTCTTCCCCCAAAAAGTACATCCTGATGGACTAATGGAAAAAATTATAATGTAAAGTAACTGCTACAAAACATCAAAACAAAGTATTATAATACAGTAATGTAATAGCTATAAAACTTTTAAAGTAATAAAATCAGTTTTATAGACTGATTATAAGTTTCTTTCCTTTCTTTGAATTCTGCATTTATTAAAAGCCAAAAATATCATGGTAAAAAATATCATAAATTATATTAAAAGGATAGTGATAACTAGGATTCAGGTTAAATATCTACCCCTAGTCCTCCATTAGCCTCAAAACCTTAATTGAGTTTTTGAAGGGTTTATTAATGCAAAATATCCTTATTTTATCCCTTTATTAGGTATATAGTTACCTGATTATATCATAAAAATCACACTGTGTCCTAAATGAGGGAATTTATATACAAGAAAATTAAATGGAAATATTTATGACCTAGTGTAATTACATGAGGTGTTAAATACTAGCTTTTGAGTTAAACAACAAAAAAAATCTGTTCTGTATTTTTGATTACTTATTAATCCCAATTGATCAGCAGAATAATTTGACTCCTTTTAAACTTATGTAGCTAGAAAAAAAAACATTCCTGTATCTTATAAATCCCAAGTTTAAAAATGTTTAGGATAACACTTTTTCCAAAAGAAGTGTTCCTGTTTTACAATATAAAATTATATTTAGATATAAATAGCTCCTTCTATAAACTCACCTTAGGTAATGTAAATCTGAGATTTCTTTCATACACAACCAACAAAACTCACAACCACAGACAGCACATGTCATGTGATTACAGCTCCCATCATTCATCTTTATTATATAAGCAGCACATCGTGGACATGGCTTTATATCATCAGCTATTAAGAAAACAGAGAAACCTGCTTAGTATATAAAACTGGTCTACAAATCACAATTTCTAGTTGATAATCAAGTCTAGCACTGCCCCCCAAAATTAACATGTAGAATTTGTTAACTGATAGCTTTAGCCTGCTATTTTTAGCATATAAAGTATTCTTTTCCTTCCCTTCTGAGGAAAGAAACATATTTTACATTAAATTTTCAAACTGTAAACATTTTCAAACACTGTAGCAGCATGATGAGAACAAAGAATAACAAAATGATAAAAGGAGAGAAGGGAACCAAGGATGGCTCTTGGCAAACTGAACTATATAAAGTTTATCTTTGTCCCTACTCCAGAGCACAGCTTCTGCAAGTAGCACTTCATGTCTAGAACTTTTCTAACCATTTCCACTTAATTAAAATGTTAAATATTATATATACAATTCCTTTAGTAAATAATAGAAAGTGACAATTTGATATTAATCTGAAGTACCATATATATAAAGCTCTATAAGTTTACTTTTCTAAGTAATATAAACTATAAACACTGTAAAATTAATATAGACATCTTTAGAAAAGCAGCCTTTTCCTCGTATTTTAGTTCATGCAGTAGACAGATGGGACTTGCAAAGAATCAGTACCCAGAATAAAACAGAAGAGGTAATAGGTTAAAGAAAGATTATATAGCCATAAACAGTTTAACAATGGAAAACAGTTTCAGAATTAAAGCTACCATTTGTTGGTTATGCTCATGACTGTTTTTCATTTGTTATCTTTGCCCTTTTCATTCATTTATTCCAATATTGTTCTTATACGCTTCTTATATAATAATGGTTATAATGCCAAATTAAAATCAAGTGGGTACATAACTTTAGGAATCAATGACACAGAGTACGTTACCTCAGATTGTACAACTATTTTGAACATTGGCATCTATTTAAGCAGCAACCAGTAATTATGTTATTGTTACTAGTAGCCAGCTATATTTTCTAACTACACATAGTTAAGATCTGAATAGTGCCAGCCACTGAATTCACGTATTTGTTCCAATTTCTTATATATAAGCATTAAGCTATATTCTATTTTCCTTTCTTCATATTTTATGGTCAAATTTTACCTGTACATTATCAGTGAATTCATATTTCCTTAGTGCTCCCTTTAAAACCAAAACTTTTTAACTTAAGAACTGGTCAGCGCTCACAGTTAGTGTTTCAATGATTCAAATAATTTTGAGCAAACTGATAATAACTCTATGCAGTCAGATTAAGACAAATGATAATTACTAGATACAAAATATCCATAAGTCATGATTTAAACGATCCAAAGAACATAAAATCTGAATTAAAAAATTTTTAACATTGGGCATAAATGATGTTATATTTTATACCTAATACAACATCTAGTACATGGAATTAAAGAAATGCTAATGCTATCTGCTTAGGTGGCATATTAATGGATGAATTTCCTCATTCCAGAATGTACTCAAGTTGTAAATATCCCAATTAGAGGTGGGAGTAAAGAGACTCAAGCTTTGACTCTGCTAAATGCAATCTTTAGAACAAACTGAAAGTGACATCCCATTTATTCTTATGGTTCTGAAAACACAAAACAGTTTTTTAATATGCTAAGATTACATGTTAGAGAATTAACACCATAAGCAATATATTGCTAATGTCTTTTTATATATCTGTACCCATACGTTTTCACTCTCCATATACTAATTTATCTATAAAAGACCGTTTTGTCTGATTTGTCTCTTTGCTTTAAAGAACAAATTAAAAATATTTTATTGTATACATTACATAATTCTCTCAAAATATTCTTAAATTGCAAACATCCTAAATAAAAGTATTTTACTGATTAGATGGTCAAATGATGCCCCATTTTCCAAGCGTCAATTAATCCACGTGTCTTTTATATTAAAAAAATTTCCCATTCCTATGTAAAGTGTTTAGCAAAGCTTTTGTCTTCTTTTTGTTACTATATTTCTATTTACTGTTAAAATAAGGGCCATTTTCATATTAAGAAAAAACAATAGATTACAGAACACTATGTTTTTGAAATTTGTTTTAAAACCATCCCTACCCCCATCACATTGCCTGTAAAGACTTACAACAAAATGTTAAGAGTAGTTATCTTTTGGGTGATAGTAGTAGGGGATAGAGGAAGAGGTAGAGAGCCAATTAAATATATTTTTATGAAGGTGGGAAAATATGATAAAAAAGAAAAATATGTGGTTCCTTTAAAATGTAACTCCAAGTACATAAAGTTCCTAGTAGCTGTAAGAGTCTCATGTACATATAATACTGTCACAGTTCAAAGACAAATATAATCACAATATAAATTATTTAATGTACCAGATGATTAAGAACACTTATTTATCTTCAGCTGACTGATAAGAAACAGCCACCTAATTATCATTATATCAATTATTAAAAGTGCAGCCAATTTTTCGATGTATCATAATGAGACAAAAAACACCAAAAATATCTGGAATAACAGGAATTAATAAAACCATGATAGATGGTACATCCTTTTCCTCTTCTTTTTCCTACAAGTCAGTGAGAAGCCAAGTTCAAGTTTTTAATTTTTTATAGATTACATCAAAAGAAACTATCCCATAAACATTTGTTCTCAGAGCTTTGATTTTTGGAGCATTATAAGTAAAAATGCACGTACTTTAAAATTTTAGAACACGAGATAAGATTTTTAAACAAACGTGGAAAAATTACAAATGATCAACCTGGGAGGCTATATTTATTTCAACAATGCTACTATTTGGCTCAAATCATTTGGGAAGCTTTTCTTTCAAAATTACTTTCAAAGCTATTATATATTTAAAAATCACTCTCATGATCATATATTCACATCTTATTCTGGATCTACCCCAAACCAGTGATTCAACTTGATATGATACTCTAGTTGTTAGCCTTAATTCCAAAGGACATTTTAGTCACAACCAGAATCAAAGTGACATTAAGGGGATAATTTAATTGAATGTATCATGATCGAAAGATTATGATCAATAAGGCATTCCAGGGTGCTGAAATAAACATAAAATCTCCCACAGTGACTACTGTGAGAAAAGCCAACATTCATTTGACTAAATCATATTTATTTTAAAAATAACAAAAGCCATCTCTTAGTCATTTTTTTCTTAATGATCCATCTCTACCCCCATATGCAAACTTCTAGCAGGTGACTGGTTTCTCTAAGTTTCCCTACCTCATATAGCCAGAGCATGTTTCTATGAGTCAGGAAATGTTTTAACTTTATGGACATAAGTATCATTAGTATCTTCATTTTACAGACAAAGCAAGTAACTTGTTCAGGGTGACACAGAGACAAAGGTTCAAGAAGCTGGGAATCGAATCCAGACAGTCTGATTCCAGAGTCTATTCCCTTATTCTATGTGTCTGTGTGTCCTGTAACCAATAAATACTCATCCCCACTTAGAGAAGAGGGATGTTATTTCCAAGTGAACCACTGAAAGGCTACAGCTGACTCTACAGGAGACAGTTTAGGTATACTCAGGTCCTTTCTGAATTGCTTCTGGACCCACATCTATAAACTATTATTAATACATTTGAGTTCTATCCCAAATCTTAAGGAAAAATAACAGAAACAAGTCAGTCATCAAACAAGCATGTAAATCCATGTATATTATATAAAGTATTAAATGTTAAACTTTAATTTTAATGTTTAATTTTAAGTTCAACTTTAAATGTTAAATAAGACTTTTCTAGAAGCATAAAGTACATGACTACCTCAGTACACTGCTGGTAGGAATATAAATTATTTTCTTGATAAATTTCTATATTTTCCAAGTTTTTCCCTTTTACAGTCAGTGAGAAAGTAAAATTTTTCTAAAAATGATTAAAATTCCAATAAAAATAAAAATTTATAAATGTAAAATATTAACTTTCTGAATTTTTATTTAAAAATATTAAGATATTCATAAATATTTTTTCATTTTTGAGATTTCTGAGATGCATACATCGCTCATGTATAGAGCTCCAAGTAGTTTTTAAATTGCTGGCCAAAGACACAAAGTTCCTAGTGTCCTCCCCACTAAGATATGATTTTGAATCCTTGATCTTAGAATTGGATGAGACATCTGTAAGTAAAAAAATATATTTTGCAAAATATGTAAATGAAAAGAATTCTAAATATAGTGTTTTAAATCTGTAATTTAGTGATATTTACATAATTGGAAATAATCAAAAGATAATATATTCCAAATTAATATTTTATTTAAAATATTTGTTAAGCTTTGCATAAAACACCTTTAAAGACAACAGTTTTGGAACATCTTCAGCTATCAGTTAATATAAAGCATTATGACCCTTTTTTCTTTTTTTTTTGACAAAATTTTTCCTATCTTCCACAGAAAAGAATGAACCTTCCTAGGACAAAAATGTTAATATGTAAAACACTAGAAAACTGAAAGGAGAACAGTTGATAACAGAAACTGAATATTCTATTTTTTAATGTAAAATAAGTAGTGTTCTGTACATGTCAAATATTTTGTTGAAAAAGTTAGACATAAATACCTGCTGCTCCAGACTCTTGACTATAACTAATGGATGAAGAACGTATGGTTCTCAGACGTAAACTCTGGGCTCTCTCTTGTCGAGCAGCATCACAGGTCTGATTGGGGTGCCAAATCTGTTTACAGTGGTAGCAAAACTCAGTTCCACAGCCTTCTCGCCCACAAGTTAATTTTGGACAACTAGCACATCCAAATGCTATCACAGCATATCTTGAAAGAACAAGAAAAATGATTTAAAATGTGACATAAAATAAGAGATATTCATTAAGTAAAAGTATTATCCAACTTAAAATGCTGTTCCTGAAAAAGTTTTCTATTTATGCATGAGCAAACTGTCATGAGCCCTAACATTATCTCATCCATGAAAAAGTAGGAAAAAATAAACAGTTCACCAATGGAGGTACATAAATGGCTAAAAAGCATTTTTAGAGTTCAATTTTAACTTCTGACTTTAAACTTTTAATAAGGATACCAAATTGTATTTATGACCTAAACTGTATATATAGTCCCAATTTTATAAAAATTCTATTAAATTAGTATTGTGTGCACACAGAAAAAACCATAAGGAAATATACCAAAAATCTTAGGAGCAGTTTTCCTGGTATTTTAATTTTCTTCTTAATATATGTATACATTTCTGACTTTTATAATTACTTGTTACTTTTAAAATCAGAAAGATAAAAAAATTATCTATTAAAAATATAATGACTATGGATCAGCTACACCCGTCAATTAATGGCAAACAATGCCAATTCATAAAGTTTGTGATTATCTTGTATTGATACATATATTCTATTATTTTTTGTTTCTAAGATGCATAATAAAAGTGGTCTCTGGTGCCAATCTCCCACCAACAAGCACATAAACTTGAATTTCTCAGGAACTTTTTGTTTCTTCAGATAAGACTGAGAACAGTAGATTCATGACTAGTCTTAATATCTATTCTCTGAGTTACTATTTTTGGCATTTAAAAATTTCTGACTTAAAATAAATTCTGGGCACTACTTACTGGGCACTTATCCCAGAGAAATTAAAACTTATGTTTACACAAAAACCTGTATACAAATATTTACAGTAACTTTATTTCTAATAGCCCCAAACTGGTAATAGCCTAGATGTCCTTCTTCAACAAGTAAATGGTTAAACAAACTATGTGTATATGTAACATGGAATACTACTTGAGAACATTAAGTACTGATACACTTAACCTTTGAATGAATCTCTGGGGAATTATGTTGCCTGAAAAAAGTCTATCTTGAAAAGTTACATACTACATAATTCCATTCATATAACATTTTGAAGTGATGTAATTTTCGAAATAGAAACAGATTAGTGGCTGGCAGGGGTTAGGGATGGGATGGGGGAGGGCAGAGGGAAAGGTAGCAGTGGATGTATTTGTAAAAGAGCAATATGAGGGATATTTGTTGTGATGGATCTATTCAATATCTTGACTACTGTGGTGGATACAAGAACCTATAGGTGACAAAATGATATATAACTGAATACACACATACACACACAAATAAGTACAAAACTGGGGAAATTTGAAGATCAGTGGATTATATCAATGTCAATATACTGGTTGTTATACCGTTCTATATCTTTGCAAAATGATACCATTGGGGCAAACTGTATGAAGGATACACGGGATCTCTCTCTATTATTTCTCACAACTATACATGTTTCAACTAAACTTTCAACTAAAAAATGTCTAGGGGTTTGTAATTCTCTTTTAAAGAGAAACAAATGAGTCTTATCTATGAATAAGAGGCTTTTGTAAATATTGAACTGGAAATTAGGGGGACTTTCCAGGGCTCCTCTTGTTACTGGCAAAAAAAAAAAATTAAAATAATAATTTAAAAAATTAAAGTATTTGATAATTAAAAAAATTAAATATCAGATTTTTATTATATTAAAATTATATAATTTATATAATTATGAAAAATTTTAAGAGTCAGGAAGTTCCTAAATTTTTGGAACTGTTCCTCTCTTATTATCTCACCTTTAAACTTAAACTTTACATCTTAAATTCTACTTTATTTCTGCTAGACCAATCTTAACAATTACCATTGTCTAGATAAATATGTCCAAACACGACTGAATTAAAAGCAATGTAAATCAACATGAGGAAATTTAGCAGTGTTTCATTTCCCTGAGCTTTAAAATTTTCCCAAGGGTTTATTCATTGCAGACTCAATAAAAAGAAACAAATCTTCAAATATTCTACACTTTATTTCTATCAAGTTATAATCTAAAGCAGTCTTTAATATAGTAAATTCAGTGAAAAAGCAAGGGTATTCTTTTCTTAACCTCTTCTCTATCCTACTTTTTCTTGAAGGAAGGAGGGACGAGGAGGGACAGAATGAGGAAACTGTGTGTGTGTAAGGGACACTAACCATTTTTTTTTAAGTTAGTCACAATTTATAAAGGTGGAAGAAAAGTGTAGGTTACTTAGTCCAAATTCAACTTCCACCACTTATTTCCTATATAGTTTTATGTAAGTTACACACACTCCCTACAACTAAGTTTTCCAAAAACTAAAAAAGGGATTCACCAAAATTTGCTTAGCCTCAGTATTCAGCCAAAATCAACTTCAGTTTTGGCCCTGACCATGAGAAGGCCAAATAAGCAAATGACTGCTTCTGTGACATTTCTAGTACCTCTGCACTGGTGTTTGATTAATGACCATGTGCTCATACAAGTTACTATCATTTCTATATCAGTATAATGTCATTTAGATTAAATATTAATTTCTGAATATTCACTTTAAAATACATTGGTAGGCATTCTAGACATAACTTGAGTAAAAATCTTGTTGCTTTATATGGTGAAATTTTACTGGACAACTGAAGTATAAATGAACATAGTTTGCAAGAATAAGATGCCATATAGTAATAACTGTGTGAAAGCCAAATTTATTTATAAACTTAAGAACTTTCAAATAATAAAGAAAACAAATTTATAGTTAATATAAACAGTGAGAGTGTTTTAACTAGATAAATTTAGGAAGAACATATTCTTTTGAGCAAGTATTTTTAAAAATATACTAGGCAGATTAAAAGAAATTAGGTAATATCATAATTCTAAATTTTGTAGAATATCACTAAACAAAACTCTAAGGAACTGACCTAATTTTAAATTAATGAATTAGGCTTTGAGTCTTTCAAGAGAAAGTTCTATTAGGGAATTCTTCTCATCTTGACAAGATGACTTAAAAGGAGAATGTCAACTTTGCTATTTCAAAATTTTGTGAGAAGTTCCAAAATTGCACACAATAGCCATAAAAACATAAAGGGGTATGGCATGAAACCTGAGAGAAAACTGAGGACTCAAAACACATTTTCTTCTCAATAATTAAATTTAAAAACAGCATCATAAATTGCTTTAAGATGAAAATTCCCTATAGTTTTGAATCTAGAGACTTAAGTTTGTTGAAAATGACTCACGGCTTATAGATAGTGAATAATTAGAATTTTTTAAATATGCAATGTAATTGTCAGGAGCAAATAATAGCTGACATGTAGAGCAATTATTCCTGCATTATGATGTAAAACATTAATATATGATTGGTGAAAATGTAGATCTTAATGCATGTCAAAGATTAGGATATAATAATAAGAGTTGTGGTATTTACATAAGACAATACATACAGGGGGAAAGGGGTAGGAGGGAGGAGGAGAAAAAGAGAGGTGGAGGAAAGGAAAGAAAAAGAATTAGATCAGGGTACATCATATGTACTTAAAATGTTAGAGAGAAAGTATATCAATCTTGTTTTATGTTACTTCTCAGTTTTTTTTTTTTAATGGAAAAGCTAAGATGTCCTACCCCAGAACTAAACATTCAAGTTTCATTCAACTTGTGCAAATTCCAAACAAAAACATGATTATCTTTAATACTAACCAAATTTTCATGAATGTGTATTTTGAGGACTATAAAAAGATTCTGTCTAGTAGTTTTTCTTATGTTCACAATTATTGAGTGCTTACTGTGTATGTGTTCCTAATAATAACTGGTTAGGTACATTGTATAATATATTAAAGAATTAAATGTACCTAGCATTCACATACTTTGAAAACAGAATGTTAGGCCTCTTGAAGGTGAGTTTCATTGTGTGGGGAGCCAAACTTATTTTCCACTAGAAAACAGCTCTCAAGCTATAATAGAAGCAAATGGTAAAACTAATACTAAATACTTGCTTTAAAGAAAAATTTCAGAAGACTCTCTGCTCTGGAGCATTAAGTATTATTTGGGAAAAGAACAGGCTCAGCAGGAGGTCACAGACATAAATGAAGAATACTAATTAACTAAACATTTCTGGCTTATAGTGTACATAGATCTTGGTTTATAAGATACTTCCATTTCCTTCTATAGTCCATTTTTTTTTTTAACTCAAGTCTTACTATCTGTCTACAGCTGAAGATCTTTGGTAATTTGAAATGATTAAATCTTCCTACTTAGGCAGGAGTGGAGGGATAGGAAGAAAGCGAGGAAGATATGAAGGGAATGAAATAAGGCAGTCTTTCTGGAAATATTTTCTGTTCACTGGATTGTTAACAGGTGATCCATATGAAGAAAGTACCTGATGGTCATGCCAGGGATATGCTAACCAAAATTAAAGTTTTTTCTTTTCTTCTCTTTTTTTTAATTTTACTGGCGTATTTGCTAAAAGAATTTTTAACATACCAATGTTCAGTATAATATGCACTATTTCCCAAATTTATTTGACCACAACATCTATCTCCTGGGAGAGTTTCACAGTACTAAAGTTCTGCAACTTAGGCTATCGATAACACTGAGGAAGGAGGGATACCAGTCAGGGTAGTATATTCTACCTACAGCAAATTCCTTATGAAGGAACAAGAAAAACAAACATACTATACCTAACATGAAATATAATCCTAAGGAAGATTTAATAGACCCAATAAAATTTTAATTAAAAAATAAGAAAAAAAGAACAAAGAAATTTTATCTAGGAGTCCAAGAGAGCCCCTTTTCAAAAGCACAAAGTTTTAACACAGTTTTTAAGAACAAAGAAAATATAATCGGAAATATCAAAATTATTTGATCTATTTAAGGGAAACAGTCAGGTTTTATGTCAAATCAATAGGCTCATGTTTCCATTTATAAGAAGTTACTATTATTCCAGTGGAAATGAAGTGACTTAATATACTTGGGAGAAAATCTAGATAAAATGAGGCTCATCTTCTGGTTCCCTTTCAGGATCTGCTTTCCCCCACATGCTGCAGGGGAGGCCTACAGTTGTTGAGAGCTGCCCACACTACTTGGAGAAGTCTATTTAATTTAGAGGTGGAGTGTTAGTAAGCCATCTGGCTGTAACGTAAAGCCACCACTAAAGCTGACATGACTCCTGTGTTGTATTTTATCACCTTTGTTCTTAACAAGGGTGTAAGGGGAAGAATGTTATTTTCACTGATTCCCTAAAACTCCACCAACAAATCTTAGTACCAGTTAATAATGTTTAACATGAAGTAACACCATTAAACATACCTAGATTAATTTTATAATTAAAAAATAAATTAAAAAGCAAACTCTCACTTAGCTGAAGCTATTAATTCTTAGAATAATTTTATGAATGTCTATTTGAATACATATAATTTACCACTAGTTATAAATTACAACTTCTCCCTGAAATATAGTTTACTCATTATGGCTCCCTACACACAAAGCCTGCTGTTTTCTAAGGCACACATGATTGCTTCCTCCAGAGAAAATCAAAGTTGGATCTGTTCTCTGTATAAAATTTGTAAAATGTCAGTCTCCAAAAGCATTTCCAGCATGTCAAAAGATGGTCAAATTATGGCTAAAACCCTTCTTTGCAGAATGGGAATGAGAGTCATACAGATATTAACAAGAATTCTAAACATATATATTATTTAATCTCTATATCTACGACACCCCTTTTAAAAATCCATTATGAACATTATCCTATACCAGAATAACTTACTCTTTTGAGCCATTTAAACATCAGCAAATCAGCTTGAAGCTACACAAACCTGATTACAGTTTACTACATTGCTTTAAAATAGTTTAATGTTCCTAGGGTATATAATTTATGTTAGTGGCATATAGTCAGTTCGGTTCATTAAACAATTCTTTACTGAGCATGGGGTTAACCTGTGGTTACAAAGAAAAAAACAATTGGTTTTATGCCCTTGAGTGGCTCACAGACATTAAATAATTAATTATATTCTAGTATAATAAGTACCTCTTAATGTTAAAAGTTCCCCAACAAAGTTAGAGGCACTCATGAAATTACACGGATAATGTGTGCTTGTGGAAGGTGGTCTTAGTTGAAATAAATGACAGAAACTAAAATGCCAACTTTCTGCTATCTGCATAGACAATGTATAAACCAGGTCTCCTAGGTGGAAGGTAATCGATATTTTTATCCAAGACAGGTTTTATGCTTTCCTCCTACATGTCTCCCACCCCAATTCTTCTTCTCAGCCATAGCCAGATTTTTCTCTGAACCTATGTAGAGTAGCATTTTCTGGAAGTTAGTTTGCTAACTTTACCCTGGTTAAATCAACAGCACACAGGGTTGGCCTCCTAGAGTCCATGTCAAAAGTTTTTTTTAAAACAAAACAAAACACTGTCCTTTATACCAGTTTAATCTGTACTGGCCCGCAGAAGAGTGGAAAGAATGTTTGGTGGGAAACCCTGAGAGATCTCAAAAAAGCAGCTAGGTTACGTTTTCCTTCTACTCTGAGATAAGGGCATTATTTCTCAAAGTGTATAAAACTATGTGTGTTTAAGTAAAATTGACATCAGACATAAAAAAATGGTCATATTGATAAATGAAAAGTGCAGAAGGAAAAAGTCATTTCATATTTAGCATTTCTGGAAAAAAAGCCTTTCAAGTGTGTTGTTCAATGAAAGGGCTACATACATGCCTATTATCCTGTTATTGTTGGCTAAGCATTTCTATGAATACTGCCAAAAGGTCAGATAATTACCAGTACTCCTTATGTCAGACTTAAATAATAAATTGAGTTTAAATAAAAAATGTCCCTCTGTGGATCCAAAGATTTAAGTTCCAAGAGGGCAAGAATTTTTGTTTTTTGTTCATTATTAAATCTTGGTACTTGGTATGTAGGTGGGTTACATACTTAAATGACTGATATAAAATAAAAAATAAAAAATTCAAAAATGGAGATGAAGAATGGTAAGAACTATTAACCCAGTTCCCATTTGCTCCAAGAATACTTGGTGGCGGTGCTCGCGGCTGCAGCATTTACCTCAAGATTACTCGTGGATTACAGTCCTAACCTTACCCCCAAAGTTTGCCATGAAATAGCTTGCTTTTATTATTATTTTCCCATCACTCTAGTATATTGATAGTCTTTGGAAACAAATGACATCAGTCTATTTATAGCATTCTGTTTTCAGTAGTGGTATTTCCATTTACAAAATATAGTAATTCTCGATCGCTGAAAATGTCAAATCCTAGAAAATGTAGAATTCCTATGCATGATGTTAAATTAATGCTGGAAGCAAGCTGCATTTTTTCTAAATGAGAAGAGGGTTAAACGCTTACTCTGTGCTAGGAATTATGCTAGTAATAACATTAAAAATCTGTCTCAATCCTTATAACATGATAGGATGGAAATTCAAAATCAGGTCTGCACATGCTCATACTAAGTATAACTAAATTTTAGTGACAGCTCACCTGGCACTTTATGGTCAAAGTATATATATAAATTTTATGTGCTAATTTTCACAATTCTATATGTTGAATAATCAATCCTTTTCCAGTTGGTTTGGCATCCTTCCCCTGAAATCAAGTTTTTATACAAACTAGAATCTGTGTCAGCCCTGTCTACTGTGTTCTATTAGGTTGATAGTGTTGATATTATCCACTATAATGACATGATCAATCAATCCAGCACAAGAAAATACACCTAATATTTAGTGACCAAAAAGCTTGTGTCCCTGGATTTATTGTCTTGATCTCTTCTGGCCATAGGTTGTGATGTTTAAGACTCTTTTTCATTTGTTCCATCATTTTCAGACTTTTTAAAGTTATTAAACATTTAAAGGCACTTGGGAAGCACCTCTTACCCTAGGGTTCCATAAAAGGTAGAAAATCAGATAAAAAACAATACACAGGTATATTCCTATTTGAATTTTCACTAAAGAAGAATTTGCCATAATGATTTAAAAGCAGCTTTTTTTAAACCTGAAATCTGCTATCCAACCTGAAATTCACTGTAATGAATGTGCATATTTGCATCAGTGAAAATGTGCAGCCATCCATGGGACCAAGAGTGATACAATTGTATCTAAGCTATTCTTTGGACAGGATACTGTCTTCTGTTCAAGTTCATTATCCCTATTTTCTTCTCATCTTTTTCTTGAGAGTTTAGCTCTTCATGGCTCCGAGTTTGCTTCTGCTATATACTTGAAAGCACAGCCAACCTTGGCCCAGTATTTTTAACATATTATCTTGCTATTTATATTTATAGTACAAGTTTCCTGCAGTACAGGAGAGTATAACTCACATTTGATACTGAATAGTAACTCTGAGTCTTTCACAATACTTACAAATTCATAAAATATTAAATAACTAGGTAATATTTTTATTGCTTTATATTACACAGAAATCCTTGGTGGACAGTTAGGTACTAGTGATACTTGTGAAAACTGGCTAGGATTTGCACAGGCAGAACATTATATATTGCACAGGCAAAACAAAAAAACATATTACTACTTTTTTCATTTAAAATTGTGGGGAGATCTGGTCAAGACAGCAGAGTAGGTAAATGTTATGTTTGCCTTCTCTCACAATCACAACAAATTTACAACTAAACTACAGAACCACCATTATTGGGAATTGCCTGGTCTCGCTGAACAGACGTCCTACAACTGGGGATATGTATCTTGAGACTGGTAGGAGGAGTGAAGTGGCAGAATAGGCTAGTCACACACCTGTGTGGTGGATGAGAATTATGAAGGATGTCTTGGCTGTGAAAGGCTCCAGGGACATATGAGGAGGAACTGAATTGTCTGGTCTCAGGGTGAGGGCTGGAGGGGCAGATTTCTCCAGACAGAAGTGCTGGCAGAATCCACTGTTTCTTTATTGGGCCCTCAGTGTGCAGACACAGGTCGTTGCCATATCTGAGTCTCCATCAACCTGGCAACACTGGTCGCCCTGCCCTGGTGATTCCTTGAGACCCTGCCCTATCTAGTGTGCAGGCCCACCCATGTTGCTTCCAGTTAATTTACCATATAAAGGGCCTGTCTTGGCTCATGCTGTTGTTTTACATAAAATTTTTCAAAGGTTCAAAAAACCCAAACAAGCAGCATCTGGCCTTACCATGCCCCATAACTCTTGCTGAGCAGCTCCAAGCCTGGCACCAGCAGCAGCTGGCCTAGGTTTGCATATTGGTTTCTCAAGGCACCTCCAAGCCCAGTGCAGGTGGTAGCTATCTGTGAATTATTTGGTGACTCTTGCCAGGTGGACCTGGGTGGGGTGCAGGCTGCTGCTGGAGCCCCTCCCAGGAGGCCCTGGTCTGATACGCCTGGTGGCTTGCTTCAGACCAGCTGGAGCACCACCCAGGACTGCATCTGAGGATGACACACTCAGAGGGCAGATTCAGCAGGCACCAGAGCCTTGCTCAGTTGAATTCTGCTCGTATGGTCAGCCCCTCATCAGTCAATCCTCATAGCCAATAAGCGTGAGGGTTTGCACTGATGTGCAAACAGCAACTAACGCTCAACTACAAGAGGACAGCACACACAGCTTATACAAGGGACAAACTTGGAGCACCTGGCCCAGGTGATCAGGGAAGACTGTGCCACTGGGCCCCACAGGATACTCACTACATAAGGCCACTTTAAGACCAGGAGACATAGTGGCCCTACCTAATACACAGAAACAAAAACAGGAAGGCAGCCAAAATGGAGAGACAAGCATGTTCCAAATGAAAGAGCAGAAAAGAACTCCAGAAAAAGAACTAAACAAAACTGAGAAAAGCAATCTAACAGGTGCAGAGTTCAAAACACTGGTTATAAGGATGCTCAAAGAACTTAGGAGAAGAGTAGATGAACTCAGTGAGAACGTTAAACAGAGATAAAAAACTTAAAAAATGGAGATAGAAAACAAAAAAAAATCCAGTCAGAAATAAAGAATACCATAACTGAAATAAAGAATACATTAGAGGGAATCAACAGTAGATTAGATGAAGCAGAGGATCAAATCAGTGATTTGGGGATGGAGGTAGTGAAGAACACCCAACCAAGACAGGAACAAGAAAAAAGAATCCAAAATGATGAGGCTAGTTTAAGGGGCATTTTGGACAACATCAAGCAAACCAACAGTTGCATCATAGGGGTACCAGAAGGAGAAGAGAGAGAACAATGAATTGAAAATCTATTTAAAGAAATGACAATGGAAAACTTCCCTAACCTGGTAAAGGAAATAGGCATATACACCTAGGAAGCACAGAGATGAATCCAAAGAGGCCCACACCAAGACACACCATAATAAAATGCCAAAGGTTAAAGGGAAAGCAAGACTCTTAAAAGTAGCAAGAGAAAGCAATTAGTTACCTACAAGGGGGTTCTCATATATTGTCAGCTGATTTCTCAACAAAAACTTTTCTAGCTAGAAAGGATTAGCACGAAATAGTCAAAGCAATAAAAAGGACCTACAACCAAGACAAGAAAAAACTAAAGTTCATCATCCCCAAGCAAGTATTACAGGAAATCTTAGAGAGACAACAGCAGGGAGATGATGAGAGGGAAATGAGGAAGGTGGGGAAGGAGGGGGGAGGGGGAGGAGGAAGAGGTAAAGAAAGAAGAGGAAGAAGGAATAAAAACAGATCACAGATATAAATAATAAAATGGCAATAGCTATATATCTATCAACAATGATTTAAATGTAAATGGATTAAATGCTCCAATCAAGATAGGGTGGTTGAATGGATAAGGAAATAAGTCCCTTACATAAGCTGCCTACAAGAGGCTCCTTCAGACTGAAAGCCACACACAGACCAAAAGTAAAAGGATGGGAAAGCATATTTCATGTAAAACAATGAAAGAAAAAAAGCTGGGGTAGCAATATGTATACCAGACAAAATGGACATTAAAATAAAGGCTAAAACAAGAGACAAAGAAGGACCCAGTAATCCCACTTTTGGATATTTATCCAAACAAACCCAAAACACTACATTGAAGGAACATATGAATCCATATATTCATTGTAGCATTATTTACAATAGTCAAGATATGGAGGCTCCCTGGGAGTCTATCAATGGATGAATAAAGAAGAGGACACACACACACACAATGGAATATTACTAAGCCTAAAAAAATTCTTGCCACCTGCAACAACATGGATGAACCTAGAGGGTATTGTGCTGAGTGGAGTAAGTCAGAGAGAGAAAGATAAATGCCATTTGATTTCACTTACATGTGGAATCTAAAAAACAAAATAAATGAAATAGAAACAAGCTCAAAGATACAGAGAACATTCTGATGGTTGCCAGACAGGAAGGGGGTTAGGGGACAGATGTAAGAGGAGATGTGATTAATAAGTACAAATTGGCAGTTATAAAATCATGGGATGTAAAGTATGGCATAAGGAACACAGTCAATAATATTGTAATAACTATGTATGATGTCAGATTGGTACTAGATTTTTCAGGGTGATCACTTTGTAAGTTATATAAATGTATAAATCACACTGTCCACCTAAAAGTAATATAATACTCTATGCAAAATATAATTGAAAAACAAAAAAAAACTATTTAAAAATATAAATAAATAAAATTATGGAATATAGGCTAGATGCAATTATGGAATATAGGCTAGAAAATCAACAAGCTTTCAATAATGGATATGATGCAGATGATCAATCCTAAAATTGTCATTTGATAAATTAAACTCAGATTCCAGCCTTGTCTCTTGGAAGTTCTAGGTTTTTCCAAACTCTTACTTACAGATAATCTCTGGTTTACTAATGGTATGCTAAATCATACCCAGTGTTTATGGCTTTTGAAATTCTTGAAGAACATATGACTGTTTCTTCCTAGTTCTAACAATTAACTGTATAAAGTAAATGCTCTATAAATAGGGGCTGCTGTTGACATAATAAGCAAATATATAAGCAAAATTATTTTAAATGTTTGTATGAAAGTATCTGTAATTAAAAAAAAATTGAGGCAAATATATTATATAATCTTTAGATTTTAAGACTAGCAAATACTTATGCATACCAATATGAACACATCCTACTGTTGCACATATTAAGGTGCCTTTAAAAGGGTCATTTAAATTTATATGACTGCCTCACCAAAAACAAACAAAATCTCTGATCATTTCATCCATTATACCAAAATAAAAATTCTCTAACCGGATGGGGAAAATCAATTTGGCTCACAACGAAATCCTGCACTCTACCATCTTATCCTTTCCTTCTGAAATATGTTAAGTGAATATGTTGTGCAGAGACAATATAAAAATGAGAAAGATAGGTTTCCCACCTTTAACATCAAACACTGCCTGACACACAGTATGCAGTTGATATGTCTGTCTGTTGAATGAATGAATTACTTGACAGGTTAAGATTTTTTTCTTTTGAGTAACAGTCAGCAAATTTTTATTTATTCACAAGAAAAAAAATTAAGTCAAGAAAAATCTAACAAAATCTTCTTACCCACAGTCTGGAGCTGGACACCACCTACAATCAGGATCTGCAACCAGCCACCGCCTAAGCATAAATTCTTCATATTTTTCCATCAAAACATCATCACTTAATATCAAGCGAATATCATGGGGATTAAACCGTTCAGTACATTCTGGGCAACTGATATTTACTCTACTTTCAGAAATTTCTATCCTTAGATATTGTCGTAAGCAATCCACACAAGATCTATGATGACAAGTCATTATCTCAGGAAATCTGTCTTTCGAATGCCGCAAAAGGCACAAAGGGCACTCTATAAAGTCTCCAATTTGTTTGCTGATAGAAGTTAATCCATTGTCAGAGGAGGTATTTGTAGAGAAAATGGAGTTCTTATCAGTACACATTTCAGAATGTATACTTTCAATACTTGCAATTCCATCCACCCCGCCATTCAGCTCCCTTGATTTACGTTTGTTATCCTTTTTCCTCCGAAACAGATTGCCTATTGAAATTCTTCTTTTTTTGGGTGCCTTTTTGACTGAAGGCAAGCTCACAGATGAAGCAGAAGACTGAAGATCTCGATCTGAACCCATCTGCCGATGTAAACTCATGTCTAAAATGCTCATTAGGATTGAGTCAGGGTCTGTGTTCACACGCAGCCCTTCATTATACTTAAAGATAAAACCTACTTCTTGTTCTTGCATTCAGATTAAGTCATGATGTAAGAAAATTCTACTGGTTCCTTCACAGAATTCTTGAAAAAGTTCGACTTAAGGAAGACTGTTATCACAGATGTTCTGGAAAAAAAAAAAAAACACAAAACACCAAGATCATTTAGTTGCACATTCTTATCTGCATGTTTTTAAAATACTTAAAAAATCACTATGAAACTTCAAACAAGGATGTTCTTAACCATTTTTTTTTAAAAAATAAGATCAATTTACTGAATAGTCTATAAGAGAATATAAAACAAATGGTAAAATAACAAGGACATTCTTTAATCTTCATAAAAGACTCTAGATTTGAGCAGAACTTATCAATATTTAAATTATATACAAAATTTTTGATCATTACCACTCAGACCTCAATGATTCTCCACTGCCTTTATGAGTGGTTTTTTTTTTTAATCGACAATAAAATATTCAAAGGGCTAAGTACAGCTTACAAAGGGCTAAGTACCATCTTGAAAAACAATAAAGTGTGTGTGGGGGTGGTTTGCTCTTATACTGCCAGATATAATGACTTATTATAAAGCTGCAGTATTTAAGAAGACAGTGTGGTACACCACAAAAATGGATACAAAGACCAAAGGAACAGACCATAGTCTTGGTAAAAAGTCTCACATATGTATAGATAGATACTTGATTTATGTAAAAGGTGACATTACTAAGCAGTAAAAATAGCCTTTTCAAAGGCAAAACAACATAGTACTGTTTTACTAGTGATCATCTGAGAAAGGGAACTTGACTTTTAAGCTCACCTCATGCATAAAAATTAATTCCAGATGGTTCACAAATCTAAATGTGATTAGTAAAATCATAAAGCTTCTGTAAGTCAATAGAAGAGACTATTTCAATTAAAATATTTCTAAAACAAAAAATACAAAAACTTTTTATCAGAAAAGATTGATAAATTGGACTACAATAAAATCAAGAGATTATATTAAGGGAGTGAGAGAAGTCACTTGCACATATAATAAGGACCACTATCCAGACTATGGAAAGAACAATTACAAATCAATCAGAGAAAGCAGATAATCCAATAGAAAAATAGTCAAGAGACTTAACAGGTCATCATAAAAGTATATCAAAATATGCTCAATGTCATTTGTCATCAGGAAAATACACATTAAGGCATATTGAGAGACCATTACACACCTAATAGGATTGCTAAAATTCAGACTGACATTTCCAAGTATCAGAAAAGATGTGGAGTGCTGGTGGAAGTATAAAATGGCACAACTACTTTGGAAATGTTTAACAGTATCCACCAAATTTGAACATTTACATAAATCTACTACCCATTTATACTTCTAGGAATAAGTACACAAGAGAAATGAATACATAGATGCATCAAAGATATACACAATATTCATAGCAGCATTATTTATAAGCAAAAATACTGAACACAATCCACATTTCCATCAATAGAAAATAGTCACACTCTAATAAACTAGAAGCAATTAAAATGAACAAAATACCGCTATACACAAAACAAGAATGAATCTCACATCAAAGAATGTGTACTGAGTAACTCCATATATAGTTCAAAAACAAGCAGAGCTAATCTGAGATGTTAGAAATGAATATTGCAGCTACCTTTTGTGGGCAGGTACAAAGGGAACTTTGACATGTGTAGTGGTTATCAAGCTACATTCACTTTGTGATAAATCACTGACCTATAACTAATGATTAATACACTTTTCTCAATGATTATTATATCACAGTTAAAGGTCAAAAAACAACAAAAAAAAAACCCAGCTTCTGAAATCCACATGTATTCTTGAGAAAGTCATATTGATTTCCCAATGCACAATCTAGAAAAACATTTAATTCAGGCAAACTTTATTCATGTCCATCAGTTTATATTTTCCCATTATTTGCAGTATTCCCCCTTAATTGTGAGGAAACTAGAGTGTAATAATAGGTTTTACTCAAATTTTCTGCATGTTTTTTATGATTTTATTTTCTCTTGCATCTCAAAATACTTTCTGTTCTCTATGTACATATATCATATGTACGATACACACACACACACACACACACACACACACACACACACACATCATAGAAAACAACTGTAAAGAGAATCTATCTTAAGAATCTTGTCCTAAGAATTTATTGCTTAAAATATAGAACCAGTGGGAAATCACCTAGGGTATTTCTTAAAATATACACTTTTATAAATTTAATTGCCATATCGTTTATTATCCAAATAAGAATCTTATAAGAGTGAATGGAGGTGTTATTAATATTTAAACTAGGATAAAAGGAGCAAACTAGAATATATGGTCATTCTACTTAGTCTTTCTAAAACACTGTGCAAAGACATAAATATGCCTCAAAAGAAAATAAACAAATTTGAACACTAAACATTTAATATTTGTGTTAAAAAATATGTACCTCAATGGTAAAAAAAAATACTATAAAATAGAGGTAAATTAGGAAAACATGTATACAATGAACAAATTTCCTCACTATATAAACAGCTTTTACCCAACATTCAAAGAAGATTTAATAACTATTCTCCTCAAACTCTTCCAAAAAATTGAAGAGGAGACAATACTTCTCAACTCATGAGTTGAGTAACAAGAGGCCATACGTAACAGCAGTCAGAAGATACAACAATATTTCATTCCACCACCCCATCCCTACTTCCGCTCATCTCAATGATTTATAATTTACAAGTTTTAGCCACATACGTTTTTTCATTATTCTAACTTTGCATATGGAAAAACAGAGAATGAATATTTAGTAAAAAACTAAATCTAATTGTTTGACTACTATGTTAAATTAAGATCATATGGGTCACCCATAACAAAGAGTTTTTAATTAAACTGTTTATTTACATAAACATCTAGAAATTAGTACTAAATTGGATTTCTAAGACTATATCCTAAACCACTAAGAGTACTACAGAAATTCTGCCAAACTGAACAGATGACAAAATATGTGAAATTTAAAAAAAAGTTCAGTAATTCAGGAACTTTACTTATTTTTAAATAAAGTTGACTTCATTCTCTAGTGAAAAATAATCTATTATTTGCATCATTTAATACAGTATATTCTTTTTGAACTCAACTTTTTAAACTATCAACTGCATGAATCTGTATTATTGTTATGTTCTGCCTCAGAAATGCACACACTATTAAAACAAAAATATTTGAGTTTTAAAACAAATAGTTGAGTTGCCAGTTGGAAAAAGAAGGGAAAAACATGTTGTATATAATAATACCACTACATGCTAATGTTTTAAAAGAGCTTTTTATCTGTGTCTTGATATAAACCTCATTGCCCTATGGAGTGGGTATTATCCTTATTTGACAGACAAGAAAACTGAAGTTCAGAGAGGGTAAATATTGCACGATTAGTAAATGGGAGAGTTGGGGTCAAATTAAGGTCTTCTAATATATTAGCTTCAGTACTATCTGCTATCTGTAGTTGCCTTCATGAAACAACTTCTCCAGTCACTATCAGGATATCAAAAAATATTTCAGAAAATGAAAGACAACAGTATCTTTATATCACCCTGGGCTGAACTTAGCTAGCAGTCAACTCCATGTTTTGCTGAAGCCATTCTCCTGGTCTGAAAAATAACTCCCTTTTCTCTCTTCCTAATGAAATTATACTTTTACAACTCAAATAAATTTTACTTTGTTCACTTTGTTTTTTTTTTTTCCTGATTACCTTCAACTTTTAAATAAGGTTTTTAAGGTAGAACTTGAATACCTGTGATTTAACACAACAGAGCCAAGATGGTGTCACAAACATAAACATCGTGAACATCATTTCTTAAAAATGACATTGTCATACCTCCTAGGCATATATATGCTCTATTTTTTTTAGTCCAATTAGTTCATATTAGGTCTACAAAAACAAATATGAGGTTTACTGGATTAAATACAGAATAAACAACATATAAAAACCTAGACGTTTACATGATCAAATAGAATTTGCATCATCTCAGAGTAGGAAAAGATGATGAGAGGTAATAAATGTACTTAATGATATAATTTGAAATATACCAACTCCTACTAATTCCCAAGCTTGGAAGCTCTTTAAATTGATTGCCTATCACAAGGATCTGTCAAATTATAATGCATTGATAACACAAAGAAGAGCAGTGGAAAGAAGATATAACTGACACTGTCCTCCATAATGTTATGGCTATTGGCTTATTCCTCCTTAAAAGTAAAAGTATGGATCTGCAATTAAAGATGACAGAAGAGTTTAGTTACTGAAACAGAAAAGAACAGTAAAATACAAGGGACTCCAAATTATGTATGTTCAACCAAGTATCTAAAAGCATAAAGGAGGCATCTCTCTAACACTAATGTCACAAGGAATACCAGACACCTGATAATTAAGCTATGAAAAATGTCTCATTTTTCCTTTTTCCCATTCTAGCACAACTGCAATAAGTAACCAGTACTCTCTGCCACACACATTGCTACTACACACTTTCATCCCCCTGAAGAACTGGTCAGAGAATCACTTTATCAACAGCAAAGGAACCCAACTCCTCACCTTTTTATGTACTTCAACTGAAGACTAGTACCTAAGGTGGTACTGAAAAGGACAAAGACTTGAACCTGCTTACCTAACTTGCTCTAGTCCATAGTGTTTCTATCCCTTTAAAGTCAAAATCTCTTGGTTTTACCTTTTTCTTCTTAAGGAATATGTGAGAAATTAAGAAAAAAAAAATGATACCAAAAAAATATATTTCTACTATATGTGTTAAAGCTTCATGGATCAAAGATTTAGTAAAAGTGTCAATGACTATACTGACTCATTGTAAAATACACTTAATTTAGTGCCATACTATTTTTTTATATTGAAATTTTAAGGTCAGTTTATTAAATATAATGATGAAAGCCAGCAGAATAATATTCTGAAATTTTTTTCTTAGAAAAGGGAAAATCAACACCCTTTTAGCATAGCCATAGATAGTATGGCAGTCAAGCCTCTGTGCAGACAGGGATAGCCCATTAGTCAGTCAAGTCACTCTCTGAATCAGCAGGATTGTAGTCCCGTTCATCCTCCTCATCTTCTAACTCCAAGTCATCCATTTCCTGGAACAAAGACTCATCTACCTCCACATTATTTCCAGCATCCTCCAAGAACTGGATATCAAATGTGTCAAGATTATGATCTGTTTCAAATAGCTGTTTCCCTTAATTTATTATTTTCTTTCCTGCTTGTTGTTTCATTTGTTTCTTTTTAGTTTCCAAGAGGTCTGCATCAAAGTTGGCCTTCCAACTTAAGAAATTCTCATTTGTAACAGAAGTGGATAAATAATTGTTTTTGGGCTTCTGTGTCTTTTTGTTTCTTTTCTTCTCCTCCTGGTTTTTATCCGATCTATTATTTCATTTAATTTTGCTTGTACAACTGTCACTAAAGGTCATCACCATACCAAGGTTTTCTTCTGCCAGTAATGCTAACAATTTTTAAATGTCTGAGACATGATTATATTCTAGATTTTCCTGGAAGAATATTTCATAAAGGGGGGCTTCACCTGGGTATTTTTCACTGTATGTAATTTGAAGAAAGTCTGAACAGTTTCATCTTTTCTTCAGCCTCAGAAGTCGCAGTAATGGGGGAATTTACATCGAAGCTAGGAGGAATTTCTGATGATACTGTGAAGAGAGTTGGGGGAGACGGACTCTAGAGCCTCCAGTCCATTGGGCTGCTCCTTGCTGTAATCTGTCATTGCCCTTACTGCTGCCCACTGATTGCCCAGACACAGGACTTTTCAGTTTAAGAATGTCTAATTATTCTTTTTTAGAGCTTCTATTTCTCCACTGAGAATATCCATCTATTCATTCATTATGACCAGACCCTTTAAGTCTGAAAATATTATAGTTGCTTTAAAGTCTGCTATTTTTAGGGTCTGCTACCATTATGGGGGAGAATGGTCTTGACATCAAGTCACATTTTCCTGCTTCTTCACAGGTCTAGTAATTGCCTATTATAACCTGGATGTTGTGGATGATATGTTGTAGAGATTTTAAGAGCCTCTTATCTTCTCCTGAAGAGTGAGGATTTTTATTAGACCTGGCAGCTAAATTACTTGCCAATCAAGTTGAACTTGTAGAGTTTTGGTTTTCTGCTTTATTAGATCTGTAATGACCACAAATGTTTATCAACCCCTATTAACTTGATGGGAACCAAACACCACATTCTCCACAGCAGAAGGTAACAGTTGAAATTTCTAGTTGGTTTTTTCTGCCTCACAGCTGTTGTTTTCCCATTGAGCTCCCTGAAATTTCCCATGCACAGTTCAGAAGTTATCTAGGTATCTGAGGGGAGTATAGATTATGCATAGATTTTAGGATTATCCTACTATAACATATAACACCTCTTTTCTGGGATTTATTCACTCAATTTCCAGCCATTCTAGCAGTCCTAAACTCCATCTCCTGACACCTCCAGCCGGTAAGACTCTAGGCTTTCTGCTGAATTTCCAGCTGCCCTGTGTTGCATGAACTTTTCCTCAAGAGGAAAACTATATATTTTTTTTGGTGGTGGGGGAAAATACTTGGCAGGTTTCCAAAAGACAACTTCACCTAGGCTGAGATACAGTATTCTTTAATCTGTATATGATGCTATCATAGAAAATTTTAGCCTAAGTTTAAGTATGCATTTGATACCTCTACAATAGAAATAATTACTATACTGCTTTTTTTAAAAAAATGATCTTTAAAAGGTTTTCTTGCATTATCCAATACTTGCAACTATAACAGCTTCTAAGAATAACTAAATTTGTTAAGTAACTTGTATAAATATTAATTTATTCTTTCAATAAATATGTTCAAGGCCTATTATGTGCCAGATACTCTTCTAAATGGCAGATATACAATAGTGAACAAAATAGACAAGACCCCTGGAACTTTCATTCTACTGCATCTAAAACAAGCACCAAACAAAGATATTTCAGACCATGTCTTCTTCAAACAGTAATACAAATGACTTTGAAAGGACCTAAATTATAATAACATGGTTATCTTTTTTTCATAAGCATAATTTTGAAAGAAAAAACCTTGATTATATATTTGGCATATATGGTAAACCCATAATATAAACAAAAAATGACTTAAATCAGTTTTTAAGCGTTCTTTTTAAAAACTATACTTTGATAACACTCTATTTTTCCTTGTGACAATGGTTTTCTAACCCATAAATAGCAAACAATTTAAGTTGTAGCAAAAGAAATCACTAGTTACCTGACTAAATGATATAGTATAGAGAACGTTCCGTTAGCTTACTGTGTATAACCTTAGAAACTAGTAACCAGTAAATAAAAAGTGGTGGAAAATCCCAAAATTTGAGGTTAAGTAAAGGTACCTAGGGCCATGAGAAAAGAAAGCATCTATCTTTCCATAGCATCTCCTATACATGGAGTTGCAAACATCCACCTATCAAATTTAAATATGGCCAGGTATGATTTAATGTAGCATTTAACTACCAAAACAGAATGAATTATCATTCCTTTGGTCAGACCATAACTAGAAGTGATGTATCCATACACAAGCTAATTATGGCCCAAAGTAAATAGAGCTTTTATAAATCTGACCCATCTCATTAAGAGAAATGTAAGGCATCAAACTTCTTTGATTTTCATATATGACTTTCTCTGAGAGATAAATCACTAAAGTTCATTATAATGAAGTTTGCTGTTGCTCAAGAAGGTTAAACATTTTAAATTATTTTTAGGTTATGTCATTCATCTTGCCAACCTCAATTTGGAAACACTGTATTTTCCTCTAATAAATCTATTCTCCAATATAGCTGCCAAATTCAGCTATAGCAGCATTGCAGGCTCTGGGCATAATTCCTGTGGTCCAAATAACATTTAGGAGACAGATATCCTTATAAAACCTCTGACTAATTAAACATCTCTTTATACAGTCTGTTAAACTAAAAATATAAAAGGCACAATCATAAATGTTTGGAGAAGCATAAAAATGCTTAAAAGTAACAGCTAATGCATGGGTAGGTTTCAGAGAAACCCATGAAATCTCAAAAACTATAACTAAATTGTGAATATATGTATATTCAAGGGCTAGAATCTGTAGCTCTCAAAAACTTCTCCAAAGAGTCTAAAGTATAACAAAAGGTTGCTAACTGTTGAGATGCTGGATTTTAATTTGCCAGTAAAAGTTAAAATCAGTTTCTGTAAATCTTTTCTGCTCTCCCTAATTTACATTAATAATACAATATTCATATCTGTATCAATTATTAGCTCATACTTCTAGTACGTATTTCTACTATATTAAGATTTTAAGTTGCAGTACTTTCCAGAAGAGTTAAGTTTTGGGGAAGGTTAAAAATAACTTTCATTCAGAAACAAATGTCTCAGATTCATAATGTAAGAATAAACATGAAGTATGTAGATGGCCCAGAGTAATCTATCACATGTTTAAAAAACAAAATTATCAATGATGGTTGTTCTATATTTTAGTTGTAATTCTGATGTGGTTGTGGTAGGAGGTGAGATTTTACCTATTCAGCCATCTTGACTGGAAGTCCCTTATATTCTTGAAATAAGCTCTACCTGGTCATATTATTCTTTTAATAGGATGCTAGATTCTATTTGCTAACATTTTATTTAGAAATTTTGCATTTGTTTGTAAGGTGATCTTCCTTCCCTTCCTTCTTTCCCTCCCTCCCCCTCCTTCCTTCTTATCGTTCTTTCCTTCCCTCCTTCTATTTCTTTTTAAAAACATGTCCTTGTTTTTTAGTTTTGGTATCCTGATTATCGCAGCCTCCAAAAATATTATGGTCAAGGTAGGCAAATTCATACTATAAATATGTGTCCTTGTGAGGACAAACTGCTGCCCACTCCATGACAGAAGTGCTGAGTGTAAACACCTTGAGTGGGCCGGGTGTTCTCTCTAGGAAGTGGTGCCATCACTGCATCTGCCTTTGGCAGGCTGAGAACTTAGCAGTGGCTGTAGGCAGAGCAGCCTCAATGAAGGAAAGGCCACACAAGGGTGTCCATCTTGTTTCCATGGCCGCTTTGTACCAGACCTAGTGAACAAGTGTTGAGGCATCTGGGGAAGAGGCTGACTGACATCCACAGAAGGTTATGGGCACATCCTCTGAAGGGAATGGATGCCATCTGCTGGGTATTATTTCTGCTGGATATTCAGCTTCTTTCCATGTCTCTGAGCATCTGGCCAATCTGTTAGCCACTGCCCACGAACTGCTGAAGGTCCATGTCACAGGCCATTTTTCCTCTTACAACATGGACCACCAGATACATCACCTGAAGTTCTGCCTTTGGGGGCGTCTCTCCTCACCACTGTCTTTCAGGGCCTTTCCTGAGTAGATGTTCACTTTGGGCTGGTGCTGGCATGTTATGTTTTTTTCTTCATTTCATTTCCTCTTCATTATGTTCATTTCATGGACATAAGGATTCTGCATGAGGCCATGGGTGTGGGCCACAGTAATGGCAGCGAAGTAGCAGGGACAGGTCCTGTGGGATCTGATCCACAGGTAGTTTATATGGGCCTCCTGGACCTGCCCAGGCCCATCTTGTATATGCCACTTTGTGTTATGATAGAAAGCTCCTGGATACGCCTAATTTTGTTATTTGATTTATCAGATAGCACCCAGTTCCTAGTGAAAAGTTTGGGATTATTTCATAGATATTTTTGTTGCATCTATCACTCACTGGATTTCTTGTATTTTGCTTTCTTCTATCTTGAGGACATAGTTCTGATTTAATTTTCATGTTCACAAGACTATACCCTTGAATAATTTTCCCAGAAAGGTCATATTTATAGTGGACTTTCTGAAAAATATGTTGGAAATGTGATTTTCTTTGGTGAGATCATTTTCTTTTTCTGGAAGCTTATAAGATTTTCTTTTGATCACTGTAGCTCAAAATTTCACAGGAAATATCTATATTTATGACCTTAAGAACTAATTCTGCCTGGTACTTAGCTTGTCATTTTCAATAAGAAAATTCAGGTGTTTTTTTTTTTTTTTCAGATAGGGAAGTTTTCATGTATCTTGTATTATCTTTTTCTTCCCCCCATCTTTCTTTTCTTTCCATTTTAAAGCTGTTGTTTTTTATTGCTTGTTCTTCATGTTGCTTTTGTTTTTATGGATGATTTACCTTTAATTGTGTTTTGGGAGTTATTTATGTATTTATTCAACAAACATTGTGTACCCAAATTTAGGCAATTGGGAACAATACTAAAAACTCTGTCTTAGGGAAACAAAAGAAAAAATAAACAAATAGGACTACCTCAAACTAAAAAGTTTTATACAGCAAAGGAAACCATCAACAAAACAAAAAGAAAACCTACTGAATGGAAGAAGATATTCTTCTATGATACATCTGATAGGGGTTAACAGGGGTTTATAATAGGAATTAATAATACCTCTATTTAAAATATAATGAGACAAAGAGGCAAAATATTTGATGTTTAAAATTTATAAAGAACTCAACAATAAAAAATGAGCAGAAGACTTGAATAGGTTTTTCTCCAAAGAGGAAATACAGATGGCCAATAGACATATATCACCTTACACGTCAGAATGGCTATCAGTGAATAAGAAAACAAGTGTTGGCGAGGATATGGAGAAAAGGGAACCTTCAATACTGTTGGTGGGATTGCAAAATGGTACAACCACTGTGGGAAATAGTCTGGAGGCTCCTCAAAAAATAAAAAATGGAGCTACGTTTTGATCCAGCAACTGCACTTCTGGGTATTTAACCAAAAAACCCCAAAACACTAATTCATAAAGATCTATGCATCTTTATGTTCACAACAGCACTATTCACAATAGCCAAGATATGGAAACAACCTAAATGCCCATCAATAGATAACTGGATAAAGAAGTTGTGGTTCATATATACAATAGACCATAACTCAGCCATAAAAAATGAAATCCTATTATTTGCAACAACATAGATGGACCTAGATGTTATTATGCTGAGTGAAATAAGTCAGACAGAGAAATAAATACCACATGATTTCACTTGAATGCAGAATCTAAGGAACAAAAGGAACAGACTAAATGAAAATAGACTCACAGATATAGAGAACCATCTGGTGACTACCAGAAAGGAGGGGGTTAGAGGGCTGGGAGAAAAAAGTTAAGGGATGGAGAACTACAAATTAGTAGTTATAAAATAGTCATAGGGACAGAGAGAGAGTACAGCATAGGGAATATATAGTTAATAGTGTTGTAATGGTAGTGTGTAGAGCCAGATGGGTGATAATGTAATTGGGGTGATCATTTCATAACCATATAAATGTCTAACCAATGTCCTGTATACCCAAAACTAATATAAAAAGTTAAAAACTGGAAAAAATTATACAAATTAAGGTTAATCAATAACTTATATTCAAATAGTTGATTATAAATATGTATATAAATATATTATAGTGCTATTATAATATCATCTTCACTTAAAATTACAATTATCACTGAAAATGTTCTTTTAAGTTTTTCATTTCTCCTGTCAATAAAAATATATCTAATTAAAATATGACACAAAGAGGTAAAATATTTGATGCCCAATGAGAATCAGCAATGGTGCTAGAAATCTATATGTCTTTCAATTATTTGAATGTCTCCTCAGAAACATGAGCATAGTATATGCAGATCTAAGAAGTCTGAGTTCTGTGGATCACTATACCAAATGGTTCTGTGGCTTTAGTTCAGTAACAACATCTCTGTATAATCTTTAAAACAGAGAAAACGCAATTGTGAGAGATGTTATATCTTCACCTGTTTCATTTTCCTCCTGAGCACATAGGAGAACTCCATTTTCTATTCCACTTGCAGCTAGATACAGCCATGAGTCCAGTCCCAGCCAATGCGAGTACAATGATTTATGGTCCTTTCAAAACTAGTCCCTAAATCATCACTTCAAACATCCTTTGAGTTCTCTCTTTTCCCTCACTGGCTGGCTGAATGTAGTAATTCTAATGGTTAACTCCAAGCAGGCCCTAGGAGACAGATGAGTTACAGATGGAAGAAATCTGGATACCTGAGTCACTCACATGTTTCTTTGTGTGAGTGAGAAATAGACTTTTATTATGTTCCACCATGAGATTTTGGAATTGTCTGTTTTGCACACAATTATTGTACCCACCTTATAGGGAGAGATAATGAGTAGCTTCGGATATGAAATAGTATGAGATAATTTAGAGTAGCATGGGGGAAAATTGTTTTTAACTACTATATAAATAAGGGGTAATGAAAGCATATATTTTATTCAAAGTAAAGCTTGGAGTCAACATTTACATTTAAGTTCATTCTCTGACACTTATTAGCTAGCTGTGTAACATTGGGTTAAATTACTAAGACAGTTTCTTCAACTGTAAACTAGAAATAATAATAATCCTATAGTCCACAGGATTGTTATAATTAAGTAAAACAACATACATAAAGAATCCAGCATAGGATATGACACATATTAATCATTTAACAAATACTGGCTATAACTATTATAAATATGAGTAGATGGCACAAATGTAACTAAACCACTTACTGAATAAAACTGTTGGAAAGACTATCACACTTAAGGTTAGAAAAAAAAAATGAAACAAATAGTTGGCTCTGAAATGGCTTTTCTACTGTAATCAGAATAGCTAGCTATTTGAAAGTTTAGAATGCACCATTATAGTACATAAATTTCTCCAAGATAAATGTAATGTTTCTGGCCTTATGTTTATATAGCTACAAATGTACCTCAAATGCCCTTTCAAATATTAAAAATGGGTTAAATAACTTCAACTTAACTACTTACAAAAGGGGAGGCAGTAGTAATTTAGTAGATCATTAGCACAGTCAAGTACCAGTTTCCAGCAAGCTTTTTGGAAAGTGAATGCTTATCAAGACTCAAAGATACTACTTTGAGCTCTATCTTTAAGATATTTTCTGCATCTACCCAAACCAGAAACTAACAGTTCACAATAAACTATTCCCATATGCTACAAAGCCTCCCCAAAGAGATAGTTCTTAAACAGCTTCATGGACACACACCTGCCACACTTACCTATTTAAGCCTATTTTTGATTGGGAAGTAGAACAGTATGGTACATTGTGGTTTAAATAATACTCATTAAAAGTAATATTCCTTACTCAATCCATTACAAAAAGCAAGCTGCTGCAGAAAGAAAAAGTGTCATTTATTCCATTTTTCAATAAAAAAAAGATTTAAAACATTTTGACTAGTTAATTCCAGGCCCACTTTGCTCAGCAGAGCAAACAATATATTAATAGGGAAAGAGCAGAGAAAGCATAATACAAAATGCCAGGTATGATGGAGTATCCAGAGACATAAAAAGTTTTGATTTTAGAAAAGATCTAGCTGTCAATTTTTGAACTGGTTAAAATACTCATTGCTACAGATCAACAGAAGGAAAATACTAACTTAGTCTGATATCGTAGCCAAATCTACCTTTTTGAATTTCAATTTCCGTATTTGAAAGTGAAAGTGACTGTACCAGATTATATCTGAAGTTCCTTGGTTCTAAAATACAAATACATAGGCAGTTTCAATACAAAGCATACTCTGGGGTTAAAAGTGGATAATTAAAATGTTATGAGATAAAATGTTCTCTTAAAAATGTCTCTAATTTATTTAAAATGTTAGTGTACTCTTTGTCTTAGTAAATCCAGTGGAATGAGTATAATCTTTGCAAACTGAATCTTACAAGCTAAATCATTAATCTGAATGATTCTATTATTAAGACACTTATTAGTATGTATTAAGTGTTTGGGTTAATTTTGTCCTAACCACTTCTGGAAGTTTTTTTTTTAATAAAAATTATTGATAATAGCAGCATCTTGCCTCTCCAATTTTGGAAGTTCATTTGCCTCTTCTAAAGAACACGAGGGGTAGGGGAAGAGACATCTAGTTAGGTAAATCATTGTGTGTGTGTGTGTGTGTGTGTGTGTGTGTGTGTGTGTGTGTAATTTTATGATATATGTACACAAAGAGGTAGAGTATAGGCTGGAAGAGCAGCTGTTTGGTAGAAGTCCTAGAAGCTATTTTAAAAATTTTCTTCAAAATATAAATTAAGTCTCAGAAGGAACAATCTCTCTTGGGAAACAAGAGGCACAATAAGCAAAATGTGCCTATTTTCCTTTGGATACACAACATTCAGATAGCCTTTTTTAAAACATGTCCCCCCAAAATAAGATCAAAACTGAAATACAAAATGAAATATTTATTAATTTTATAAGGGAAGAAAACAAGGGAGTATTTTCTTAAGAAAAAAAAAAAAACCAGAAGAATCTAGGTAAGAATTACAAAACAGGTAGAAGATCATAAAGTTTGACCATTATTATGATTTTCTCATTAAGGATTCAAAAGAAACAAAATAGGTTTAATTATAATTCTAAAACATACTATTAAATTAGATGCATTAGATATTTAACTACATACTCCCGGGAAGCATCGACCTAAAGACCAATTTTTAAAATCAGCTATGGAGACAGAGTGGTCTCTTAAATCACAGAGATACAAAAAGTAAAAAGGCTACAAATCTGGAACTATTTCTCAAATACTGAGAAATATTTCTCAAATACAGGTGCATCTGCTCAAATACCCATTTTCTCTCAGAACGCTGCACCAGCTTTATTTGGCTGTAGAATCTATCCTTCCAGTGACACTAATGCTCTAATTTAACTTGTACATTTTATAAGTGAGAAAACTGTAGTCTAGGGCTACTCAGTCCAATATATCATTATTAGATACATGAGTCTACTTACATTTAAATTAAAATTAAAAAAAATTTTAAGTTTCTCAGTTGATTAGTCATATTTCAAATGCTCTACAGTTGTATGTGGTTACTGGCTACCATACTGGACAGTACAGATTTACAACAGTTCCATCACCGCAGAAAGTTCCATATTGAACAAAAGTAGTCTAGAGATTATAATACATCATCTGTATATTACATTGTTAATCATCTGGTTTTTGAATGATGACATTAATCTTTCTATTAAGATCTGCTTACAAATCTCCATTTGCTTCCTGGCAATAAATTTCAAACTTTGCATGGCACTGAAAGCCTTCCACAATCTAACGTTAGTCTCTCTCACCTGTCTCACAGTCTAGCCAAATGATCTACTTATTTATTAAATATATCAACAAAATACAGTTTCACCTCCATGACCTCTCCTATGTCTTTGTCTCTGCCTGGAATACTCTTTTCCATCTTCTATGCTTATCGAAAGTCCTACTCTTCTTTCAAGGCCCAACTCCTATCTTATCTCCACAAATCATTCTATGTCAGTAATTATAATAAACTACTAGAAATGGTTTCATACTCTCATATAAAAGTTTACAAATTTATGAATACTTTGTCTAAATATTTTACTATGATTCTTGCTAGAATGTGCAAAAAAAGTTAAGCAGAGTAAAGGAGATCAGGAATTTGTGTATGTCTGGTACTGATTACAGTTTTTAAAAGTGATCAGAACTTACAGAAAAGACATTTAAACAAAAACTTAAAAGAAGTAAAAGAGTGAGCCATGTGGGAATGCGAGGAAAGAGCACCCAAAGCAGAGAGAGTAGCCCCTGCAAAGGTCCTAAGGCAGGAATGTGCCTGGAATAATCAAGGAATAACCTGGAGGCCAGATGTGGCCAAAGGGAAATGAGCAAGGAAAAAAATATGAGACAGGTTAATATAAAGGGACCAGATTGTATGGGGCTTTATAAGCCATTGTAAGAGCTTTGTCTTTTATTTTAAGTGATATAGGGAGACTTCTGGGCCCTCTAAACAGAGATAGTTTAAAAAGTGAGTAATTTTATTTATTTGTTTATTTATTATTTATTTCATGGAATGGGCAGACAAGCCAGCTTTTATTTTTTTATTTATTTTTTAGAAACGGAGTAATTTAAAGGAATAATTGTGGTGTTAAGAATTAATGGAAAGAAGTGGGCATGGGCAGAAACATGGAAAACAATTTAAAGGCTACAGCATAATGTAGGAGAGAGATGAGGATGGGTTTATCATTGGAGGTAAAAAATATATGTTTTGATGCATGTTTTGAAGGTAGAATTGATAAGATTTCCTGATGGATTCCAAGAGAATTTTGTCCTGATTCATCAGAAGGCTGAAACCGCTATTCACTGAAATGGAGAAAGCTGTGTAAAGAACAAGTTTTAGGAAGAAGCTAAGAACCGGAGTTCATTTCCAGATGCTTCTTATATCTTAGGTGGGAAATCCAAATACCTGTTTGACAAGTCAAGAGTTAGGGGAAAAAGTCTGACTTAGACATAAAAATTTGGAGTCATGATACAGACGGTGTGTAGAATCATGAACATGGATGAAATCACCAAAGAAGTAAATATAGAACAGGATATATAGTATATATAAATATAGAACTGAGCCCTGTGGCATTCCAACATTAAGATGTTGGGGAGAAGAGAAGGATCCAGTAAAGGACATAAAAAAGGTAGAAGCGGGACCTTTTAGGAATTACATCTCCAGAAGACAAAACCTGTTAGTCTATCCTCATCAGTATTTTACTCATCCCCTTCCCTAAATGTAAACTATGTCCTAAGAAGTCAAAAGCAAAGAAGGGGCAAACTGGGAGGAGTAAAGAAATGACATGACAAAGAATAACAATGTACCATACAAGATATAACCTATTTCTTAGGTGTGCTGAAACTTACAGGTATTAAGATATTTCCTCTGATATTTCTAAGAAAGGATTAGAATTCTAAATGAAAGACTATCTAGTCTCTGATAATCACAATGCGGGGTATAAAATAAAGATAAGCATAGAACTTTTGTTTATTTATTTAAGACTTTTGACTGTAAATTTCCTGTGGCTGCTGTAACAAATTACCACAAAGTAGGTGGCCTAAAACAACAGAAATTTATTTTCTCACAGTTCTGGAGACTGAAAGTCCAAAATCCAACAGGGCCATGCTTCCTTTTGGAGCTGCAAGGGAGAATCTATTCTGTGCCACTTCCAGCTTCTAGTGACTACAAGCATTCCTTGGCTTGTGGCCATATCACTTCAATCTCTGCCTCTGTGGTCAAAATGCCTCTTCCTCTTCTGTGTGTCTTCTCTTTTGCCTATAATTTCCCCCTCTGCTTTCCCCTAATGAGGATATTTTGTCATTGGATTTCGGACCCACCTGGATAATCTAGGATGATTTCACCTCAAAATCCTTAACTTAATTATTTACAGAGACTCTTTTTCCAAATACAATATCATTCACAGGTTCCAGAGATTAGGATGTGAACATATCGAATGGCCACGATTCAATCTATAACATGATTCCAGAAATTTCTGTTAAGGACATCAGTAAAGTGGGTTTTGTTTATGCAAAAAATCAAAGGATGTTCATCCATAATAAAAAAGGTTTTTCTTTTTTTAATTAAAAGGTAGGGCTATATCTATTTGATTTGACTATGTATATAATTTGGCTATATCTGGCTATATACAACTGCTTACCCAAGTAACCACTGCCATGCTGGTATGGGTAAAAGAATTAGTCACTGTATTACACATCAACAACGCTGTGATGATAGGCTTTTCTAAATTATTTACTTTCCCCACTAATATCACTTAGCAGTCCCACCCCCCACCTCCAAAGGATCTTATTTCACATGCCCACATAAGGACAGATTAGTTCAGGCAATACTTAAATAAATCAGAGGTTTAAAATCTGGTGCTCAAACAGATCTAGTCATCTTTCCTGATTACATATGTTACAAGAGCATCTTGTATTGATTTATACATTCTAACGGATTCCAGTGCAGGAGGTAACAGGATCTCCATATGCATTAGTCTCATGAGGACTTATTCCTTTTTTTTATACTGAGATTTGCAATAACAACTTCCTAATAATGAAAAAGAACTTGCAACAGTCTTGTCTGAGTAGTTGAGTGTTTCAAAGATATAATTTATACTACTCCAGTTATAAATACATGAAAGCACATTCTATCTCATTTTACATACAGGGAAAGAGAGTGAGGCAGCCATTTTAGGGGAGTTGTAAAACAGAGAGAAGTCAGATATCCTGACTTTTAATTCAACTCAGTAATTCCAGTTAAATGACATATGTGCTTCTGTATTTGGTCTCAAAACACATGTCAATCAGTTAGAATAAATATCAAAAAGACAAAGAAGAATTTCTGTGTGTGGGGGAAACATTTCCTCCAAAATGCCCCTAGAGCTATACTGTCCAGTATAAACACATACTGGATTTAAGACTTAGTATGAATAAAAGAATGTAAAGTCATTCACTAATACATGATAAAACAATATTTTGATTATATACTATAAAAATTAATTTCACTTGTTTCTTTTTACTTTTTAATGTGGCTAACAGAAAATCTTAAAGTACACTGAAGACTCATTATACTTCTTCTATTAGATAGCCCTGATGTAGATAAAGTTATGAAATAGATACCTTACAGGAAATTGAAGCTATCACCAAACACATCCCAAAAAGTAAAAGTCCAGGACTAGATGGCTTCTGTAGTGAATTCTACCAGTCAAAGAAGACTTAATACCTATCCTTCTCAAACTCCAAAAATACTGAAGAAGAGGCAATACTTCCTAACTCATTTTATGAGGCCAATGTTACCCTGATACCAAAGCCTGGCAAGGATAACACACACACACACACACACACACACACACACACACACACACACACACACACACACAACAGACCAATATCTCAGATGCAAAAATCCTAAATAAAACACTAGCAAATCAAATACAATACATTAAAAAGCTAATACATCATGATCAAGTGGAGTTGATTCCAGGGGCTCAGGATGGTTCAACATGTGCAAATTGATCAATGTGATACACATTAAGAAAATAAAGGATAAAAATCATATGATATCAAAACAAGCAGAAAAAGCATTTGACAAGTTACAACATCTACTTATGATTAAAGTACTCAATGGGTATAGAAGAAAAGCACCTAGACATAATAAAGGCCATATATGACAAGCCCTCAGCTAATATACTCAATGGTAAAAAACTGAAAGCTTTTCCTCTAATGTCAGGAACAAGATAAAGATGCCCACTCTTACCAGTGTTATTCAACACAGTACTGAAAGCCCTAGCCAGAACAATCAGGCAAGAGAAAGAAATAAAAGACATTCAAATTGGGAATGAAGTAAAACTGCTGCTTTTTTGCAGACATGATTCTTTATATAAAAAACTCTAAAGACTCCACCAAATGAGGATGGGGGGAGCTCAGCACAGGGAATGCAGTTAGCATTAATATGATGGCTAAGTGGAGGGCCAGGGGAGAGAGGGAGCAATTGGGGGAATCGTTTTATGAACAATATAGATGTCTAACCAATGTACTGTGTACTTGAAACTAATTTAAATAAATTTATTTTAAAAAAGACTCCACCAAAAAAACTGTTAGAAAAAATAAACAGGTACAGTAAAGTTGCAGAGTACAAAACCAATGTACAAAAATCCATTGCGTTCCTACATAATAACAATAAAATTTCAGAAAGAAATGAAAAAACAATTCCTTTTGCAATTTCAACAAAAAAGAATAAAATACCTAACACTAAATAAAGATGTGAAGAACCTATACACTGAAATTAAAATATTATTCAAAGAAACTGAAGACAGAAATATAAAAATATTCCATGTTCATGGATTACAAGAATCAATATAGTTAAAATGGCCATATTACCAAAGCAAAATACAGATTTAAAGCAATACCCATCAAAATCTCAAAGGCATTTTTTAAAAAGAAGTAGAACAAAGTCATCAATTTGTATGGAACTGCAAAAGTCTCCAAATAGCCATCCTGAGAAAAAAGAGTAAAGCCAGAGGTATCACACACCCTGACTTCAAATTATACTACAAAGCAATAATAATCAAAACAGTATGGTACTGAAACAAAAACAGACACACAGAGCAATGGAACATAACTGAGAGCCCAGAAATAAACCCACATATATATGGGCAAATAATTTTCAACAATGGAGCCAAAAACATATAATGAAGAAAAGAAAGCCTTTTTAATAAATGGTGCTGAGAAAATTGGAAAGCCACATGCAAAAGAATAAAACTAACCTGCTATTTGTCACCATACACCAAAATTAACTCAAAATGGATCAAGGGCCTGAATACAAAACCTGAAACAATAAAATACATAGAAGAAAACAGAAGATTCTAAACTTAGGGACCTTGGTCTTAGGATTTAATGAAATTGACCTCAAAGGCAAGGGAAGTAAAAGCAAAAATAAATGAGTGGGGTTGTATCAAACTAAAAAGCTTCTGCACAGCAAAAGAAATGAATAACAGGACAAAAAGGCACCATACCAAATGGGAGAATACATGTGAAAACAACACCTCTGATAAGGGGTTAATTTTCAAAATATATACATAACTCATACAACTCAACAACAAATAAATAATCCAAATAAAAAACAGGCAGAGGATCTGAATAGACACATATCTCAAGGAGACATACAAATGGCCAACAGATATATGAAAAGATGCTCAATTTCACTAGCTATTAAGGAAATGCAACTCAAAACCACAATGAGACATACCTCCTCACATCTGTTAGAATGGTTATTATCCAAGACAAGTAACAAGTTTTAGGTTGTGGAGATAAAGGAATCATCATACACTGTTGGTGGGAATATAAATTGGTACAACCACTATGGAAAACAGTATGTAGGTGCCTCAAAAAATTAATAGAGTCACCACATAACCCAGTAATCAACCTCCTGGGTATCTAACTGGAAAAAAAATTGAAAAGATTTATTCATAAAGATATATGTACCCTTATGTTCATTGTAGCATTATTCACAGTGGCCAAGACATGGAAACAACCTAAGTGTCCTTCAATAGAGGTGAGATGATTGGATAAAAAAGATGATACATAGATACAATGGAATACTAGTTAGCCATAAGAAAAGATGAAATACTGCCATTTGAGACAACATGGACGAATCTTGAGAATATCATGCTAAGCAAAATCAGTCAGACTGAAAAAAGTCAAGAACCATATGATTTTGCTCACATATGGGATATAAAACTAAAAGCAACAAATGAACAAAACAGAAAACAAACTCATAGATGCAGATAAGAGTAAAGGGGGCAATACATGTTGACGAGAGATTTGGCTTTGAATCCTATGTAATTTTTTAATCACTGTCACCCCAATAAATTTATTAAAATTACCCTCCCACAAAATAGTTACTTTACATTATACATACTTTATTCAGTAGCACTTACTCAAAACCTGTTATTGTCAGGCTTTGCTCCCTTCCTTACAGCTCACCTCTACAAGATTGTTTCTTCAACTGGCAGCCTGCCTGCTATTCCCATTACAGCAGGGCTATTTATACTTTCAGGGGTCTCCAGAGAAGGACAAAAGTTGAAGACTGTTAAGTGTACATAATTTTAAGAGACCAAGTCCACCTTTTGGCTCCAAATGAGTTTTGAAGTTTCTTTTGGGCTTAAACAAACTAAGGTGATTTTTAGCAGGCCTTTGCTTCATAATTCAATGCAAAAACTTATTTGAGAGCCAAAAGAACTCATTAGTTTTGTCCTACTGGGGCTTTCACATAAAAAAACTCTCCCGAACAGGACTTCTAAAAACAAATTAACAAATAGTATATCTCTAGTAAATGATTTTTAAAAAATAAAATAGTAGGTAACATCAATGGGACAAGAATAGCTAATACTTTTAAGGATAATGGCTTAGCTTCCAAGAAAATGTTACCAATAAACAAAATAACTGTTCAGGTTTTATTAACAACTACAAAGAATATAAACAAAAACTACTTATCAAAAGGTGCTAAATTTTTCTACTTTAATATAAAAGTATTACTGACATATTATAGCTATTGAAACAAATGAAGTGCCCAAATTTCAAACACCCAAAATAATGTCATTGCCTTTTTTAGTTGAAGTCTACCACCACCTGAAATACAGTTGTGTTTAGCAAAGGAATGTTATACCTTAGTCTTTAGCTATGCAGGTGTGGTTACATATATAGTCGTTTCAATGTTATACATCTTTTGTTAGCTAACAAAATTGGTATTTTATAATAGAAAAGCAGAAGAAAAATAATTATTCCTGATTGGCGGGAAAAAAATCACCTAAGGAAAAATTCGCTATTCTCTATAAATAACCAGATTAACAATTTGCCAAAAAGGAGTGAACCCAAAATCCTGAAGCTAATATATTTCATATACAATCATGAGTCCTTTAAGACTATCATTAAACTACTAGTGATAGTTTGCCAAATATAATGGCATATGCAGTCAAATATAAATTTAGAAATTCAACTTTTCTTTGGCCTTCAGTCCGAATGGCCTAATTTTTATATGGGCCTCAAACAATAAAAGAGCATAAAGCTTAGTCAGCACAAAACCAGCCAGTGACAATCAAGTGTCACTTGTTAGTAGCATCAGAAAAACAAATAATAATTCTCTTAAGGTTTTCTTCATAACCTGAGTAGAGAAGAAATATAAGGAGGCAATTCAGATGTAAATGCAACAAAATTCATCTTAAGCTTCCTCTGTGATCAGCTCTTGGCTAGGGACTTTTACATGTTATCACAAATATTTGTCTTCCTTCTCGGTGAAAAACTCAGTCAGGGAAATACATTTTTCAACCCTCAGTGCCCTCCAGATTTAAAAAAAAAAAAAAAAGCTCGGGGAGGATGATTAAAAACCAAAGAACTTGTGATAAATCTAAATAAGTGTGTAAAATAAAATCAGAACCTGCCATAACATACAAGACATTCTTTCAAATGTTTAAAAAGTTTGCTTCAAATTACCTGTCTCTAATTACATCTAACAACCCCATAAGAACATATAGTACCTTTCTATCCAATCCCATTTAAGAGAGGTGACCCCAAGTCTTACATTCACAAGTGCAAAAATATTACTTTATGTCATCCTCTATTTAAAATTTGTGAAGTGCATTTAGTTTCCACTAAGATGCTGAGGTATCTCTAAAAACAAAAACCAATTTCAGCCTCTTTCATATGTTAGAAAAAAATATGGTTTCATTTAGCTAAATAAAAAGGCACCCAAAATTCTACAAATCACCATCAAAATTTAAAAAAATTCCAGCATTGGTTAGATGACAGGAAAATGGACTGATTATTCTTTATATAAACTCTAACAATCAACTGAGGCATCATACAAATGAAACAATATTTCAAACAGTATTTGGAGACTAGGAATTAGGTTGTGTTTCAATTCCTGAAATAATGTTGCAGTTTTAAAAGTTAATCTTTCTGGACTCCTCCTTGGAAGTCAGAGACATTGAAAAAATAAACACTATCGTTAGTTGCCAAATGTAATATTTTCCTCAGGAAGATACCTTGTGGTGACATTAAAATAATTTCCATAGACACATGAAATTTAAACTTAAGTGATACTGCATACTGTAATAAAAAAGAATATTAAACTAATAAAGTTTTTAAAAAATTGGTGCTGCTGTTGCATAGTTTGGTTTATTAAGTCCCAAGACTTAATTCTAAACCTTTACCATGGTATTGAATGTAACAAGGAAAGAACATTTGAAAATCCGAGTTAACAACAGATCATCGCCATTTTCTAAATGGACAGTATTTATACTTTAATTCAGTTCTGACAGAAGGATGTTAAGGAAGCATAAACTAATGTGGTAATAGCTTGAATTATGAACAGAAACGAAAGATGCGCATTAAGATGATTAATGGCAAAACTGAAAAAGAAATTTAGGCATACCGCAAGACTTCATACAACCAAAGGCGTCAATGAATCTGGGTTAAAATAAAAACATAAAAATGAAAAGACAGCCACGTTTCTACCTTAAAAAAAGTGGACTGGAAAGGATCACAAACATTTTAAGGCAACCAGTCAGGGGAAAGGATTGCTGTTTACTAACATTTAAAACTAGCATTTCCAGCCAACACCTGGGTTTGAAAATTGCAGAGGCACTTAAACGCTGTCCTTTGCAACGTCAACCCAAGAGAATATTCTGCAACATTTTGAACAGTAAATATTAACCAGAATAAAGCACCGTTCTTATATTTCTACTCTCAAGGGCCAATGGGAAAAAATTAAGACTTTGCTTTCTCCCATGTATAACCTTAACCACTTTTCGCTCCTCTTTTGTTTACTGACCTATCACGGAGTTAATGAACCCTGCACTTCTTTCCATTAATGGAAACGGGTAAAGCAATGGCAGAGAGGAACCCAGTTGATAGGAAAAAAAAAACTGGTGACATTATTTGCTGGGTGAAGGCTGGGAACTCCCTGAAGGTTTGGCAAGCGGGAGACTATCCTAGGAGACCCCTATTAACATACTTTACTCCAAGGATACACCATTTTTCCTCTGTACAATTTCTGCTTTTGATGGGGTGGCAGTTCTCCCGATGAACCGCCCTGGTGCATTCCTCCCTTTCTCCAGGGCCGCGGCAGCAGGGGTTGGGGGACGCTGGCCCCGACTCCAAATTTGCAGCGAGGCCCGGAAATCTGTCCCGTTAGAGCCGATTTCACCCATCAGGAATGCGCTCCGCCCCCGCCGCCTCCCCGCGGCGGCCGTCCTCGGTGTCGCCAGGGGCCGGGGAAGTGCTCGCGGGGAGCGCCGCCGCGGCGCGTCACAACACTGCCGGGTCCGCCGCCTTCTCCATAGTCTGCCCCGGCCAAGACGCGGCTCGGGCGGACCCCACGCTCCACTTCAAGGCGCGCGGCCACCGAGGCGCCAGGGCTGGGAGAGGGACGCGGAACCAGCCCGAGGCCTGACCCCTGGCTCCAGCACCAGCCCCAACTCCGCGCTCGGCTCGAGAGGGGGCGCCTTTCCCGTGGGGTTTCCGAATCCATTTCCGTCTCGGGGAGGGGCGCGAGGGCAGCGGCCCTGCCAGAGCGCTCCGGATCGGAAACGGGAGCCGCCCCTGCCCTCCCGCTCCCGGGCGTAACCTCCTCCGGTGCCCGCCTGTACCTTCAACTCCTCAGAGAGGCGGCGGGCGCAGGGTCGCGGGCAGGCAGGCCCATCTCGCAGCGGCGGCGGCAGACGCCGGACGAAGTACGGAAGAGGGTTCCTCGGGCCCGCCGAGGCACCTCGCAGCCGGGGCTGGGGGAACGGAGAGGAGGGGTCCCGGCCGCCGCTTTCCCGAACTCCTCCTCCGCAGTTCCGTCTTGACTGCCGTTCCCCGGAGCCAGCCCGCAACTGCCATTCTCCCCCTCCCTCGGCCCCCGCTGTCTCCGCCTCCTCCTCCCACTCCTTCCTCCGGCCCCCGCCCCGCCGCGCCGCGCCGCCCGCGTGCCGTACGTCATGGCGTCACTCCCACTGGGGCCGCCGCCGCCGCGGGCGGCTCTGGGACGCTGTCGTTCGCGTGCTCACGTTGTCCCCGCGCCCGTCGGGACCGTTCGGCCTGGGAGCCCGGTGACCCCGAGCGTGGCCACCCTTCCCGCGCCCGGCGCGGGGCAGACGGCGGCCCTGCTCGCCTCTCCGGCCCGCAGGACTTCGCCCCGAGCCGGCTGGGCTCTGGGGCAGGTGTCTCCTCCTAGGACTGGTGGGGCTGCTTCCGAGGCGAAGAGGTTTGCCAGACTTGGGGACCCCGGCTTTTGGCACTCGCACGCCATTTCGCATTCATTCCTTTGTGTTACCACAGTTCACCTGCTAGATTGGCAGCTTCAGGGAGAGCAGAACCGAATGCTGCAGCGAATTTCTGCGGCTCTCCGCTAGAGAATGTCCTTCCATGAGAGTGGCGGCGCCCCCACCCCCTCGCTCTTAGTTTCAATAGACCCCAGTCTTCCGCGGGGGCTGCGAGGAGCACTTTAGCCACAATTTAACACCTTCTGTGAGGGTTCAGAGACTATCTTACTCTTACCTTCCTCCTACTCCCAATATCACAAAGTCGTTTAAGTATTCAGAATTCATATCTCAGTCCTTATTGATACATTCTGAATGACTTTAGCTTTGTCACATCCCTTCATATTCTTTAAGCCAGTCATAGTCCTTTTGAAGTTTTTAATCCAAGTTTTTAATGTGACTTGATATCAATTCTTAGGTGAATAAATACATTCAGTCCAAGACCTGGTCCATTCCTTCCTAGGTTATTTCTCTTCAAGAATTAGAGTCACTCTTCCTTGGAATACTTACTGAGAAATGGAATGTGATAGATGCTGGACAGAATGTCCATTCACCATCTGTTACTTAACTAAATATATCACCCTTTCAATGCTTGTTTTAGTGTGTCTGATTTAAATTAGAAACCAACAAGCCATGATCTTTCATACATTACTTGGTATCTTTGGTAACCCAGTAAATGTTTACCAATTAGAAAACTAAACAAGCTAGGCAGTTTAGGTCTAAGTATCTTTAATCATAAATCTTAAAAGCAAATAATAATGGTATGCTCATTTTCATTTATTGGAAATTTTTAAGCTGTTATGTATTCCTTTAAATGCTACCTGAAGGCTGTCAGCAATTTAATCAATGGGATACTTTAAGCCTACAGGTAATACAAGAATAGCAAGTTAAGTGAATTTATGGAACAGTACCCTTACATAATATAATCCTTCTTAAAAATATATCAACATGTTGAACAACATTTCAGAACAGATGGAGCATTGGCTTAGAAGGTTTCGCATAAAGAGGCTGTGCTGAGTGGGAGTGGTCTTGCACACTGTATAATTGTCATATTTTCCAGAGATGCCTTTTCCTACTTGCCTTCTTAAAATCTAGAGGGATTTCCTTCTCTTCACTAAGGCAGCATATATCTACTAAGAAACAAATGTCTCTTGAACATCTCCACTCGAATCCCCAGAGGCACCTCAAACTTAATCTGTCCAAGACAGATTTATCTTTTCATCATTTGCCTAGGCCCAAGCCAGAAATCTAAGATTCTTCCCAGGAACTCTCTTTTTGGTCATTTCCAATTCATAATTAACCACCAAGTATTGCTCTTATACATACTAAACATCCCTGCACTCACTCTCCTATATCCCTCTTCTGCCTTTTGGTTTCAACCTTGGCTGCACATTAGAATTCCCTGTGGAGCTTTTAAAAATCCTGATGCCCAGGCTGCATACACCAATTAAATCAGAATCTCTGAGGATGGTGTTCAGGCATCAGTATTTTTAAGATCATTCTCCAGGTGATTCCAATGCATAGCCAAGGTTGAAAACCACTGCTAGGGCCTCATCATTTCTCACCGGATTACTGTAAAAGTATAATAATTGACCCCAGGTTGCCTTATTTTTTGGCAACCTTCTCCCTTCTTTCTCTTCTCTCTTCTAATTCATTCAACATCAATTCAATAAATATTTATTGAGTGCTTGGTATGCTGGAGAGAGAAGTTTGCTGTTATAGGCACTGGGAATACAGCAATGTAAAGGACAGCTCTTGTTTCTGCTCTCATGGAGCTTAAATTTGGGGAGTGGGGTGCAGTTGGGGGAGGCAGAAAATACAACAAATAAAGAAAAGTAAAGTTCTAGAGTAATATATAGAAACCAGACAGGCTGTTGCTTACTTTGGTGTCCCAAACTAAAGTCCACTCTTCAGACATTCAAGCTAGATTCTACAAGACAAGAAGGAGGCAGTCACATTGAGGGTTAGAAAAGTCAGAGGGACCAGCAGATGCAAAGATCCTAGCAAGATAAACTTGCCAAGTTCAGGCAGCTAGAGGCTGAAGCATAGTGAGTAAGAGTGAATATGAATGACATGGAGTTAAAGAGGTAGAGAGAGCCATATTATTTAAGACCTTTTAGGGTCATGGTAAGAATTCTAAATGGTTGGTATAGTGTGTGATGAGACAACAGATTTTTAAGTAGAGTAAAAGCTGATTTACCTTTGAAAAGGATCACTCTGGTTGTTCTGTGGATCAAATTGTGGGAGAGCAAGAGCAGAAGCAGGGAGACCAATTAGGATGCTAGCGCAAGAATCTAGGAAAGAAATCATAGTTCTCTGGGCCAAGGTGAATACTGTGGAGACTGAAGTAGATGGTTTCAGTAATTGTTTTAGAGGCAGAATATGTAAGACTTGTTTGGGATGGAGTAAAAGTGGGGAATAAGAGAAAAAGAACAGTGGGGTTACAATAATAACTACCCTTTTCTGAGTACATATTACATGACAGGCACATTATAAAAGCATTTTATAAGTATTAAGCCATTTAATTAACGTAACAGTCCAAAAAGGTAGGTACTATTATTATCCTATTAACAAATTAAGATCTGAGGCTCGAGAGGTTAAATAATTTGTTCAAGTTGCATAGCCGGTAAGTGGTAGAGCTGGGATTTGGTCCATGCAGACATCCTAGCTACAACGCTCATACTGTTCTCCCACTCTGCCCCCAACCCCTCAATTGGTGTCACAAAGTGAAAACATTTTCATCCATACTAAGCTATTTTCAGTACCACACAGCCTTTCTCCTTTCTCCTTTCTTCTCCTTTCCCTTCCTCTTCTCCTCTACTTCTCCTTCTCCTTCTCCTCTTACTCCTGCTCCTTTTTCTCCCACCCCTCCCCTCTCTTCTGTTTCTGGACTCTAGGAGACACAAATATGGTAAAGCATTGTCGCATCCCTCAAATAAGCTGGTACACTTGGCAGAGAAACAGATACATAGAAAATCACTCTAATACAAGGGCCAAAATATGATAGAAACAACATGTAGAGAAGCACTGGACAGGACACTGGTGGCAAGAAGCTTGCCTGAGAGTTGTTTCACGGGAAAAAAAAATGCAACCAGGAATGGGAGCTTGGGGCTCTATTCCTACCATCACTGAATGTGATTTGGGGAGGCAGTCTTGGAACCTCATCCAGGAAGGCTTAGGAGAGTCTCAGTTGGCACAATTGATTTAGGAAAGTGCTACTTTCTGACTGCTTACTCTTATCTGTTCTTATATGAATAAATTTACTGATTTCCAAGTTGGTTCATTTACCTTCCTGGCAGGGTCATAGAAATTTCTTCTTATATAGTTCCCTCCTTTTTCTCACCTACAAGGTTTCAGGACTTAGGTTCCAGCTCTGGGACCTTGGGAAACTTACTGACCTTTCATGACCCACAATGTTGGGCCCAGTATGTAAAGCTGTGCAGGTTGTGTCCTGCCTACTGCAAGGGGTGCCACAGACACAGACTATACCTGGCACAGTGCCCCATGGATGTGCAGTGGCCCTGCCATAAAATAGGGTTAAAAATAATACCTACCCCATTGGGTTGTTCTCAGGACTAAATAAGTAAGTACAGGTATAGCACTTAGGCTTGGCATGTAGTAAATCAATAAATGTTAGCTACTATTACTAGATAAAGAGAAGCTTGCTAGAGTGGAAGTTATTCCAGCTAAGATTTTTAAAACGGGCTCATTTGTGCCCCTGCTTGGGTAGGTAGTTCTCTTAATTGTTAGGACCATACAGAGAATCTGGAGGGGAGAGGTCTTTTCTTTTTCAAATTGAGAACCTAGGTTCCTCAATGAGAAAATTCTTTAGGTAGCTGAAGACTGAGCTTTTCTGATCATCCACCTTTTCTTACTTCCCATCTCTTGCACCCTTCCTACAGGGAAACCGGCATTGTATCCTCCAGTGGGAAGGTTAGACTCTCTGAAAGACTATTTAATCAGGTGGTATTTAAAGTAATATTTCTCAAAGTGTAGGCTAGAACCTTATTACTAGAATCACCTGGAGTGCTTCTTAAAATAGATTTCTAGGTTCCATCTCAGACTAACAGAATCATTACCTGTTAGTTAGGGTTAGGGTCCTGGAATCTAGTTTTTAACAAATGCTCCAGGTAATTCATAATATGTGTTTGAGAACTACAACTTAAGTGCTTTAGCCATTATAATATTCCACCTTCAAGCAGTTTTATTCCACTAGGTCTCTCACTGAGTCCTTCAGAAAGCAGCATGTCTCTTTCCTCTTCATCGGAGCCATGAATTACCTACAACTATTTCATTGCCCCTCTCATCTATTACCAGAAGTAACATCTCCTTTAACCATTTTTTTTTTAATTATTTTTTATGGTGACTGGATCTTCAGGCTACCATTACCCATTGAATACTCCAGTCTTTCTTGATTCCCTGTTTTGCTGACTCATGAGCAAACCTACCCCTTGTTGGTGACCTGGACCAGAAATCTCAGAGTCCCCTATAACTAGAGCTGAGTAGACTCACTCCATGTTGGACAGGATGGATTTGGAGGACTAGGTCCAAAGTGGTGGGCTGTACTGGGAGCAGGATGTCAGTGAGTGATGAACAAGAACTTAGAACCTAGTGTGTTTAGAACAGCCCTGTCTTATATCTGTTGTGGGGGCTTAATAGGAACCCCTTTCACTCTCAAAGGATCCTGGCTTAGACAATAAACTACATGGTCTTTCTGATAATGAATCCCATGTCAGGACCAACAGTTGCGACCATAGCCCTGAATTGTGCCTAGACCACCCCCTTCCCACCCTCTTAGCCTCCATTCCTCTGCCATGGCTCCTTCCTCTCCTCAGATTTTAATGAATTCACTTTGGTATAATACCTTGGGCCTACATTAAGGGATTTATAGGAAAGTGCCATGAAATTTGTGGCTGTAATAATCTCTCTGACAATATCTGGGAAATTTTCCTTGTTTTTAGCACCTGGTACAGTTGTTATTTCCATTGTTTATTATCTCATTTGTTTTTGTCTTCTGGGTACCTAATTGTGGAACTGACATTATTTCCCTTGGCTGTGAGAAAGCTTGGAGTCATATATGTGGCCTCCTTCCGGCCTGTGTGTAAGATTAAACAGGAAGCACTTTATATACTTAACTTGCTCCTGACTTAAATCCTGTTTCCATTCCTTCGCTAACTTCAGACTTAATTTTTCTGGTGCTATATTATATATATCTGCAACCCATCTTTTATCCTTTTTGAAACAAGGCAGATAAAAAATATGTATGAACACATGCCCACAAACAAACTGGTACTGATTGTTAGTTATATAACTGAAAGAGAGTATTTTTAAATGTGCACAAAGAATAGTTTCATCACTTACAAAATATAGTCTTAAGAAATGAATAGCACTTTAAAGCTGGATTTAGCATTCTTCAACTACATTATTATCTAGAAAGTAAAAAGCTTCCAAACAAAAGCAAACAAGAGATTAGATTAACGTCCAAGCTCAAGTATTTTTAGATATGACCCAGAACCTATACCAAATAATGTAAAGAAATACATTCACTATCGAAACTGCATAGCCTAATTAGACAGCATTCAGGGGTGTTCATCTTTATAATAAAATTCTATGCTTTGGAAGGTGAAGAAAGGGAGGGGAAGGGGAGTCAAGGAATCAGATTTGGGAATGTACAGTCCAGATAATAACAATGACCCATGTACAGGAGTCTTTGGCCAGAAGTATCTGGCTTAAAACAATCTCCAGACAACTATTCTTCCTGCTCCCTTGATAATATCATAGGGTCTGGAGGACTGGTACCCTATGGTTTGTAGCTAACATAAAACCATATTAAGAAATTTATCTTAGTGAAATCACTGAGGAATATGTTTTACAACTAGTTTATTTTGGAGGTTTCCCTGAATTTACAAGACTCAAAGCTAGACAGTCTATGTATGGCATACCAAGTTATTTTATGGATAAATTAGGCATCTAGTTAAATCTGCTTCAAAAAATTTTACCCTAAAACTATAGAGATCATGTTCTATATAGCGATTTCTGCCCCTTTCCAGCATGAATATACCTAATTATCTTTCTTAAGATGGAAGTATTTTTTTTAAATACAATAACTTTCTGAGAATAAGATAAGAAACCCATGTAGGTCCTGAAAGAACAAATATTATTTTCTCATATTTTTATTATTTTTTAAAGCAAAAGAAATGAGACATTATAGAGTTAAAGCCTACTTTCTCAGACCTGTTCCTTTCCTCCCAAGGCAACGTTAATCCTGAATGTTTTACCTTCCTGGTTGACATCTTTATCTTCTTATTACATAAGTATATGTTCACAAATAACATATTCTGTTGTTTTATGTCCTAAATATAGTTTTTACTAAACAAAATTTTTTTCTTTACTCAAAATTGTTTTCAGGATCTACCCATGTTAATGCATAGAACTCTAGTTTATTCATTTTAAGTGCTATATAAATGAGCGTTCCTATATATATGTGTCTTTTTGCACATTTGCAAGAGTTTTTCTAGAAGCATAATTACTGAAGAAATTCTTTACAAGTTAATAACTGCTCTTGTGGCCCCACTTTGCTCTTCTTATAAGTGTTAATTAATATTCAGTGGGTGAAAAAATATATATGCGTATTGGGATTCTCAGAGCCCTTCCAATAAAGAATCTAAAATTATTAATAAGGCATACATCATTTTATTGAGCTTTGCTTTATTGCACTTTGAAGATACTGTGTTTCATCAACATGGAGGCAAGACCCTCTATCAACAAAAAGATTAAGACTGACTGAAGACTCAGATGATGGTTAGTATTTTTAGCAATAGAGTATTTTTAAATTAGAGTATGCACATTTTAAAGACATAGTGCTATTGCTCACTTAATACAGTATAGCACAGACAACTTTTATATGCACCTGGAAACTAAAAAATTTGTAATTGCTTTATTGCCTTGTTTGCTTTACTATGGTGGTCTGGAATCTGAACCAGCAATATCTCTAAGTTTTGCCTATGTGGGGAGATGAATTCTCACAGATCAAGATCCCATCCCATCTGTTTCTTTATCTTTATAATGAGGGTAATAAAAGTCTGTCCTTCCTGGCATTTCTGAGAGAACTAGATAAAATAACAAATGTAAAGCATTTAGGGGAGTTCCTGGTACTTAGTAATAGCTCAGTAAATATTAGCTATTATCAATAGTGTCTTATTTAAGATGAGTGGATACTGGTTTCAGTGACTTTTAATTGAGAATAGTGTGTCATATAAAGATTGAATTTTAAAGAAGAAAAACTATTTCTCCCTATAATTTTTGGAAATTTTATCTTCATGTTTTCCTTTCTCTTTCAAATTGAGTTTAATATTTTTGGCAGAATCTCAGCATTGAAACCGGAAGAAGATACAATACATTTAAGCAGGGAGAGGACAGGAGGGAGAGACAAACTGAGTATAAATGAACTCCTGCTGGAGTTTTTGTAGGGTGCCATCTTTCACCCTTCTTTTCTGCCATCTATTCTGTTCAGTGGAATTGTCACTTTAGCTCCATGTATGCTAGTCAGGAAATTCATCAGCAATTACCCTAAACAAGTCTGTTTCTAGTATGGTTCCAATTTGAAAAATCCCATCTACCTTTGCCAGGGGAATCCCATCAGAAATGTGTTAGGAGAAGAGCATATTTAAACAGTTATTTCTTAGCATATGTGGTCAGAATCCAAAATGGCTAATTGAAAGTCTGTGTGATCTAAAAAGATAGGCAAGAGATGACATGTAATGCTTCGAATGCATCAAATGATACTTAGGGCTGGGAGGAGAATTAAGGACCCCTGGTTAACTTGTTGAAATTCATACTTGAGAATTTTCAAAAAAATCACAAGTTTGGAGCTAAAATGACTGTGCAAAGCCAACATTCCTATCAATGATCAAAGAGAATAAGATTTTAAAATAGTTGGATAACTAAGCAAGGGAGAAAAATATCTGAAGTCTCAGGGCCAGAGGTCTGTATTCAATTCCAAATGTTTCTTAGGGGTTTTATGTTCTGTGATAAAGAAAAACTTTTAAACCCTAAGTCTCAAGAACCTGAGGGGGCAACTGAACAATTACTACTACAGAGCTGTGATTTTGAGATGGCTTTGTTCACATAAAAATTCCCACACACTAAAGCTGTATTATAATTTATTTTTTTAACAAGAGGAGGAGGCTGCTCAATCCAGATTTTGTGCAATGTTGATTCCATACATTGTACCAGTTCTTTTGTATCATATTCTCTGTGTTTCCTTGTTAAATAGAAAAGGAATAATTTAGTAGCAAGCATTTGGGGATTTGGAAACAATGCTTGAAACATTCTTTTTTCAGAAGTACAAATTGGCAACAAAATCAAACTCAAGAACTTGGATGACTAAGTAGATGATCAGTCACAAAGAGGTATTTCTTTTGTTTCCACCTTAATAATTTCCTGATTTATAAACCCAATAGGAACACAAGTGTAGAATTATTGTTTTCCTTTAAAATGAACAATGGATTCCCTTGAAATATTACATTTTACGTTTTGAAGGCTTAGGAAATCTGGAGGAGAGTGGAAGTTCCTTTCATTCTCTTCTCCCTTCAACCCATACTCCCACCTCACTCCCATCTAACAATGAGTCACTGTTTTCTCTTAATTAGGCTTCTAAGGTACCTTTGCATTGATTTTTCACAAGTAAAGAATTTCCAATCTGAGAAACCTAAATATATGAGTAAATGGATTTGAAAATAAATGGCATTAAAAATTTAAAACAAAATAAAAAGAACCTCATAATAACACATTTTGACAAGAGGTGATATGAAAATTAATTCAAAAGATCCATCTTTTAAATAGAAAATTCTAGAAGGGAAAATATGACTGATACTAAAGGCAGAGAACTTGAAGGGAAGGGTCTTAGCAGAGGCTTTGATTTTTTGGGTCTTTCAAAGAAGCAAACACAATAATTCTGGATTTTGACTTTCTGTATGGTACCTGCCCATTCGTCTCTCCATTTGACCTGGCTAGTCCCCTGGTCTTTGATCCTGGTCAAACTCTGTCAGGGCTAGGCTCTTTCCTTTCAATAACTCACCTCTGGACAAGTGGTCTATATCCAGGAATTTGGTTCTTTGTTCCCTGGATCTTCAAGCCCAGTATTTACCAGATCTCGGTCCAATCCTGCAGCATAGAAGATAGAACACAATTCAACTAACGGACAGATTTTTCAATCATGGTTATCAATTCCAATATAGCAGAAAATATCTGGAGATGTTTTTAATGGAATGTGTATTTGCGAGTAGTATTATACACACATTCAAACATTTATATACATTTATACACACATAAAAATCTGAACAGCTCATAATTATAATAGACATAACACATGTCAATCATGTCTTTAACTAATTTCCTTCCTTCTCTCCCCCTTATTTTTATGCATTTAATTAACAAACTGGGTTACAAAGGAAAACAAGTCAGACATAGTCCATGTCTGAACACCTGCAGAATTTAGAGTAAAAATTCGAGTTGGACGCTTAGCCTGTTCCAAAGCTACATGCTCTACTAGTGTTTTAAAGAGGCTCTTTGCCTAAAACCCTCAGAAGTACTTGTAATCTAGCGACCTTTACAGTCTGTTGTTGCTTTTACTGTCTCCACCCTTGACCCCATTTCCAGCCTGGCCTCCACTGCTCTTGTGTATAGATCCTCTTTCCCCTTTTCCATTCTATGCTCTTGGTCATGGCAATTCTCATCTGTCTGCTTTTCTGTTCTTGCTTCTGAACTTCAGAAAAATGCTGATTTGCTTTAAATGCATACCATCTAACCTCAGATTTGCAACCCCATTATTCACTTCTTGTTGACTCCTAACATAGCTATTCCCAGCATTTCCCACTCTTCTAAGTCCCATGTCCACACTTATTCATTTTATGCAACAAATACTAATTGGGAATCAACAATATGCACTGTATTAAGTGGTGGGTATTACAGTAAGGCACAAAACAGATTGAGTCCCTACCCTAACAGATTTTACAGTCTGCTGAGGGAAACAAAGGTAGCTTCTTGCCCTTCCTCCTTCACTAAAAACATCTGGGCCTTTGGGGAAACATCAACCCTCTAATCTTCCTTTTCTACACTTCTTCTCTCTCTGCCTCTTCTTCAAGTCTCTCTACTACTCCTACCTCAGGGGAAGGCCAGTCTTATTTTCTGTCCCATGGGCTCTTGAATCCATCCTCTTCTTTCCTCTTCTAAGACCTTATTCCTTATGGTTCTTAAACTTTTTTATTTTGAAATAAATAATATTTACCTTAAACCTTTTAAACTGTGTGTATCAAATCCAAAGCTGTATTTTGACTTTCTTTGATGAAAGAAAAGCTGAGTACATTTGCTAATATTTTCAAATTCAGTTTCTTTGAGTGCTTTCTTATATTCTTGCCTTTTGAAATCTGTGTTCTGTCCCAAAATAATCAGCATACAAGCCAGTGGATTGACATTTTTGGATCTGGTGTAAACATTCTGGTGAACAGTTCCTCAGCAGATATGTCAGCATGACTTCTTCTTAAATTATTTTATTTGGATTGCCTTCCAGGTACTTTCTATTTTGCTATGAAAAAGTCCCACACATCTAGGCTTGGGTTTTTAGTTTTTAATCTTAGATTGTTTAACAAATATAAAGAAAATTATCTTTTTTGATCTACTAATTTTGGATTGGCAAGGAAGAGTATTTCAGTAGCTAAGAATTCTTACAACATTTTCTATTAGATTTAGTAATTACTTTGTACACTATTTATTGCACCGAGTCATGAAAAATTTTTTTCTGTAGGTGATGTCATCCATTATTTTATTGTGGTCATAATCTGGAAAATCCTGAGCATATGGTCCCTTAATTCTTGTGTTTTATTTTTCAGAAAGAGGATGTTAGAAATTTTCCCTTAGGAAAACATCTTGTTCCTCTTTTTTACAATAATATAAAAGGGCATCACACAAAACAAGTTTGGAAAGATGATGAGGGCATCACCAATGGTTTTGTTTCACCATTGCTCTTCAGGCCAGCATTTCTTCTTCAGTGATGCAGAATATGAGAGCGAGAAGCACAAATATATCTCTTTATTGCTGTTGACACAATCTGACAGTGAGCTATTATAGAGATTTGTGGGAAAACTGAGAAATAAATCCCGGCAAATGGGCAGGTCCTTCAAATTTTTGAGGTATGAATCCTATACTGTAGTGAGAATCTGAGACCTCTGTCTTTCTTTAAGGGCAACTGCCTTTGGTCTTGAATGCATGCACTACAGGAGACAGGATAAAAGGGTAGTTGGTCTCCACCAGGCACAAGGTACTTCCCTTCTTTGGGTTAGGGAAGAGGCTTCACTTTTGACCATACCCACAGTGTCCCAGTTGCACATTTTCTTTAATTATCATAATCGCACTTTCTCAGAGCCTCAAGTACCTAGGAACTCCTGGTGGAGAAGCAGGCTCAAGCTGGCAGGAGCGCAGTATTGGGGTGGATAGAGCAGTGGAGATGAATTGAAGCAAAAGAGCTAGTCCCTATCAGGGAGAGGTCAGAAGTCAAAATCATCAAGTCCAAAGGACAAGATGAATTTTAGTTCACTTTGAAGTTTGTCTATTTATGCAAAAGGTTTAGTCTAAGGGGCTTGGGTGATTGTAGGAGAAGGCTTCTAGGTATTAGCATCTTAAAACATCAAGTAGGTATGCAAATCTTGGATAAAGGAGGCCCTTAGAAATTCTGGAAGCAGATATACAGCCCCATAAAAGGTCTTCCATGAACCAGATGAGGGGTCATAAGGGAATCAGGACCTTTTCCTCCCCCCACCCTCAGGTGACACAACTACAGTACAGAAAGTTTCAGCTCCAGGAAGGATGTTGTGGGTTAGATCATCTAGGAATCTGTAACTTGGGTCAAAGGCTCGTGAAACCATTTGGCTACATAGTGTTAGTTAGTTAGGGCTCTGCCTAACAGGCTCTGCTCTAAAGCACGAGCCAGATGTGACTGATTGCAAATTCCCTTGGAGCTGTCCTGGCTGCTACCCTTTCATTGGCCATGAGAGAGGGGTGGAACAGCTTACTGGCACCAAAGTGTCCACTCATCCAGAACAGCTGACACAAAGCTAAAGTGAGGGCAAAGGCTGTCTGTGACTGACCTGAAACCACAGGTCAAAGCACATCATCTGGTACACATGTACACACACAAGCTATGGACTAGAAAGGCTGCCCACTTATTAGTGGTGCAACATGTGACCAAGGCATCAGCAAGAAATAGAAACAAGATTATTCAAGAATCAGACATGAGAGCTGGCCACGCATAAACCAGAAGACCAGTTGGGTCAATGGAGTGCCAGAGGAGGGTTCCCTTCTTTTGCAGCAGGGTCCATAGGCCTTAAACCACCTGGTTATCAAGGGGCAATTTTGTCTTGGCAACTAACAGGATAGGCCTCAAAGAAACAACAAGAGATTTAGAAGAAAAAATTAAGAAGTTCTTTTCTCTTGGTTCAAACAAACAAACAGACAAATAAAAACCACTTGCATAATTACAAAAGGCCTGACTTGGCAACCACTCATGAGAAAAAAGACCTGGAGATTTTGTGTGTAACAAATTAAAAATGAATGAGTTGTGATGCAATGTTGCCAAAAAAAAAAAAAAAGCCAATGAAATCTTAAATTGCATTTGTGTCGAGATAAAGAGAGGGAAAACAAAAGATGGCCCCACTGAACTCAGCAGCCGTCAGGCTTCATGTGGAGGCTTATCTTTAAGCACCTTTTAAAGAGAGACACATATGAAAGAGCATGAATCCAGAGAAAGACGATTAGGCTGTTGAAAATCTGGAAACCCCACTGCCCAATACAGTCAAAAGAACTTGTTGAGTTTGGCGGAAAGAGAAAATACAGGGGCAGTCTTCCAACACTTAAAGGATCATCTGATGAAGTGGTAGCCTTAAGGTTTGTTAATCCATAGGGAAAAATGAGAACTAGATTTTAGCTCAATGAAAAGAAGACATTTTAGGGAATCAAACCTATTTGACAATAAAATTAAATGCTTTCAAAAATCATGAACTATCCATTACTGAATATGTCCAAGTAGATTTTGAATGGTCCTGTGAGGGACCCTAATTTGTGTGTATGGAGTGGGGAGAGGAGGCTCTGATTAGAGGAGGGGAGCTGGATTAGGTGGCCCCCAAAGTCCTTTCCATCCTCAGGAATCCATAATTATTCTCAACTACCCATGTTTCCACCTGCACACCATCCCTTCCCATTTCCTCCAAGGTTTGCCCCCACAATCTCCCCTGCCTTCTCTAGCACCATAACTTCTTTCTCCAAAGGTTCTTTCCAATCTTTATTCTTAAAAAAGGGAACAATCTGCGTTTGATCTTTTGTTTTTGCTTAGAGTGGAGTTTTAACCTGGTCAATATCTTTGTGTCTGGAAACAGCATCCTGATTTTTTTTGGGGGGGACAGCCCCTCCCTCACTGTTCCTAAGATTAGAGTGGTGTTAACTGCCCTAATTAGGGGTGATCATAACCCTTGCCTGGCCTACTAGAATTTTAAACAATGATTATTTCAAGGATGGGCATGTGACCCAACTTGACGAATAAGAATCAGTTCTAAGATTTTACTGGAACTATTAGGAACTTATAGTGTCACTTATTTGCTTATCATAAAATTAGAGTTGCCAGAAGCCGGCATGTGGAAAGAGTCTGCAAGAGCCTGAAGCCAACACAAGACAGTGGGTATGGGAGGTGGAGAAAGAGAAAGAATATTTTGGTGATATTGTTGACTCTCTAGACTTTCCAGTTACACAAGCCAATAAATTCCCTCTTTGGTTTAGATCACTGTCTCTTGAAGCCAAAGTTTAATTTTCACTCCAGTAAATTAGCAAAGATAATTAGAGTGAAACCAGTATCACTATATTCTGTTGACAGGAGTGCCAATAGCTTAATAATTTTGGAAAATAAATTCTCAGTAAGTAGCAAGAGCTTTAAATTAAAAAAAAAAAATCTTCACTCAGTAATGGCACGTCTAAGAATTTATCCTAGGGATAAAACCATTAAGACAGCCGAAGATTGATGCATACAGATGTACTTCTACACAGCTCTATGTTAACAGGGGAAGAACTGAAGGCAATCTGAAAGCTGTTGTCCTACAAGAAACTCACAGTGCACCCATACCAACAAAGGCCACATAGCTACAAAAGTGAAGCTTAACGCTATTAATGACATGAGAAAATTCTCACACAATTATATATTGCTTAGACAGTGAAATCACAACTGCATAAAAATATATGAAAAACTGGAAAGAAATATGACAAAGCACTAGTTACTCAGGTTTAGAGAGATTATGCATGATACTTTTCTTCTTTTCTTTCATGTGATTTCTCAAATTTTATAATGTGCATATATTATATGATCCGATAAAAATCAAAATCAAAACAAGCACACACAAAAAGAATGTAAACTATTTCCAGGATTTACTCTTTTTCTTTATCTGTTTCGTGTGTGTGTGTGTGTGTGTGTGTGTGTGTGTGTGTGTGTGTGTGTTTCTCACATTGATATTATTGTTACAACTTATATTACCCAGTTTTGCCTCTGGTCTCATCCAGTACTCTGTTAGATTATTCTAAAACATCGTCTATCATTACTCAAGGCCCCACAACACTTCCTATTCCCTATTGCATGATGTTTTAATTACTCAGGCTGGAATACCAGCCCATTATAATTTGGCCCCATTCTACTATATAATCCAAGTGTATTTCCTATTACTCCCCGGGAGCATCTGCACCCTAGTTGGAATGGTCCTATCACTGTTTGTGCCACACCCATGTCCTTTCTTTGACTCTGCTCATCCTGTTCACTGTTCTTGTAACTGCCTTCCTTATTCTTTATGCTCAGACCTTTCCCATCCTCAAGAGGTTCTGTCTTCTCCCTGTCAAACGTCGCCTCACTCGTGGCTGAACTCTGAAGAGCACATCCTTTTAATCACAGACGCAACATAATGCTTCACTGTTCTGCCACCATTTCTTGTGTATTAATATTAGTTCTCTAACTGTTTTCTGAACACCCTGTGAAGGCAGGCAACGATAATCATAATCTTATTTTCTCTTCCCACTTGGTTTCCTCACAGTGCTAAGCAGAAGGTAAAGCCTGGTCAACTCCTGAGGAGGCTGCTACGATGAGCAGCTTTTTGGGCAATGTTTTCTTTTCTCCTTTCTTCTGTTCTTGCCTGGACACTTCTCTTCTGAGGAGGCCCTGCTCATTGGCAGAAGCAAATTAGAGGACAACCCTAGAACAGTACATTATAAGCATTTGGGGAGTTTTAAAAACTATGTTTGCTCTCTCCCTTTCCCCGCCCCACCCCTGACGTTTAGAGTTTAATTGGCCCATTAATATGTTTTCTAAAACTCCCCAGCTGATTCTAATAGTTTCACTAAATCCTACTCCTTTCAAGCCCCAGCTCTTTGGCATGCACCCATTCCAGCACTCTCCTGTCTTGTTTCCAGGCAGGAAGTCATCCTAAAACTGGTCGGAGACAAAGAGACTGTCTTTAGATAAACCCTTTGTCTTCAGCTGTAGCCTTTGTTGTTTTTCAAAGATGTTTATTTATAAATTGACAACTATCTGCACTGGAGCCTGCTCTAAAGATTGCCTTGCATGTGTTGCCTTTCAGTCTAGGCACCAAGATAAGCTAATGGATAGACAGACCAGAATTAAAGTTAAAACCAGCCAAATACCCCCAAACAAAACATTGTGACTATACAGTGCAGCAAGCTGATTAAAGCAGTTTGTTTCATATGGAAATGCACCCCATTATTTGTGTGACAGATCTAGAGCAGAATGTCAAAGAGAATAAATGTGTACAAATTGGAAGTCTCAACCATTATAAAAATTCTAACGTAGTAGTACATCACTTCCTTACTTATAAAGTAATAACAAACAACAGCAGCAATAATAATAATGAACAATTTTAACACTATGTACCAGATACTCATTCTAAAGGCTTTATTTGGATTGTTTCATTCAATCTCACCACTCTACAACATGGGTGCCACTATTACCCTCATTTTATAGATGAGGAAATTGAGGCACTGAATTACTAAAGACTTTGGCAGCTGGTAAAGTGGCAGAGCCAGGATTAGAACTTTCAGGACTTCTGTTCTTAACAACGTTCTAGGACTAATTCCTATTTCAAGGAAAATGAAATTACAAAAATATATGTCTAAGGTTTCTCAAATATTTGAGTACACATTAGATACCTTTCATTATTTTAACTTGTATAATTTTCAGTGGAAATTATTTCAAAATATACTACAGACCTTACTTTTTCCTTAAGGAACACTGAATACAAATTACCCTTTACTTAAAGCCTGCATGTTAGTGTCATAGACTTCATTTAGGGAAGGCTTTTAGGGTTTAGGGTTTAGGGTCACTCTGACCTACTGCACTGGACAATTACAGCGGCCACTTTGCCCTCAGCCTCTTCTAAAGGGAACTGCGCTGCTTATAGTCCCTGCTGAGGCCTGGGGTGGGCCTTGCAGAGCCTCAGCCACAGCTGATGTCACGGAAACAACACCTTAAAGCAGCCATGCTCTGGGCTGGCCAGCAGTCTACGATATGAACCAGTAGGGAAAGTTTAGGCAAAAATGGCAGTTTGGTCCAGATTCTCCCTTTGGAGAATTTGAACTAAGAATTACTGGTTAGCAGTGGGAGCTGAAAGGATGTATAGAGAAAGACAATAGGGTGGAGAAAGCAAAAGTGATGCAGAAGCAGATATGATGATGGGCAGAAGCTGTGAGGTAGAAAAGAGGTAGAGAGCGGGAGTCACAAACACGAACACCACCGGCAGGCTGTGGAAATGAGGCAGGAGGGCGTGGCGAAGGTGTTGCATCTGGTAAAGATTCCGGCCACTGCCAAGTTCAGGGCCCACCTAAAGACTTTGGAATTCTCAACAATGTGAAGGCACCAGTCTGTGCAAAGGAAACAGTCTGCAGGTTGAGACAGGTTAAAAGCCGACAGTTTACAAATTCCAAAGAGAGGCTAGGAAGCCAGTTAAGAGCAGGCCAAGAAGCCAAAAGACACTGCCCATCCAGTGAGAGACTGAATCACATAAACAAACTGATCACTAGGTGATGATGTGCAAACTCCTTCCTGATAGCGAAGTCCTGGGGTAACTTGGATTCTTGATGGCGTCCTGGGTCCAGCCTTCCTGTGGTCTGGCTCCACTACATCGCTGGTTCTTCCAGAGGTTTGGTGATTTGGCCTTTCGTGGTTCCCACGAGGCCCATGAGGCTAAGGTCCATGTTTTTTCTTCATTCCTTATAACTCCTTCCCCTAATATTAGATGTAACTTGAGCTGTTTCTCGGAACAAAAAGAGCCTAACAAAAATACTCAACATAGCCCCAGATTGCTCTTTTTTTTCCCTTTGGAATTATTGTTCTCCCATTTAGTTTTTCTGTTTCTTCCTTTGCTACTAGGTTGTCAACTGTTTTTATTGCTATAGTTGGCTTGCTTCTAGTAGCCCTTCTCTCTTTGTTGTTAAGGCTATTTGTAGACTGGACGCTATATCTGGAAGTTTGGTGGAATTTAAAAAAAACTAAAAGTAAACAAGCAATAAAAGTAGGGGGAGAGTTACAGTATGTAAATTATATCTCAATAAAGCTGTTATAAAAAATTAAAAAGCAATGAAAGGCTTGTAGTGTCACGAGAGCTTTTAATATATAGTATTTTGGAAATGCAGTCGGACTTTTCAGTGCCTTTCTAGTTTACTTTTTTACTTTTGGCTCTTGTCCAATCAGTGGATATCTTACTAAAGTATCCTTTGGTTCTGAGGAAACAAAACACATTGAAGCCAGGAAAGGAGATTTATTTTAAGACATTACACAGAACCCAAGTGAAGAAAGTATGCATTCCTAGTCAGACATCCTCCCTCTCTCACTTTCTGTCTTTCTCTCATTCCTTCTCTCCCTCGAGCTGCTTGGTTTCTCAGTCCCACTTTGTGCTTGTTTCACACCTGTTCTGTTTTCCTCTCTGCAGACTAGTTATTTTGCTTCCCTTTAAGGTGGTCAGACAGCAGTGCAGGGCCCGTGAAGGAATGCCATTCCTGCCTGTGGGCAGCAGGCTCTCAGAGGAGACTTTGGCAATGAGGAAATGATAGTCATTTCAAGTAGAGTGAAATTTCTAAATTTCTGAGCTCCCATAGGTGATGTGTTATTACATGTTTACTTTCCCTCTTTGTAGTTATTCTCTATCAGTGCTTAGAGTTCCGCTAACGATAAACAAATCATTTATTGGTGATATTTCCTATCGGCATCTGGAGTTAATGATCGAGTCTAGTCAATAGTCACTATTTTGGTTTTTATTCATGTACAAATACAAAAAAAAATTTAAAATTTGTCTTCCCTTCAATTTTCTCCTGTCATCTCTCCTCATGACCCTATTACTCGATTATCTTTGTAAAACTTTAGTTTGTGTTAAGCCAAATGTAATACAAATTTATTTTTAACAACATAGCTAAAAGTTGTTTTTGATATTTCATTGAAAACAGCTTTAAACTTCATATTGCATCTACATAGGAATGCTTTCCTGACCAAAAAGTTGTCACAAATGTAGGAGGGATTTCACAATTTGTCTAAAATCACTACTTTCTATCATGTTTTCTTCCCATGAGTCAACCATGGGTGGAAGCATTTATTATTAGTTTTTCAAAAATGCCAAGTGTTAGAGAAAATTTTTCTCCGAGGCCAAGACAGGAACAGTTCTATTTTAAAAACAATAAAATGCAAATTAAATGTTTCTCCGTTTTTAATCTAGCATTTGAATGGTACTAAACTGTTTTCAAAACATTTTCTCATGTGTGATTGAACTTAATACTCTGAGGTTGGAAGTATCATTTTGTAGCTGAAAAACAGGCTCAGAAAAGTTACATGACTTATCTAAAGTCACAGTGCTTTGTGCTCCAGATACAAACTAGTCATTTTACTCTAAACCCTGTGAGTTTTACCTGGCATTTTACTCTCTCTTTACTTTATTCCTAAGAATTTTTGGGGGAGGAAAGTCATCAGTTATGTACTGTATAAGTATTTCAAAATCTGCAAATTCTCAGTATACAGTCCTTAGTATAATCCTGATTTGTTTTTCCAAGGCCCATACACTGAATAATATAACAAAACTGTCACCCAATTGTTTATGATAAATTAAAAGTGATAGATTGAGGGTTACCACAGCTGAAGACAATGTTCGACCCTGTCCCTCAAAGTTGAAATCATATACACTATTTTAATTCAGTGTATCCCTTTTTGATTATTTTTAATTTTGTCAGGAATGTAACCCTAATTATCAAGATTAAAATAAAATGTAAATCTCTAACAAAACTATTCTTGGAAGAAATAACTCACAATGTTATTTTAAAAGAGAAAATTAGTCCCTTAAGTGAGACTGTGATTATTTGTTAGGATGTTAGCCTATATAAAAAAAGAAATGTTTTTTTAAGGAAATAAGTGCAATTTACTATTTATATGTAAATAGGTCGAACTAACTATCCAAAGTAGGCAAATAAGGGCTTCTGATTAAGGAATCTCCATATCTAACAGTTCAAGTTACTCTAGGTATACAAAAGTAATATGAAGATTTAGCTTTATAAAAATTTCTAATTCAGACATTTCATTAATTTGGATTTTTCTCTCTACTAAGTCTAAAATGCGCAAGATTTTGCTGTGTTTGTTATTATAACAAGGGCAGATGTTTGACTGAAATTTAAGTTCTCTGTATACACTATTCACTAAATTTTATTAATATTACATTGGGTGCTTATAAAAGAATTCTCCAGACTGTGCCAGGCAGGAGACTTCTAATAGTTCTAATGATCTAGATAGTATGAACATGAAATAACCCACATGTAATAAAATATGAATAAACAGGGATTACCTGCTAACACATGAGTTAATTTTATTTTGAATTCTTGCTTCTTTGTGCTGAATATATTCCTAATCTCTTTGTTTAAAAGCATTTAGGATCACTTTGGGAAGAAAAATAATCTACACATTTAGCTAACATTTTAGGAGAAAGGAAAAAGTACAATGGAAAGAGCTGAAGCAGAGAGAGCTGCAGTTTGGAACAGAGAGGAAAAGTTAGAGAAACACAGAGGAACAGCAGCGTCAGATTTCGGTTAAGAATAAAGGATTAAGGTGCATGTTAGGAAGAAGTGAGAGAAGTTATTTAAATAAGACCATGTGATTGGAGAACTTTGAATGTAAAGAGAGGCAAATAGTCTCTTTTTGTATAAAGTTTGTGAATTAAAATAAAATATGTAAAAACTAAACAGTATAACTGTGCTTTAAGAGAGGATTTTATTCCAGCATATAAATAAATACACACACACATACAGACACACACACACACACATACGCACACATACAAATTTATATTTATACTATATATAATGCCTTAGATATAATCTCATGTACACATACAAAAGTTATATTTATAACACATATACATATATATATATATGAATATATATATATATAAAACTTCTTAGATATAATCTTTTATAATATGGTTCTAGAATTTTACTCACATTCTCAATTTTGTATTTTTCCATTGACTGAATAAAAATTAGCTTGTTTAGGTCTAAAAAGCATCTGAGTCTAAAGATTCACTCCTTTCTGACTGGCATGGTTGTATTGTTTATAAGACCAATTCTTATTCTTATTATTAACACTTTTATATTTTTACTTTTTTAATAAAATAAGGGCAAAATACAATAAACTATCCAAATAATTGTCCAAACACTGTGATGAGAAAGATGGCAAAATATTGGAAACCAACCTGTTGCCTACCAGCCAACTCCCGCCGCTGACCTCAAATAATTTGTTAATTGAAACACAAAAGATCCAAGCTCAGCACAAGCAGACAAGTTAGGGGCATCATCTAATATATTACTGTGGACTGAAATCAAAGCACGTGGAAGGCTTAATGCTGAAATCATTTTTTCAAAAATATTTGCAATGTATTTGGATGTATTAGTAAGACAAGAGATTAGATAGGAGAAAGATATTTTTTAAGTAAAAGGAAAAGACAATAAAAATTTAGCTGTCCTGAAAAGGTAAATGTTTTAGTAAAGGTTCAGAAGATATTGAACATTTTCATCATAATTTCCATCAGGTTAAGTGCCTGGACTTGGGATGTCCTGAGTGATCCCAGGCAAGTTACTTTCCTTCTATTGGTTTTATTTTCCACACTGGTTAATGGGAAAATTATTCCTTTCTGGATCGATGTTAAAATCTGTAGGAAAATACATGAAGTACCAGTGCAGAGACTGATGCTTAGTAGGTACTTAATAAATGGTAGCGATCTTTCATTAGGTGAATAGTCCAAGGAATAATGACTTCTGATTGTCCTGAACTGTTCTTCACTGTTACCCTAGTTAGCAGAAGTTATTCCAACTGTCATTAGAGGGAAAAAAAATCACACCATAGCAGCAGAAATCACTCCATGGCTTAAGTCTTCAAAGGCTGATTTAGGGGTAGTCTTCTGCAAAGACAAGAATCCTATGGTAACAATATTTTCAAGACACGTTTCCTTCATCTCCCTCTGAAATGGTTCTTGAATTCATCCTCTTCTTTCTCCTTTTACTGCCATAGCCATGTTTATGTTCATACACTATACCAATAACCGTGGCAAAATTTTTTACCTAATCCCTATCTCTCATCTTTTCCCACTACACATGGCCTCTACATGGACCTTTTTAAAACTGATTTATATTAGTTACTTGCCTCTTAAGAACCTGCGATAGCTCTCCCCTGCCTACAGAATGAAGTCCATCCTCCTTGCTATTTTATGTAGCCTTCCACAATGAGGCCCCAGTTCACCTCCTCAGGCCTATTGCTTCATGTCCTTGTCTCTATAACCCTATGCTATCACCACATGAAAAATGAGATGTTTCAAAGATAAATCTTGTATTTCATATAACTTATGAATCTTAGCTTTTTCTTTTCTGATTTTGTTTTCTTAGTCTAGAATGTCTTTTTCCTGGGTAAACTCAAATCCTATATCCTCCAACTAGTATGTCAAGCTGTACTTAGTTGCTTTCTTCACTGATCCTGTCATGTACCACCTTAAGCCCTACAACATATTATATATTTTGATTATGAATTTCTGCTTCCTTACTAGACTCTAAGCTAGAGAATTTTCTTATTCATCTTTATAAAAATTTTCTCCAGGAAAACACTGAAATGTGATTGAAATTATATCCATGATATATGACTAATGTGTAGCCTCTCTTGAAGGCTAGGAACAATATCTTAGGTTCCTATCATGGCTGTAGGTTTGTCATACTAATGATGTGACAGACACTGCTAGTTGACTACTCAACAGCCCTTTGACCTTGCTGGCAGAGCCATCACCTATTATAGAAACTGGGAACCCTTGTTACTTCCTTTTCTAGCCTGCCATGCAGTATAGTATGGGCATATGATTCAGTCTTGGATAGTAAGAGAAATCTAGTGATAGAACTTCTAGGAAAGATTTTCCTCCATGTTAATAGAGAGATACATGAGCATAAACCCTTTTTTTCCTTCTTACCTTTGATTTGACCATACAAAGATGTGATGCTTAGAACTCTGGTAGCTATTTTGCAATTGTGAGGGTAACCAAGACAATAGCAGAGATATTGCTCCAGAATCCTGATGTTGTTGTGCCACTTATTTAACTATTTCCAGAACTTACTACCTCTAGGCTTCTGGTAATGTGAGAAAATAGGGAGAAAAAACCCACACCTCTATTACTTGCCATTTTTATTTGGGTAGACTTTCCTTGCAACCAAATGTATCCTAAGTGATATATAGAATAAGTAATTTAATTCCCATGAACAAAAAGCACAGAATAATCATTGGATTTGTTGTTTGCTCTTCAACCTCACCCAGACTTCTAGTTTCTGCAGCCCTTCTTTGTTGTCTCATTCTATCAGTACCTCCCGGGTACTGTTTTTCTTTTTTCCCCTGTCTAACCACAAGTCCAACTTCTCATCAATATTTGAGTGAATTCATCCCCCTTCCTCTGCCAAGTCCCTCCATGTGTTGGCCTTTGTCTCTTCCACACTGATGATGTTGAGCAATACAACTAAGAAAATTTGCCGAACTGTGCAATTGGAACAACTACAGTTTCAAGGTTTCCAGACTCACTTGGGCCTTTAACATCATTTAGCTGTCCTCGTATTTGTTGCTGGTTATCCCTTTTCCTCAGTTTCCATAGACTCTGTTCCAGATCTTCGTTATCCTTCTCCAACCTATTCCCAGCCCTGTCTCCTTCAAGAAAATGGAGGCCAAGAAGTGTGAAACCATTTAAATTTTCACTCCCTCACTTAAAGTTTTGTTTTAATTTTTCTTTCTGTTTTAGTGGAAGAAAAAATTTATTTCTATCATCATGAACTCTTTTTCCAATTTTTTATCTCTTTTGCGATCTTGCTTTTCTTCTTCCTCTCCATCTCTCTTATATACAAAATTTAACTTAAAATGGACTATAAACTTAAATCTAAACTCCAAAATTATAAACTTTTTAGAGGCAAAGATAGAACTTTGGATTAGGCAAAAAATTCTTAGATAAGACACAAAAGTATAAACTGAAAAACAAAAAAAAAACCTGATAAATTGAACTTCATTAAAATTTTAAAACTTGTGCTTTTCAGAAGATACTGTTAAGAAAATGAAAAGACAAATCATATGCTTGGGGAAATGTTTGAAAAACACATATATGCAAAAGGGTTTGAATCTAGAACATATACTTTCACAACTCAATAATAAGAAAACAACCCAAAATTTAAAATTAGCTAAAGAGTACAATAAAAGAAAACTACAGGCCAATGTACCTAATGACTATAGATGCAAAAATTCTCAATAAAATACTAGCAAACCAAACTCAACAGTTCGTTAATAGATTTTACACCAAGATTAAGTAGGATTTATCTGTGAGGTGCCAGAATGGTTACACATATGCAAAGTAATATATGTGATAGACCACATTAATATAGTGAAATATAAAAATTATATGATTATCTCAATAGTTATAAAAAAGCATTTGACCAAATACAACATCCTTTCATGATAAAAATTCTCAACAAATTGAGTATAGAAGGACCATACCTCAGCATAATAAAGGCCCAAAATGACAAGCCCATAGCTAACAGCATACTCAGTGGTGAAAGGTTAAAGTTTTTTCCTATAGAGTCAGAAACAAGACAAGAATGTTTACTCTCACCACGTGTATTCAACATAGTACTAGAAGTCCTAGCTAGAGTAGTCAGGCAAGAAACAGACATAGAAGACATCTAAATCAGAAAGGAAGAAATAGAATTGTCTTTGTAAATGATTTCATGGTATATACAGAAAATCCTGAAGATGCCACAAAAAGTTATTAGAATGAATCAATAAATTCAGTAAAGTAGCAAAATGCAAAACCAACATACAGAGATTAGTTGCATTTCAAACAATGCAATATCTGAAAAAGAAATAAAGAAAACAATCCCATTCACAATAGCAACAAAAACAATGAAATACTTAGGAATAAATTTAACCGAGGTCAAAAAAAAAATCTGTACACTGAAAACTGTATGACTTATATGCAAGAAATGGAAGAAAACCCAAATAAATGAAAAGATATCTTATGTTCATGGATTGGAAGAGTTAACGTTGTTAAAAATGTCCATACTACCTCTGAAGATTCTAGTGACGTGTTTCACTGAAACAGAAAAAACAATTCCTTTCCTCTGGACATATCAAATAAGACTACCAGAAGACAAATTTTGTGTA